>OU426859.1:0-457500 GCA_911387685.1 Dolichovespula media
AACCCAGACGCAACCCAGACGGCAACCCAGACGCAACCCGACGGCAACCAGACGCACCCAGACGCAACCCAGACGCAACCCAGACGCAACCCAGACGCAACCCAGACGCAACCCAGACGCAACCCAGACGCAACCCAGACGCAACCCAGACGCAACCCAGACGCAACCCAGACGCAACCCAGACGCAACCCAGACGCAACCCAGACGCAACCCAGACGCAACCCAGACGCAACCCAGACGCAACCCAGACGCAACCCAGACGCAACCCAGACGCAACCCAGACGCAACCCAGACGCAACCCAGACGCAACCCAGACGCAACCCAGACGCAACCCAGACGCAACCCAGACGCAACCCAGACGCAACCCAGACGCAACCCAGACGCAACCCAGACGCAACCCAGACGCAACCCAGACGCAACCCAGACGCAACCCAGACGCAACCCAGACGCAACCCAGACGCAACCCAGACGCAACCCAGACGCAACCCAGACGCAACCCAGACGCAACCCAGACGCAACCCAGACGCAACCCAGACGCAACCCAGACGCAACCCAGACGCAACCCAGACGCAACCCAGACGCAACCCAGACGCAACCCAGACGCAACCCAGACGCAACCCAGACGCAACCCAGACGCAACCCAGACGCAACCCAGACGCAACCCAGACGCAACCCAGACGCAACCCAGACGCAACCCAGACGCAACCCAGACGCAACCCAGACGCAACCCAGACGCAACCCAGACGCAACCCAGACGCAACCCAGACGCAACCCAGACGCAACCCAGACGCAACCCAGACGCAACCCAGACGCAACCCAGACGCAACCCAGACGCAACCCAGACGCAACCCAGACGCAACCCAGACGCAACCCAGACGCAACCCAGACGCAACCCAGACGCAACCCAGACGCAACCCAGACGCAACCCAGACGCAACCCAGACGCAACCCAGACGCAACCCAGACGCAACCCAGACGCAACCCAGACGCAACCCAGACGCAACCCAGACGCAACCCAGACGCAACCCAGACGCAACCCAGACGCAACCCAGACGCAACCCAGACGCAACCCAGACGCAACCCAGACGCAACCCAGACGCAACCCAGACGCAACCCAGACGCAACCCAGACGCAACCCAGACGCAACCCAGACGCAACCCAGACGCAACCCAGACGCAACCCAGACGCAACCCAGACGCAACCCAGACGCAACCCAGACGCAACCCAGACGCAACCCAGACGCAACCCAGACGCAACCCAGACGCAACCCAGACGCAACCCAGACGCAACCCAGACGCAACCCAGACGCAACCCAGACGCAACCCAGACGCAACCCAGACGCAACCCAGACGCAACCCAGACGCAACCCAGACGCAACCCAGACGCAACCCAGACGCAACCCAGACGCAACCCAGACGCAACCCAGACGCAACCCAGACGCAACCCAGACGCAACCCAGACGCAACCCAGACGCAACCCAGACGCAACCCAGACGCAACCCAGACGCAACCCAGACGCAACCCAGACGCAACCCAGACGCAACCCAGACGCAACCCAGACGCAACCCAGACGCAACCCAGACGCAACCCAGACGCAACCCAGACGCAACCCAGACGCAACCCAGACGCAACCCAGACGCAACCCAGACGCAACCCAGACGCAACCCAGACGCAACCCAGACGCAACCCAGACGCAACCCAGACGCAACCCAGACGCAACCCAGACGCAACCCAGACGCAACCCAGACGCAACCCAGACGCAACCCAGACGCAACCCAGACGCAACCCAGACGCAACCCAGACGCAACCCAGACGCAACCCAGACGCAACCCAGACGCAACCCAGACGCAACCCAGACGCAACCCAGACGCAACCCAGACGCAACCCAGACGCAACCCAGACGCAACCCAGACGCAACCCAGACGCAACCCAGACGCAACCCAGACGCAACCCAGACGCAACCCAGACGCAACCCAGACGCAACCCAGACGCAACCCAGACGCAACCCAGACGCAACCCAGACGCAACCCAGACGCAACCCAGACGCAACCCAGACGCAACCCAGACGCAACCCAGACGCAACCCAGACGCAACCCAGACGCAACCCAGACGCAACCCAGACGCAACCCAGACGCAACCCAGACGCAACCCAGACGCAACCCAGACGCAACCCAGACGCAACCCAGACGCAACCCAGACGCAACCCAGACGCAACCCAGACGCAACCCAGACGCAACCCAGACGCAACCCAGACGCAACCCAGACGCAACCCAGACGCAACCCAGACGCAACCCAGACGCAACCCAGACGCAACCCAGACGCAACCCAGACGCAACCCAGACGCAACCCAGACGCAACCCAGACGCAACCCAGACGCAACCCAGACGCAACCCAGACGCAACCCAGACGCAACCCAGACGCAACCCAGACGCAACCCAGACGCAACCCAGACGCAACCCAGACGCAACCCAGACGCAACCCAGACGCAACCCAGACGCAACCCAGACGCGACCGTAAACCAAAAACCCAGACGTGGCCGTAAACCAAAAACCCAGAAGCGGCCGTAAACCAAAAACCCACACGCGGCCGTAAACCAAAAACCCAGACGCGACCGAAAACCAAAAACGCAGACGCGACCGAAAACCAAAAACCCAGACGCGACCGAAAACCAAAAACCCAGACGCAACCCAGACGCAACCCGACGCGGTCCTAAGGCAACAAACTAATTCCCGACGCGGTCCTAAAGCAAACTAATTCCCGACGCAACCCAGACGCAACCCAGACGCAACCCAGACGCAACCCGACGCGGTCCTAAGGCAACAAACTAATTCCCGACGCGGTCCTAAAGCAAACTAATTCCCGACGCAACCCAGACGCAACCCAGACGCAACCCAGACGCAACCCAGACGCAACCCAGACGCAACCCAGACGCAACCCAGACGCAACCCAGACGCAACCCAGACGCAACCCAGACGCAACCCAGACGCAACCCAGACGCAACCCAGACGCAACCCAGACGCAACCCAGACGCAACCCAGACGCAACCCAGACGCAACCCAGACGCAACCCAGACGCAACCCAGACGCAACCCAGACGCAACCCAGACGCAACCCAGACGCAACCCAGACGCAACCCAGACGCAACCCAGACGCAACCCAGACGCAACCCAGACGCGACCGTAAACCAAAAACCCAGACGTGGCCGTAAACCAAAAACCCAGAAGCGGCCGTAAACCAAAAACCCACACGCGGCCGTAAACCAAAAACCCAGACGCGACCGAAAACCAAAAACGCAGACGCGACCGAAAACCAAAAACCCAGACGCGACCGAAAACCAAAAACCCAGACGCAACCCAGACGCAACCCGACGCGGTCCTAAGGCAACAAACTAATTCCCGACGCGGTCCTAAAGCAAACTAATTCCCGACGCAACCCAGACGCAACCCAGACGCAACCCAGACGCAACCCGACGCGGTCCTAAGGCAACAAACTAATTCCCGACGCGGTCCTAAAGCAAACTAATTCCCGACGCAACCCAGACGCAACCCAGACGCAACCCAGACGCAACCCAGACGCAACCCAGACGCAACCCAGACGCAACCCAGACGCAACCCAGACGCAACCCAGACGCAACCCAGACGCAACCCAGACGCAACCCAGACGCAACCCAGACGCAACCCAGACGCAACCCAGACGCAACCCAGACGCAACCCAGACGCAACCCAGACGCAACCCAGACGCAACCCAGACGCAACCCAGACGCAACCCAGACGCAACCCAGACGCAACCCAGACGCAACCCAGACGCAACCCAGACGCAACCCAGACGCAACCCAGACGCGACCGTAAACCAAAAACCCAGACGTGGCCGTAAACCAAAAACCCAGAAGCGGCCGTAAACCAAAAACCCACACGCGGCCGTAAACCAAAAACCCAGACGCGACCGAAAACCAAAAACGCAGACGCGACCGAAAACCAAAAACCCAGACGCGACCGAAAACCAAAAACCCAGACGCAAACCAGACGCAACCCGACGCGGTCCTAAGGCAACAAACTAATTCCCGACGCGGTCCTAAAGCAAACTAATTCCCGACGCAACCCAGACGCAACCCAGACGCAACCCAGACGCAACCCGACGCGGTCCTAAGGCAACAAACTAATTCCCGACGCGGTCCTAAAGCAAACTAATTCCCGACGCAACCCAGACGCAACCCAGACGCAACCCAGACGCAACCCAGACGCAACCCAGACGCAACCCAGACGCAACCCAGACGCAACCCAGACGCAACCCAGACGCAACCCATACGCGGGGGGCAGAGGCAACCCATACGCGGGGGGCAGAGGCAACCCATACGCGGGGGGCAGAGGCAACCCATACGCGGGGGGCAGAGGCGAGACATACGCGAGACATACGCGAGACATACGCGAGACATACGCGAGACATACGCGAGACATACGCGAGACATACGCGAGACATACGCGAGACATACGCGAGACATACGCGAGACATACGCGAGACATACGCGAGACATACGCGAGACATACGCGACCCAACACATCATTCACATCGTCGATTGATACTTACTGTGTTATAAGTGAAAGTCCATAAAAAAGATAACAACTATCATAATCGTCATTAAAATCTTAATAATCATCTTAATAATCATCTTAATAATCATCTTAATAATCATCTTAATAAAATCATCTTAATAAAATCATCTTAATAAAATCATCTTAATAAAATCATCTTAATAAAATCATCTTAATAATATTCTTCATAATCAACTTAATAATCATCTTAATAATAGTCTTCATAATCAACTTAATAATGATCTTTATAATAGTCTTCATAATCAACTTAATAATCATAATCATTACCAGAATCTGAATCAGAATCATTATTATCTGAATCAAAATAAAAACCGTAATTAAAAACCAAAATCAAAACCATAATCAAAGTCAAAACCATAATCAAAATCCAAATCAAAACCATAATCCAAATCAAAACCATAATCCAAATCAAAACCATAATCCAAACCATAATCAAAATCAAAATCAAAACCGTATTCAAAATCAAAACCGTAATCAAAATCAAAACCGTAATCAAAATCAAAATAAAATTCAAAACCGGAATCTAAATCAAAGTCAAATTCAAAACCGGAATCTAAATCAAAGTCAAATTCAAAACCGTATTCTATATCAAAATCAAATTCAAAACCGTATTCTAAATCATAATCAAATTGAAAACCGTATTCTAAATCAAAATCAAATTCAAAACCGTATTCTAAATCAAAATCAAATTCGAAACCGTATTATAAATCGAAATCAAAATCAAAACCGTAATCTAAATCGAAATCAAAATCAAAACCGTAATCTAAATCGAAATCAAAATCAAAACCGTAATCTAAATCGAAATCAAAATCAAAACCGTAATCTAAATCGAAATCAAAATCAAAACCGTAATCTAAATCGAAATCAAAATCAAAACCGTAATCTAAATCGAAATCAAAATCAAAACCGTGTTCTAAATCGAAATCAAAATCAAAACCGTAATCTGAATGCTAATAAAATTCAAAACCGTAATCTAAATCCAAATAAAATTCATAACCGTAATCTAAATCAAAATAAAATTCATAACCGCAATCAAAATCAAAATCAAATTCAAAACCGTAGTCTAAATCAAAATAAAATTCATAACCGTAATCAAAATCAAAATCAAATTCAAAACCGTAATCTAAATCAAAATCAAATTCAAAACCGTAATCTAAATCAAAATCAAATTCAAAACCGTAATCTAAATCAAACTCAAAATCAAAACCGTATTCTAAATCAAAATCAAAACCGTAATCTAAATCAAACTCAAAATCAAAACCGTAATCTAAATCAAACTCAAAATCAAAACTGTAATCAAAATCAAAACCGTAATCTAAATCGAAATCAAATTCAAAACCGTAATTTAAATCGAAATCAAAATCAAAACCGTAATCTAAATCGAAATCAAAATCAAAACCGTGTTCTAAATCGAAATCAAAATCAAAACCGTAATCTAAATGCAAATAAAATTCATAACCGTAATCTAAATCAAAATCAAAACCGTAATCTAAATCAAAATCAAAACCGTAATCTAAATCAAAATCAAAATCAAAACCGTAATCTAAATCAAAATCAAAATCAAAACAGCAATAAAAATCAAAATCAAAACCGCAATAAAAATCAAAATCAAAACCGCAATAAAAATCAAAATCAAAACCGCAATAAAAATCAAAATCAAAACCGCAATAAAAATCAAAATCAAAACCGCAATAAAAATCAAAATCAAAACCGTAATCGATCGCAGACAAAACCGTAATCGATCGCAGACAAAACCGTAATCGATCGCAGACAAAACCGTAATCAGCCATAATCGAAACAGTAATCAGTCATAATCAAAACCGTATTCAATAATAATCAAAACCGTAAAAGATAATAATCAAAAAAGAAATAAATAATAATCAAAACCGTAATCAGTCATAGACAAAACCGCAATCAGTCAAAATCGATACCGTAATCAGTCATATTCGAAACAGTAATCAGTCAAAGTCAAAACCGTAATAAATAATGATCAAAACCGTAAAAGATAATAATCAAAAAAAAAATAAATAATGATCAAAACCGTAATCAGTCAAAATCGTAACCGTAATAAATCATAATCAAAACCGTAATAGAAAATAATCAAAACAAAAATAAATAATAATCAAAACCGTAATCTGCCATAGACAAAACCGTAATCAGTCATAGTCAAAACCGTAATCAGTCATAGTCAAAACCGTAATCAGTCATAGTCAAAACCGTAATCAGTCATAGACAAAACCATAATAAATAATAATCAACACCGTAATCGATCAATCAAAACCGTAATCAGTCACAATCGAAACCGTAATCAGTCACAATCGAAACCGTAATCAGTCACAATCGAAACCGTAAACAGTCATAATCGAAACCGTAATCAGTCAAAATCAAAACCGTAATCAGTCACAATCGAAACCGTGATAAATAATAATCGAAACAGTAATCAGTCATAATCGAAACCGAAATAAATAATAGTCGAAACCGAAATCAGTCACAATCAAAACCGTAATAGATAATAATCAAAACCGTAATAGATAATAATCAAAACAGAAATAAATAATAGTCAAAACCGTAATCAGTAATAGTCAAAACCGTAATCAGTCATTGTCAAAACCGTAATAAGTCATAGACAAAACAGTAATCAGTCATAATCGAAACCGTAATCAGTCACAATCGAAACCGTAATAAATAATAATCGAAACAGTAATCAGTCATAATCGAAACAGTAATCAGTCATAATCGAAACCGAAATAAATAATAATCGAAACCGTAATAAATAATAGTCGAAACCGTAATCAGTCACAATCAAAACTGTAATAAATAATAATCGAAACTGTAATAAATAATAATCGAAACTGTAATAAATAATAATCGAAACTGTAATAAATAATAATCGAAACCGTAATCAGTCACAATCGAAACCGTAATCAGTCCTAATCGAAACCGTAATCAGTCCTAATCGAAAACCTAATCAGTAATATTCGAAACAGTAATCAGTCAAAGTCAAAACCGTAATAAATAATAATCAAAAACGTAATAAATAATAATCGAAACCGTAATAAATAATAATCGAAACCGTTATCAGTCACAGACAAAACCGTAATCAGTCACAGACAAAACCGTAATCAGTCACAGACAAAACCGTAATCAGTCACAGACAAAACCGTAATCAGTCACAGACAAAACCGTAATCAGTCACAGACAAAACCGTAATCAGTCACAGACAAAACCGTAATCAGTCACAGACAAAACCGTCATCAGTCACAGACAAAACCGTCATCAGTCACAGACAAAACCGTCATCAGTCACAGACAAAACCGTCATCAGTCACAGACAAAACCGTCATCAGTCACAGACAAAACCGTCATCAGTCACAGACAAAACCGTCATCAGTCACAGACAAAACCGTCATCAGTCACAGACAAAACCGTCATCAGTCACAGACAAAACCGTCATCAGTCACAGACAAAACCGTCATCAGTCACAGACAAAACCGTCATCAGTCACAGACAAAACCGTCATCAGTCACAGACAAAACCGTCATCAGTCACAGACAAAACCGTCATCAGTCACAGACAAAACCGTCATCAGTCACAGACAAAACCGTCATCAGTCACAGACAAAACCGTCATCAGTCACAGACAAAACCGTCATCAGTCACAGACAAAACCGTCATCAGTCACAGACAAAACCGTCATCAGTCACAGACAAAACCGTAATCAGTCACAGACAAAACCGTAATCAGTCACAGACAAAACCGTAATCAGTCACAGACAAAACCGTAATCAGTCACAGACAAAACCGTAATCAGTCACAGACAAAACCGTAATCAGTCACAGACAAAACCGTAATCAGTCACAATCGAAACCGTAATCAGTCACAATCGAAACCGTAATCAGTCAAAATCAAAACCGTAATCAGTCAAAATCAAAACCGTAATCAGTCACAATCGACCCGTAATCAGTCACAATCGAAACCGTGATAAATAATAATCGAAACAGTAATCAGTCATAATCGAAACCGAAATAAATAATAGTCGAAACCGAAATCAGTCACAATCAAAACCGTAATAGATAATAATCAAAACCGTAATAGATAATAATCAAAACCGTAACAGATAATAATCAAAACCGTAATAGATAATAATCAAAACCGTAATAGATAATAATCAAAACCGTAATAGATAATAATCAAAACCGTAATAGATAATAATCAAAACAGAAATAAATAATAATCAAAACCGTAATCAGTAATAGTCAAAACCGTAATAAGTCATAGTCAAAACCGTAATAAGTCATAGACAAAACAGTAATCAGTCATAATCGAAACCGTAATCAGTCATAATCGAAACCGTAATCAGTCATAATCGAAACCGTAATCAGTCATAATCGAAACCGTAATCAGTCATAATCGAAACCGTAATCAGTCATAATCGAAACCGTAATCAGTCATAATCGAAACCGTAATCAGTCACAATCGAAACCGTAATCAGTCACAATCGAAACCGTAATCAGTCACAATCGAAACCGTAATCAGTCACAATCGAAACCGTAATCAGTCACAATCGAAACCGTAATCAGTCACAATCGAAACCGTAATCAGTCAAAACCGAACAGTAATCAGTCATAATCGAAACCGAAATAAATAATAATCGAAAACGTAATAAATAATAGTCGAAACCGTAATCAGTCACAATCAAAACTGTAATAAATAATTATCGAAACTGTAATAAATAATAATCGAAACAGTAATCAGTCATAATCGAAACAGTAATCAGTCATAATCGAAACCGTAATCAGTCACAATCGAAACCGTAATCAGTCACAATCGAAACCGTAATCAGTCCTAATCGAAACAGTAATCAGTCACAATCGAAACAGTAATCAGTCAAAATCGAAACCGTAATCAGTCACAATCAAAACTGTAATCTGCCATAGACAAAACCGTAATCAGTCATAGTCAAAACCGTAATCAGTCATAGACAAAACCATAATAAATAATAATCAACACCGTAATCGATCAATCAAAACCGTAATCAGTCACAATCGAAACCGTAATCAGTCACAATCGAAAACGTAATCAGTCACAATCGAAAACGTAATCAGTCACAATCGAAACCGTAATCAGTAATATTCGAAACAGTAATCAGTCAAAGTCAAAACCGTAATAAATAATAATCGAAACCGTAATAAATAATAATCGAAACCGTAATAAATAATAATCGAAACCGTAATCAGTCACAGACAAAACCGTAATCAGTCACAGACAAAACCGTAATCAGTCACAGACAAAACCGTAATCAGTCACAATCGAAACCGTAATCAGTCACAATCGAAACCGTAATCAGTCACAATCGAAACCGTAATCAGTCACAATCGAAACCGTAATCAGTCACAATCGAAACCGTAATCAGTCACAATCGAAACCGTAATCAGTCAAAATCAAAACCGTAATCAGTCACAATCGAAACCGTGATAAATAATAATCGAAACAGTAATCAGTCATAATCGAAACCGAAATAAATAATAGTCGAAACCGAAATCAGTCACAATCAAAACCGTAATAGATAATAATCATAACCGTAATAGATAATAATCAAAACAGAAATAAATAATAATCAAAACCGTAATCAGTAATAGTCAAAACCGTAATCAGTAATAGTCAAAACCGTAATCAGTAATAGTCAAAACCGTAATCAGTCATAGTCAAAACCGTAATCAGTCATAATCGAAACCGTAATCAGTCATAATCGAAACCGTAATCAGTCATAATCGAAACCGTAATCAGTCATAATCGAAACCGTAATCAGTCATAATCGAAACCGTAATCAGTCATAATCGAAACCGTAATCAGTCATAATCGAAACCGTAATCAGTCAAAACCGAAAAGTAATCAGTCACAATCGAAAACGTAATCAGTCACAATCGAAACCGTAATCAGTAATATTCGAAACAGTAATCAGTCAAAGTCAAAACCGTAATAAATAATAATCGAAACCGTAATAAATAATAATCGAAACCGTAATAAATAATAATCGAAACCGTAATAAATAATAATCGAAACCGTAATCAGTCACAGACAAAACCGTAATCAGTCACAGACAAAACCGTAATCAGTCACAGACAAAACCGTAATCAGTCACAATCGAAACCGTAATCAGTCACAATCGAAACCGTAATCAGTCACAATCGAAACCGTAATCAGTCACAATCGAAACCGTAATCAGTCACAATCGAAACCGTAATCAGTCACAATCGAAACCGTAATCAGTCACAATCGAAACCGTAATCAGTCACAATCGAAACCGTAATCAGTCACAATCGAAACCGTAATCAGTCACAATCGAAACCGTAATCAGTCACAATCGAAACCGTAATCAGTCACAATCGAAACCGTAATCAGTCACAATCGAAACCGTAATCAGTCACAATCGATACCGTAATCAGTCAATCGAAACCGTTATAAATCATAATCAAAACCGTAATAAATCATAAACAAAACCGTAATAAACCAATCAAAAGCATAATAATCAAAACCATAATCAATCAATCAAAATCATAATAATTAACCCAGACGCGACCGTAAACCAAAAACCCAGACGTGGCCGTAAACCAAAAACCCAGAAGCGGCCGTAAACCAAAAACCCACACGCGGCCGTAAACCAAAAACCCAGACGCGACCGTAAACCAAAAACGCAGACGCGACCGTAAACCAAAAACCCAGACGCGACCGTAAACCAAAAACGCAGACGCGACCGTAAACCAAAAACCCAGACGCGACCGAAAACCAAAATCCAGACGCGACCGAAAACCAAAAACCCAGACGCGACCGAAAACCAAAAACGCAGACGCGACCGAAAACCAAAAACGCAGACGCGACCGAAAACCAAAAACGCAGACGCGACCGAAAACCAAAAACGCAGACGCGACCGAAAACCAAAAACGCAGACGCGACCGAAAACCAAAAACGCAGACGCGACCGAAAACCAAAAACGCAGACGCGACCGAAAACCAAAAACCCAGACGCGACCGAAAACCAAAAACCCAGACGCGACCGAAAACCAAAAACCCAGACGCGACCGAAAACCAAAAACCCAGACGCGACCGAAAACCAAAAACGCAGACGCGACCGAAAACCAAAAACGCAGACGCGACCGAAAACCAAAAACCCAGACGCGACCGAAAACCAAAAACCCAGACGCGACCGAAAACCAAAAACCCAGACGCAAACCAGACGCAACCCGACGCGGTCCTAAGGCAACAAACTAATTCCCGACGCGGTCCTAAAGCAAACTAATTCCCGACGCAACCCAGACGCAACCCAGACGCAACCCAGACGCGAGCGTTAACTAAAAATAAGACGCGAGCGTAAACTAAAAACCAAGACGCGAGCGTAAACTAAAAACCAAGACGCGAGCGTAAACTAAAAACCAAGACGCGACCCAACTCTCCTCGTTTAGATCGTCGATTGATCCTTATTATTTTATACGTGACACTCGAGAAAAAACACTCCGTTATTATACTATCATAACATCATTATTATCACTAATATTATCAATATCATAATCATCTTCACAATCATTATCAGAATCAATTATCTTCATAATCATTATCATTATCAGAATCTGATTCAGAATCGTAATCATTATCATTATCATTAATATTATTAATTCAGACGCGCCAATATTTCGTTCTGTCAAACTTTACTATCGTTAACCCTTTGAGCGCTGCTAACCCATATATTGGTTCTCACACAATCATTCGTTTTTGGCAATGAACTTACGAAACCATTCGATCTTAATAAATTAACTATTCGACCTTAATAAATAAACCATTCGATCTTTATAAATAGATATATGTGACTGGTGCCTGTAAGCTTTTATAGATATAACGAAAGGCTTTCGTGCAATCCTTTATCGATATTGTTAATTAAATTTGTGTGTGTATGCGTTGCGCGTTATCCAACATATCACTACCAAACAAGTTCTGTTACTTTCTAAAAATCTGTTCTCTGCGTTTTCAAATTTCATTTGTACTTACCCCCATTCAATCTCAAATAAACCATTCGATCTTTTTATAAATAGATATATGTGACTGGTGCCTATGAGGCTTTACAGATATAACGAAAGGCTTTTGTGCAATCCTTTATCCATATTGTTAATTAAATT
The DNA here is from genome assembly GCA_911387685.1 of Dolichovespula media. Classification (NCBI taxonomy): domain Eukaryota; kingdom Metazoa; phylum Arthropoda; class Insecta; order Hymenoptera; family Vespidae; genus Dolichovespula; species Dolichovespula media. Next base: position 12,772 of record OU426859.1, read on the forward strand.
TGTCTGTGCATTCTTTGGACGTTATCTAACGTATCGCTACCAAAGTCTTTTAAAGGTTACGAGTACTGTTACTCTCTTAAAATCTGTTCTTTGCGTTTTACAATTTCCTTTGTACTTACCCCTAAAATGTCTCGGAATGAGTTTGAACGCATTAGTAACAGTGATAGTGACATGCTCGACGTGCGCCCTTTCGTAAAAAGTACGCGGTCCACGGCGTACGCTTATCGTCTGGCAACTCGGCGCTCGAAGAGTTAACGACGAAAATTTTCGATTGGCAGTTTATCGTCTGATAGCTTATATCTATGTACTTACGGTTATCTGCTTCCTGCTGCATCGTAGATGTGTGTAGAAAAATATATATATATACGTATAGTAAAACCTGTCTTTGTGCAGTCCTTTTTTATGCGATTTTGTTTTTGTGCAACTTATTTTTATGCGATATATGAATCTTAGCAGCGTTAGTACCAGTTTAATGTTTCCTATCAATGTACATATACGATATTGTGGGCGAACTCTGACTACGTGCTCTCCTTGACAACGATGTATCTGGACTTCGGGATGCTTTGTGTTCATTTATTTTAAACGATCTACTGACCAACGGTATACGCTTCGTATTCAGAGTTTTATCCACGATTCATAAACCATATTATTATTGCAGCGATTGGACTCGTCAAACGTTTGAAAACTTCTCCGTGTATATGTACGATGAAGGATTAAATATTTTTACGATTTCTTTAGATCTAATTTAATTATTTCATTTAATTGAAAGCATTCTCTCATCTATTTCATGAATCATTCATGTATTTTCCAAGTCCGACTTTTTTTATACGGTGGATAGGGACCGCGTAAAAAAATTTTAGGTAGTATATCGTACAAAGTTGTTTATTATATGTAAGAATTTATCAAGTTTGCGAAATTTTTTTGTACCGTTTCTTTTCTGCGGTCCCTATCCACCGCACGAAAACAGGTTTTACTGTACGTGATATATTATATTTATGTAACTGCAGACGATTCTTCCTGGTGTTTCCGGATGACTTCGTGATGAGGGGTACAGTTAAATAAAACTCGTGGATAACGAATAGCAGGTTTTTTCTTATGGGTGTTTTCTTTATTTGCGGAAGATTTCGGGATGAGGGAGGGGTACGTTAATAAGCGGACTCGTGGACGACTAAGCTAAGAAGGAATCAACGAGTTTTATAACGTTGGTTATTCTAGAGATAATACGAAAAAGGAAAACGTTACAAAATTCGTTGATTTCGTCTTAGATGAAATGAGGTTAGGTAGTATTTCTTCTTATTCTACGACTAAAGGTATTCGATAGATATCTTAGAAAACGAAGCTTAACCCATTTTCATCATCGCTCTACTTAAGCTTTCCCGTCGAAACGTCAGCGACGTTCGACTAACGATTGACTCTTATTACCTCGTGCGGTCGATCCTGTGCAATGACTCGCATCGAAATTATTCGTCGACTTTATTAAGAATGTACTTCAACGATTGATATATAACTTTTAAACTATTGATACAGTGTTATGTCACATTTCACATTTTTATTTAAAGAAAAGGAAAAATATTCTCTTATAAATCAAATAAATTTATTCCAGTTAAAATGAGCGTATAAATAAACGTTCGTTACATTCTTGATAATAGTCGACTATCGAGCTTCGCGGAATAATATCATCTTGTGTATTAATTATTATCATATGTTACATATTCCGCGCAATGATGCGAATGGGTTAAAGATTCCACAAGAAAGGTACGTATGATCGTACTTTATTTTCTATATATATGTATAAATTTGTTAGCGTATATAAAATTGAATATATATATCCGTGCAGAAAGGAAGGTATGATTGCAAAAGATTGTAAAGAATGACGACGTTTCGATAATTGCAACGATTCTCAAAAAATATTATTTTAATAATTATTAATTAATTAATAATTAATTGCTAAGGTTAATAAGTTCCATCATTTTTATCTTTGCTTTCATTTTTTCTCGTTATGTTATTATTTTCCCGTACTGTGCATACGCTGTAAACGCTTCCTTTCGCTTTGTGCTTGGTCGAAGTTACGATTGTTAAAAACAAAAGAAATCTATCGAAAACCGGAACGTAATTCCTTTCGTGGATAATGTTTCGTCATCCGATTCAGACAGAAACATGATTCGATATAAAATTAAAATGGACTCACCCCATTCCGTTAACTCGAGTCAAATTGCAAGAAGCGTCGTCGTAGGCTCCAACGTTGTAACGCCATCAGTTCTTTCCAACGAGAAACCACTCTGCTGCCACAAAGCACACGTGCTCGTCTTCCACGCCAGATAAAATATTAGGACGATCCAATATTAATTTCCACTTGAAGAACTTTATACGCCATCAGTTCTTTCCAACGAGGAACCGCTCTGCTGCCACAAAGCACACGTGCTCGTCTTCCAGGCCAGATAAAATATTAGGACGATCCATTCGAAGAACTGTCCACTCGAAGAACTTTATACGCCATCGATTCTTTCGAAGGAGAAACCGCACTGCTGCAACAAAGCACACAATATTTGTCTTCCACACGCGATGATATATTAGGACGATAAACTATTATAACTATTTAATATTAGTTATCCACTCGAAAAGAACTTTAATCTAATTAACTTTCAACTAATAATCCTGATCCTCACGAATACGGAATTAGGAAACTTCTCTGCACAACTTCACCGAGAGACAGAACAAGCAGGAATGAACGAGGGAACTCGTCCGAAGGTACTGCCAACCATACAATGCGGAATCCAAAAGAAAGAAAATCAAAAGACAAAGGAGACAAAGGAGACAAAAGAAACCAAGCCGTATGTTCTTCCGAGCGGGCATGCTCTATAGAAACACTTTTTCGAATCAATGTTACAATTGTTAAGAACAAAAGAAACCTATTGAAAAACGAAATATAATTCCTTTCATGGATAATGTAACAAAAGCCAATAAGAAAGCATAAGCAACCTCAAACAAAAGCGCAGATCCAACTCCTTTGTTTTTCGCGAACAGCACATCTGCTGTAGACGCTTCTTTTCACCTTTGCATGGCTTGGCCGACGTTACGATTGTTAAGAACAAAAGAAATCTATCGAAAACCGAAACATAATACCCGTTGCAAATAAATTTTAATTATTTACTTATTATTCCTTATTAGCTTGTCATCGTACGTGCGTGTAAAAGATACATTTATATATATATACATGTATAATAAATTATATTTGTATATCTGCATAAAATTAAACTATTAAGAAGCACTAGACTTGAAGACTTTTCATACCTAGGTACTATCTAACCTAGCCAAAGGGAATCCACGGCAAATATCTATTAATAGATGCTATTCGATTGCTAGTATATATCGTTCCAAATATATTTTAATTATTTACTTATTCTTTATATGCTTGGCATCGTAAGTGCGTGTAAAAGATACATCTATATGTATACATGTATAATATATAATATATGTATAATTGTATAAAATTATTACAGGTATTAACGAAAGATTTCGAGATGAAGGGTACATGTTATAAAGTAACGCCTCTTGGACAATGAAAAGTTGATAAATTAGGAAACGACATAGTTTGTAACGTTAGTTATCGTAGAATTAATACGATAAAGAATGTTATAAAACCTGATGATTTCGAGTAGGATAAAAAGAAGATAGGAAGTATTTCTTTTTATTCTACGACTAAACGAATTCTATGGATTTGCTAGAAAACAAAACTTAACGATGGCGAAAGAAAGGTACGTATGATCGAATTTATTTTGTATATATTTATTAGTATATACAAAATTGGATATATACATATATATGTCCGTGCATGGAGGATGATCCAATGTTAAACGGAAGGGATGATTACAAAAGATTGTAAAGAATGACGACATTTCGATAGATGCAACGATTTTCAGGAAATAATGTACGAATATAAAAAGTTAATTGCTAACGTTAATAGGAGCCATTACTTTTATCGTTGCTTTCTTTTTTTCTCGTTATGATATTATTGTTTTTCCCGCACTGGTCAAACTTTAAAAACACTATCACGCCAACGTTAAGATTGTTAACAACAAAAGAAACCTATCGAAAACCGGAACGTAATTCCTTTCGTGGATAATGGTTCGTCATCCGATTCAGACAGAAACATGATTCGTTACAAAATAAAAATAAACTTACCCCACTTTGTTAACTCGAATCAAATTGTAAAAATCGTCGTAGGCTCCAACGTTGTAACGCCATCAGTTCTTTCCAACGAGAAACCGCTTTGCTGCCAAAAAGCACGTGCTCGTCTTCCACGCCAGATAAAATAATAGGACGATCCATTCGAAGAACGATCCACTCGATAAACTGTCCACTCGAAGAACTGTACACTTGAAGAACTGTCCACTCGAAGAACTTTATACGCCATCGATTCTTTCGAAGGAGAAACCGCACTGCTGCAACAAAGCACACAATATTTGTCTTCCACACGCGATAATATATTAGGACGATAAACTATTATAACTATTTAATATTAGTTATCCACTCAAAAAGAACTTTCAACTAATAATCCTGATCCTCACGAATACGGAATTAGGAAACTTCTCCGCACAACTTCACCGAGAGACAAATCAAGCAGGAATGAACGAGGAGACTCGTCCGAATGTACTGCCAACCATACAATGCGGAATCCAAAAGAAGAAAATCAAAAGACAAAGGAGACAAAAGAAACCAAACCGTATGTTCTTCCAAGCGGGCATGCTCTATAGAAACACTTTTTCGAATCAATGTTACAATTGTTAAGAACAAAAGAAACCTATTGAAAAACGAAATATAATTCCTTTCATGGATAATGTAACAAAACCCAATAAGAAAGCATAAGCAACCTCAAACAAAGACGCAGATCCAACTCCTTTGTTTTTCGCGAACAGCACATCTGCTGTAGACGCTTCTTTTCACCTTTGCATGGCTTGGCCGACGTTACGATTGTTGAGAACAAAAGAAATCTATCGAGAACCGGAACGTAATACCCGTCCCAAATATATTTTAATTATTTACTTATTATTCCTTATTAGCTTGTCATCGTACGTGCGTGAAAAGATACATTTATATATATACATGTATAATAAATGATATTTGTATATCTGCATAAAATTAAACTATTAAAAAGCACTAGACTCGAAGAAGATTTTTTATACCTAGGTACTGGCAAACCTAGCCAAAGGGAATCCCCCGCAAATATCTATTAATAGATGCTATTCGATTGCTAGTGTATATCGTTCGAAAGATATTTTATTTATTCACTTATTCTTTATATGCTTGCATCGTACGTGCGTGTAAAAGATGCATTTATATATATACATGTATAATATATTATATTTGTATAACTGCATTATATTAAACTATTAAAAAGCACTAGACTCGAAGAGGACTTTTTAAAACTAGGTACTGGCTAAACGAGACGAAGAGATTCCCTCGCAATTATCTATTAATAGATGCTATTCGATTGCTAGTGTATATCGTTCGAAATATAATTTATTTATTTACTAATTATTCTTTATATGCTTGGCATCGTAAGTGCGTGTAAAAGATACATCTTTATATATACATGTATAATATATAATATATGTATAATTGTATAAAATTATTACAGGTATTAACGAAAGATTTCGAGATGAAGGGTACATGTTATAAAGTAACGCCTCTTGGACAATGAAAAGTTGATAAATTAGGAAACGACATAGTTTGTAACGTTAGTTATCGTAGAATTAATACGATAAAGAAGAATGTTATAAAACCTGATGATTTCGAGTAGGATAAAAAGAAGATAGGAAGTATTTCTTTTTATTCTACGACTAAACGAATTCTATGGATTTGCTAGAAAACAAAACTTAACGATGGCGAAAGAAAGGTACGTATGATCGAATTTATTTTGTATATATTTGTATATATTTATTAGTATATATGAAATTGGATATATACATATATATGTCCGTGCATAGAGGATGATCCAATGTTAAACGGAAGGGATGATTGCAAAAGATTGTAAAGAATGACGACATTTCGATAGATGCAACGATTTTCAGGAAATAATGTACGAATATTAAAAGTTAATTGCTAATGTTAATGGGAGCCATTACTTTTATCGTTGCTTTCTTTTTTTCTCGTTATGATATTATTATTTTTCCCGCACTAGACAAGCTCTAAAAACACTATCACGCCAACGTTAAGATAGTTAACAACAAAATAAACCTATCGAAAACCGGAACGTAATTCCTTTCGTGGATAATGGTTCGTCATCCGATTCAGACAGAAACATGATTCGTTACAAAATTAAAATAAACTTACCCCACTCTGTTAACTCGAGTCGAATTGAAAAATCGTCGTAGGCTCCAACGTTGTAACGCCATCAGTTCTTTCCAACGAGAAACCGCTCTGCTGCCAAAAAGCACGTGCTCGTCTTCAACGCCAGATAAAATAATAGGACCATCCATTCGAAGAACTGTCCACTCGAAGAACTATCCACTCGAAGAACTTCATACGCCATCGATTCTTTCGAAGGAGAAACCGCACTGCTGCAACAAAGCACACAATATTTGTCTTCCACACGCGATAATATATAAGGACGATAAACTATCGTAACAATGAAGTATTAGTAACCACTCGAAAAGAACTTTAATTTTATTAACTTTCAACTAATAATCCTAAACCTCGCGAATACGGAATTAGGAAACTTCTCTGCACAACTTCACCGAGAGACAGAACAAGCCGGAATGAACGAGGAGACTCGTCCGAAGATACTCACAACCAAACAATGCGGAATCCAAAAGAAAGAAAATCAAAAGACAAAGGAGACAAAAGAAACCAAGCCGTATGTTTCTTACGAGCCGGGCATGCTCTATAGAAAAACTTTTTCGAATCAGTTACAATTGTTAAGAACAAAAGAAACCTATTGAAAAACGAAATATAATTCCTTTCATGGATAATGTAACAAAACCCAATAAGAAAGCATAAGCAACCTCAAACAAAAGCGCAGATCCAACTCCTTTTGTTTTTCGCGAACAGCACATCTGCTGTAGACGCTTCTTTTCACCTTTGCATGGCTTGGCCGACGTTACGATTGTTAAGAACAAAAGAAATCTATAGAAAACCGGAATATAATATCCGCTACAAAGATAATTTATTTATTAACTTATTATTCTTTATAAGCTTGCATCGTACGTGCGTGTAAAAGATACATCTATATATATACATGTATAATAAATTATATTTGTATAATTGTACAAAATTAAACTATTAAAAAGCACTAGACTCGAAGAGGACTTTTTATACCTAGGTACTGGTTCATCTAGACGAAGAGATTCCCATCGCAAATATCTATTAATAAATGCTATTCGATTGCTAGTGTATATCGTTCGAAAGATATTTTATTTATTTAATAATTATTCTTTGTATGCTTGGCATCGTACGTGCATGTAAAAGAAACATCTATATATATGCATGTATATTTATATTTGTATAACTGGCTAAAATTAAACTATTAAAAAGCACAAGACTCGAAGAGGACTTTTTATACCTAGGTACTGGTTAATCTAGACGAAGAGATTCCCCCGCAAATATCTATTAATAGATACTATTCGATTGCTAGTGTATATCGTTCGAAAGATATTTTATTTATTCACTTATTATTCTTTATATGCTTGGCATCGTACGTGCGTGTAAAAGATACATTCATATATATATACATGTATAATATATATTTCCCGCACTGGGCATGCTCTAAAAACACTATCGCGCCAACGTTACGATCGTTAAGAACAAAAGAAACCTATCGAAAAACAAAGTATAATTCGTTTCATGGATAATGTTTCTCAACGCAATCCAGATGCAAACGAAACCTCGGACAAAGGCTTAGACCCAACTCACCAGACCCAATAAATATTTAATATTAATAGAATTTTTAAACATAGATATTTATATATATATAAAAGTGTAAATATAGTGATAAATGTCATAATTAATGGTCAATATATATATAAATATAAATTAATATAAAATTTTATATATAAGTTGGAAATTTATAACCCAGATAATTATTATACTTTAGATTATTAAACGAATATAGAATATATATATAAATATAATATGTTTAATAATTATTAAGTATTAATATTAATAGATAATAAGAACTTAAATAAATAGAAATTTATATAATAATAAAAATTTAGATAATATATAAATAAATATTATTATTAATTTAAAAATAAATTATTTATATATATATATGTATGTATGTATGTATGTAGGAATTTATGTGTGTATATATGTATATAAATATGAATATATGTAATTTTATATTTTATGTAATAAAAAAGTATATAAAAAAATAAATTTAATTTTTCTTTAAAAATTAATTAAATATTATTTATACTATATAATTTTAATTTAAATAAGTAAATTTAATATATAAATTTTAAAAATTTAATGAAAGATTAAGATAAATATGATAAAAATAGAAAAAATTTAGTGCCAGCATCAAGCGGTTAGACTAAGTTTATAAATTAATTTAAAATTATATTCAATTAAAAAATAAATTTTTAAAGTTTTTTATTTAATAAATTTATTTTAAAGACTAGGATTAGATACCCTATTATGGTAAATGTAAAATAATAACATAAGAGATTAAATGATAAATCGTGTTGGTTTTTCCCGCGCTAGCCATGTGCTAGAAACACTTTCGCGCCAACGTTACGATCGTTAAGAACAAAAGAAACCTATCGAAAAACAAAATATAATTCGTTTCATGGATAATGTTCCCTAACGCAATCCAGATGCAAACGCAACCTCAGAAAAAGGCGCAGACCCAACTCGTTTGTTTTTCCCGTATCGTGCATGCGCTGTAAACGCTTCCTTTCTCCTTTGTGCTTGGTCGACGTTACGATTGTTAAGAACAAAAGAAATCCATCGAAAACCGGAACGTAATTCCTTCCGTGGATAATGTTTCGTCATCCGATTCAGACAGAAACATGATTCGTTATAAAATTAAAATGGACTCACCCCATTCCGTTAACTCGAGTCAAATTGCAAGAAGCGTCGTCGTAGGCTCCAACGTTGTAACGCCATCAGTTCTTTCCAACGAGAAACCACTCTGCTGCCACAAAGCACACGTGCTCGTCTTCCACGCCAGATAAAATAATAGGTCGAAAAAATATTGGAACGATCGAATTTTAATGTCTACTCGAAGAACTTTACACGACATCGATTCTTTCGAACGAGAAACCGCACTGCAGGCACTAGGCACACGTATTTGTCTTCCATTCGCGATAATATATTAGGACGATCAAATATTATAACGATAGATATTAGTAACAACTCGAAAAGAACTTTAATCTAATTAACTTTCAACTAATAATCCTAAACCTCACGAATACGGAATTCGGAAACTTCTCCGCAGACCTTCACCGAGAGACTGAACAAGCCGGAATGAACGAAGGGATTCGTCCGTAGATACTGCCAACCAAACAGTGGAATCCACAAGAAACAAAATAAAACAATAGACAAAGGAGACAAAAGAAACCAAACCGTATGTTCTTCCGAGCGGGCATGCTCTATAGAAACACTTTTTCGAATCAATGTTACAATTGTTAAGAACAAAAGAAACCTATTGAAAAACGAAATATAATTCCTTTCATGGATAATGTCACAAAACCCAATAAGAAAGCATAAGCAACCTCAAACAAAGACGCAGACCCAACTCCTTTGTTTTTCGCGTACTGCTCATCCGCTGTAAACGCTTCTTTTCGCCTTTGTTTGTGCATTGCCGACGTTACGATTGTTAATAACAAAAGAAATCTATCGAAAAACGAAACACGATTCCTTTTAAGTATGTTTTATAATCCAATCGTGACGCAACTCGTTTGTTTTTTCCGTACCGCGTATGCGCTGTAAACGCTTCTTTGCGCCATTGTTCGAGTTTGGCCGACGTTACGATTGTTGAGAACAAAAGAAACCTATCGAAAAGCGAAATATAATTCCTTTCTTGGATAATGTTTTCCAACACAATCCAGACGAAAACGCAACCTCAGACAAAGGCGCAGACCAAACTCGTTTGTTTTTCCCGTACTGCGCGAGCGCTGTAAACGCTTCTTTTCGCCTTTGTTTGTGCTTGGCCAACGTTACGATTGTTAAGAACAAAAGAAATCTATCGAAAACCGGAACGTAATTCCTTTCGTGGATGTTTTATCATCCAGAAACATGGTTCGTTAGAAAATTAAAATGGACTTACCCCATTCTGTTAACTCGAGCCAAATTACAGGAATCGTCGTAGGTTCGAACGTTGTAACGCCATCAATTTTTTCCAACGAGAAACCGCTCTGCTGCCAAAAAGCACACGTGCTCGTCTTCTACGCCTGATAAAATATTAGGACGAAAAAATATTGAAATGATCGAATATTAATATCAACTCGAAAAGAACTTTATACGCTATCGATTCTTTCGAAGGAGAAACCGCACTGCTGCCACAAAGTACACGTATTCGTCTTCCAAATTAGGAAAATGTTTAGCCATGGGTTGTAGATATAATTTTGTCTTTCCACACATGCGTTTTTATGTAGTTTTCTGTTACAGAGAATCATCCTTTTAACGTTCCAAGGTTAAATATTGGAAAATATTCCTTTACGTATCAGTGGGTATTAACAAGGGTGTGTTGGAAGTAATATTTCAAGATTCGTCGTACTATCGTAGTATATAACATTAATATATATTGTTTAAATATTATGAATACCTTATGAATACCTTATGTAAAATAGATTTGTGTTTCAGGTTTCTCAAATGCTAATCATCATGGACTTGAATGAAGAATTGAAATTATAAAACATAAATAAAGGATTGATGATGAATCGTTTGCAATTATTTATTTTTATTCATTGGAAATATTAAAAGAAATTTTTAATCTATCTAAACAGAGTTGATTTCTGTTTCAGGAGATATCGTCTAAATCGGCAAGATTTGATTCAAAACGTCGTTGGTTGTTCTTTTCGTTCGGAGAGTGTTTCATGTGTTTTGTGTGTGTGTGTGTGTGTGTGTGTGTGTATATGGGTATAAAATAACTCATTTGTTAATATATTTTTTATTTGCAGAAAGTAATAAAATTAACAGTAGTACATTCGTTTAAACATTAAGACGATCAAAACTCGCGAGAAACTTAAAATAATATCGATTAAATATTTCAATACTTAAAAATTTCTTTTTGCGGTAGTTGGCCTTGCATAACATAAACATAAACGGTTTTTCACTGACTTTGACAATAACCGAATCAGTTTTACATTGCACTCCGACTCGTTAACATCGTGACTCTCTAAATCTAAACGCTAGAACTTAAATTTAATACTTTCGGTAATTTATTAATTATTTAAACAATCATTAAAGTACACTGGCACAACTAACTGATAATTAAACAGTAGTACATTCGTTTAAACATGAAGACGATCAAAACTCGCGAGAAACTTAAAATAATATCGATTAAATATTTCAATACTTAAAAATTTCTTTTTGCGGTAGTTGGCCTTGCATTATATAAACATAAACGGTTTTTCACTGACTTTGACAATAACCGAGTCAGTTTTACTTTGCACTCCAACTCGTTAACATCGTGACTCTCTAAATCTAAACGCTAGAACTTAAATTTAATACTTTCGGTAATTTATTAATTATTTAAACAATCATTAAAGTGCACTGGTACAACTAACTGATAATTAAACAGTAGTACATTCGTTTAAACATTAGGACGAATAAAACTCGCGAGAAACTTAAAATAATATGGATTAAATATTTCAATACTTAAAAATTTCTTTTTGCGGTAGTTGGCCTTGCATAACATAAACATAAACGGTTTTTCACTGACTTTGACAATAACCGAATCAGTTTTACATTGCACTCCGACTCGTTAACATCGTGACTCTCTAAATCTAAACGCTAGAACTTAAATTTAATACTTTCGGTAATTTATTAATTATTTAAACAATCATTAAAGTACACTGGCACAACTAACTGATAATTAAACAGTAGTACATTCGTTTAAACATGAAGACGATCAAAACTCGCGAGAAACTTAAAATAATATCGATTAAATATTTCAATACTTAAAAATTTCTTTTTGCGGTAGTTGGCCTTGCATAACATAAACATAAACGGTTTTTCACTGACTTTGACAATAACAGACTCACTTTTACTTTGCACTCCGACAAGTGAACATCGAGACTCTCTAAATCTGAACGCGAGAACTTAAATTTAATACTTTCGGTAATTTATTAATTATTTAAATAATCATTAAAGTACACTGGCACAACTAACTGATAATTAAACAGTAGTACATTCGTTTAAACATTAAGACGAATAAAACTCGCGAGAAACTTAAAATAATATGGATTAAATATTTCAATACTTAAAAATTTCTTTTTGCGGTAGTTGGCCTTGCATAACATAAACATAAACGGTTTTTCACTGACTTTGACAATAACCGAATCAGTTTTACATTGCACTCCGACTCGTTAACATCGTGACTCTCTAAATCTAAACGCTAGAACTTAAATTTAATACTTTCGGTAATTTATTAATTATTTAAACAATCATTAAAGTACACTGGCACAACTAACTGATAATTAAACAGTAGTACATTCGTTTAAACATGAAGACGATCAAAACTCGCGAGAAACTTAAAATAATATCGATTAAATATTTCAATACTTAAAAATTTCTTTTTGCGGTAGTTGGCCTTGCATAACATAAACATAAACGGTTTTTCACTGACTTTGACAATAACAGACTCACTTTTACTTTGCACTCCGACAAGTGAACATCGAGACTCTCTAAATCTGAACGCGAGAACTTAAATTTAATACTTTCGGTAATTTATTAATTATTTAAATAATCATTAAAGTACACTGGCACAACTAACTGATAATTAAACAGTAGTACATTCGTTTAAACATTAAGACGAATAAAACTCGCGAGAAACTTAAAATAATATGGATTAAATATTTCAATACTTAAAAATTTCTTTTTGCGGTAGTTGGCCTTGCATAACATAAACATAAACGGTTTTTCACTGACTTTGACAACATCCGAGTCAGTTTTACTCTGCACTCCGACAAGTTAACATCGAGACTCTCTAAATCTAAACGCTAGAACTTAAATTTAATACTTTCGGTAATTTATTAATTATTTAAACAATCATTAAAGTACACTGGCACAACTAACTGATAATTAAACAGTAGTACATTCGTTTAAACATGAAGACGATCAAAACTCGCGAGAAACTTAAAATAATATCGATTAAATATTTCAATACTTAAAAATTTCCTTTTGCGGTAGTTGGCCTTGCATTATATAAACATAAACGGTTTTTCACTGACTTTGACAATAACCGAGTCAGTTTTACTTTGCACTCCAACTCGTTAACATCGTGACTCTCTAAATCTAAACGCTAGAACTTAAATTTAATACTTTCGGTAATTTATTAATTATTTAAACAATCATTAAAGTGCACTGGTACAACTAACTGATAATTAAACAGTAGTACATTCGTTTAAACATTAAGACGAATAAAACTCGCGAGAAACTTAAAATAATATGGATTAAATATTTCAATACTTAAAAATTTCTTTTTGCGGTAGTTGGCCTTGCATAACATAAACATAAACGGTTTTTCACTGACTTTGACAACATCCGAGTCAGTTTTACTCTGCACTCCGACAAGTTAACATCGAGACTCTCTAAATCTAAACGCTAGAACTTAAATTTAATACTTTCGGTAATTTATTAATTATTTAAACAATCATTAAAGTACACTGGCACAACTAACTGATAATTAAACAGTAGTACATTCGTTTAAACATGAAGACGATCAAAACTCGCGAGAAACTTAAAATAATATCGATTAAATATTTCAATACTTAAAAATTTCTTTTTGCGGTAGTTGGCCTTGCATTATATAAACATAAACGGTTTTTCACTGACTTTGACAATAACCGAGTCAGTTTTACTCTGCACTCCGACAAGTTAACATCGAGACTCTCTAAATCTAAACGCTAGAACTTAAATTTAATACTTTCGGTAATTTATTAATTATTTAAACAATCATTAAAGTACACTGGCACAACTAACTGATAATTAAACAGTAGTACATTCGTTTAAACATGAAGACGATCAAAACTCGCGAGAAACTTAAAATAATATCGATTAAATATTTCAATACTTAAAAATTTCTTTTTGCGGTAGTTGGCCTTGCATTATATAAACATAAACGGTTTTTCACTGACTTTGACAATAACCGAGTCAGTTTTACTTTGCACTCCAACTCGTTAACATCGTGACTCTCTAAATCTAAACGCTAGAACTTAAATTTAATACTTTCGGTAATTTATTAATTATTTAAACAATCATTAAAGTGCACTGGTACAACTAACTGATAATTAAACAGTAGTACATTCGTTTAAACATTAAGACGAATAAAACTCGCGAGAAACTTAAAATAATATGGATTAAATATTTCAATACTTAAAAATTTCTTTTTGCGGTAGTTGGCCTTGCATAACATAAACATAAACGGTTTTTCACTGACTTTGACAATAACCGAATCAGTTTTACATTGCACTCCGACTCGTTAACATCGTGACTCTCTAAATCTAAACGCTAGAACTTAAATTTAATACTTTCGGTAATTTATTAATTATTTAAACAATCATTAAAGTACACTGGCACAACTAACTGATAATTAAACAGTAGTACATTCGTTTAAACATGAAGACGATCAAAACTCGCGAGAAACTTAAAATAATATCGATTAAATATTTCAATACTTAAAAATTTCTTTTTGCGGTAGTTGGCCTTGCATAACATAAACATAAACGGTTTTTCACTGACTTTGACAATAACAGACTCACTTTTACTTTGCACTCCGACAAGTGAACATCGAGACTCTCTAAATCTGAACGCGAGAACTTAAATTTAATACTTTCGGTAATTTATTAATTATTTAAATAATCATTAAAGTACACTGGCACAACTAACTGATAATTAAACAGTAGTACATTCGTTTAAACATTAAGACGAATAAAACTCGCGAGAAACTTAAAATAATATGGATTAAATATTTCAATACTTAAAAATTTCTTTTTGCGGTAGTTGGCCTTGCATAACATAAACATAAACGGTTTTTCACTGACTTTGACAATAACCGAATCAGTTTTACATTGCACTCCGACTCGTTAACATCGTGACTCTCTAAATCTAAACGCTAGAACTTAAATTTAATACTGTCGGTAATTCATTAATTATTTAAACAATCATTAAAGTACACTGGCACAACTAACTGATAATTAAACAGTAGTACATTCGTTTAAACATTAAGACGAATAAAACTCGCGAGAAACTTAAAATAATATGGATTAAATATTTCAATACTTAAAAATTTCTTTTTGCGGTAGTTGGCCTTGCATAACATAAACATAAACGGTTTTTCACTGACTTTGACAACATCCGAGTCAGTTTTACTCTGCACTCCGACAAGTTAACATCGAGACTCTCTAAATCTAAACGCTAGAACTTAAATTTAATACTTTCGGTAATTTATTAATTATTTAAACAATCATTAAAGTACACTGGCACAACTAACTGATAATTAAACAGTAGTACATTCGTTTAAACATGAAGACGATCAAAACTCGCGAGAAACTTAAAATAATATCGATTAAATATTTCAATACTTAAAAATTTCTTTTTGCGGTAGTTGGCCTTGCATTATATAAACATAAACGGTTTTTCACTGACTTTGACAATAACCGAGTCAGTTTTACTTTGCACTCCAACTCGTTAACATCGTGACTCTCTAAATCTAAACGCTAGAACTTAAATTTAATACTTTCGGTAATTTATTAATTATTTAAACAATCATTAAAGTGCACTGGTACAACTAACTGATAATTAAACAGTAGTACATTCGTTTAAACATTAAGACGAATAAAACTCGCGAGAAACTTAAAATAATATGGATTAAATATTTCAATACTTAAAAATTTCTTTTTGCGGTAGTTGGCCTTGCATAACATAAACATAAACGGTTTTTCACTGACTTTGACAACATCCGAGTCAGTTTTACTCTGCACTCCGACAAGTTAACATCGAGACTCTCTAAATCTAAACGCTAGAACTTAAATTTAATACTTTCGGTAATTTATTAATTATTTAAACAATCATTAAAGTACACTGGCACAACTAACTGATAATTAAACAGTAGTACATTCGTTTAAACATGAAGACGATCAAAACTCGCGAGAAACTTAAAATAATATCGATTAAATATTTCAATACTTAAAAATTTCTTTTTGCGGTAGTTGGCCTTGCATTATATAAACATAAACGGTTTTTCACTGACTTTGACAATAACCGAGTCAGTTTTACTCTGCACTCCGACAAGTTAACATCGAGACTCTCTAAATCTAAACGCTAGAACTTAAATTTAATACTTTCGGTAATTTATTAATTATTTAAACAATCATTAAAGTACACTGGCACAACTAACTGATAATTAAACAGTAGTACATTCGTTTAAACATGAAGACGATCAAAACTCGCGAGAAACTTAAAATAATATCGATTAAATATTTCAATACTTAAAAATTTCTTTTTGCGGTAGTTGGCCTTGCATTATATAAACATAAACGGTTTTTCACTGACTTTGACAATAACCGAGTCAGTTTTACTTTGCACTCCAACTCGTTAACATCGTGACTCTCTAAATCTAAACGCTAGAACTTAAATTTAATACTTTCGGTAATTTATTAATTATTTAAACAATCATTAAAGTGCACTGGTACAACTAACTGATAATTAAACAGTAGTACATTCGTTTAAACATTAAGACGAATAAAACTCGCGAGAAACTTAAAATAATATGGATTAAATATTTCAATACTTAAAAATTTCTTTTTGCGGTAGTTGGCCTTGCATAACATAAACATAAACGGTTTTTCACTGACTTTGACAATAACCGAATCAGTTTTACATTGCACTCCGACTCGTTAACATCGTGACTCTCTAAATCTAAACGCTAGAACTTAAATTTAATACTTTCGGTAATTTATTAATTATTTAAACAATCATTAAAGTACACTGGCACAACTAACTGATAATTAAACAGTAGTACATTCGTTTAAACATGAAGACGATCAAAACTCGCGAGAAACTTAAAATAATATCGATTAAATATTTCAATACTTAAAAATTTCTTTTTGCGGTAGTTGGCCTTGCATTATATAAACATAAACGGTTTTTCACTGACTTTGACAATAACCGAGTCAGTTTTACTTTGCACTCCGACTCGTTAACATCGTGACTCTCTAAATCTAAACGCTAGAACTTAAATTTAATACTTTCGGTAATTTATTAATTATTTAAACAATCATTAAAGTGCACTGGTACAACTAACTGATAATTAAACAGTAGTACATTCGTTTAAACATTAAGACGAATAAAACTCGCGAGAGACTTAAAATAATATCGATTAAATATTTCAATACTTAAAAATTTCTTTTTGCGGTAGTTGGCCTTGCATAACATAAACATAAACGGTTTTTCACTGACTTTGACAATAACAGACTCACTTTTACTTTGCACTCCGACAAGTGAACATCGAGACTCTCTAAATCTGAACGCGAGAACTTAAATTTAATAGTTTTTCTAATTTAATAATTATTTAAACAATCATTAATGTACACGGGTACAATTAACTAATAATTAAACAATAGTACATTCGTTTAAACATTAAAACGACTAACATTCGCGAGAAACTTAAAATTATATCGGTTAAATATCTCAATAGTTTAAAATTTTAGTCTGGGGGGAGTTCGGCTTGCATAATATAAACATAAACGGTTTTTCACTGACTTTGAAAATAACAGATTCACTTTTACTTTGTACACCGCCACGTCAACATCGAGACTCTCTAAATCTGAACGCGAGAACTTAAAGTTGATACTATCGGTAATATAATAATTATTTAAACAATCATTAATGTACACGGGTACAATTAACTAATAATTAAACAATAGTACATTCGTTTAAACATTAAAACGACTAACATTCACGAGAAACTTAAAATTATATCGGTTAGATATCTCAATAGTTTAAAATTTTTCTCTGGGGGGAGGATATTTGGCCTTGTATTATATACCGATTACTGGACGGTTACTGGATCAGTCTTTTATTGGATTCGGACGAATAATCATGGTAACTCTCTCAGGATGTCTCTCGTGCATCGATCGACGAAGATTTAAAGTGAGTATTTTTTTATACGATACATCCCACGAATAACTTATACAGTTTCTCATTATAACAGTGTTATTGATTATTTCGTTTAAATTATTCCTGAAATATTCCAGTAGTTTAAAATTTTAGTCTGGGTGGATTTGGCCTTGCATAATATCAACATAAACGGTTTTTCACTGACTTGGACAATAACAGATTCACTTTTGCTTTGCACTCCGACACGTCAACATCGAGACTCTCTAAATCTGAACGCGAGAACTTAAAGTTGATACTATCGGTAATATAATTATTATTTAAACAATCATTAATGTACACGGGTACAATTAACTAATAATTAAACAATAGTACATTCGTTTAAACATTAAAACGACTAACATTCGCGAGAAACTTAAAATTATATCGGTTAGATATCTCAATAATTTATAATTTTTGTCTCGGGGGAGTTCGGCTTGCATAATATAAACATAAACGGTTTTTCACTGACTTTGAAAATAACAGATTCACTTTTACTTTGTACACCGCCACGTCAACATCGAGACTCTCTAAATCTGAACGCGAGAACTTAAAGTTGATACTATCGGTAATATAATCATTATTTAAACAATGATTAATGTACACGGGTACAATTAACTAATAATTAAACAATAGTACATTCGTTTAAACATTAAAACGACTAACATTCGCGAGAAACTTAAAATTATATCGGTTAGATATCTCAATAGTTTAAAATTTTTGTCTCGGGGGAGTTCAGCTTGCATAATATAAACATAAACGGTTTTTCACTGACTTTGACAATAACAGATTTACTTTCACTTTGCACTCCGACACGTCAACATCGAGATTCTCTAAATCTGAACGCGAGAACTTAAATTTAATACTTTTTCTAATTTAGTAATTATTTATCCAATCATTAATGTACACGGGTACAATTAACTAATAATTAAACAATAGTACATTCGTTTAAACATTAAAACGACTAACATTCGCGAGAAACTTAAAATTATATCGGTTAGATATCTCAATAGTTTAAAATTTTTGTCTGGTTGGGGAGGATATTTGGCCTTGTATTATATACCGATTACTGGACGGTTACTGGATCAGTCTTTTATTGGATTCGGACGAATAACCATGGAAACTCTCTCAGGATGTCTCTCTTGCACCCATCGACGATGATTTAAAGTGAGTATATTTTTATACAATACATCCCTCGAATAACTTATATAGTTTCTCATTATAACAGTGTTAATGATTATTTCGTTTGAATTATTCTGTTACAGAACATCATTGCAATCGCGCGAGCTTAGCAATGAATTAATCGAGTGTTTGTGTTCGCTAAGAAAAAAAAAAACTATCGCGAAGTAGAAGCAGTGTTTGTTCGTTCGCGTTTCGCGATTTAAATGACAAGTGTTTTTGCGTACGACTGCGTGCAATGCAGTCGTTAGAGTCAGTGTTTGTTCCCGAAGTTTAATACTTTTTAAACAGTCGCACAGACTGTATATATAAAAGACATTAGAGTTTCGCGAAGTAGAGTCAGTGACCGTCCGTTTAAAAAATAACTGTCGCGTAATAGAGTCAGTGCATCACCGAAGAGGATGACCTCGACCAACTTCGACGTCGACCTACCTCATTTTCAACCAGCTACGTATCATCCACCCTCAATTTCGACCTAAAACGCGGACGAGTGTTTTGGAGCCGTCGCAGAACTTCATAGGTAGTGAGTGAATTTTACAAGTACCTCCGATCGTTCGATCATGTCGAGGACGAAAGGTCCGAATCGGCACGAGCGATTGGATGTAACTAATTAGTATTGATAGATTATACTTTCAGAAGTATAAGATAATGGCAATTGTGGGGACCATTTAATCTACACTGAATACAGATTTACTAATATATTATTTCTTTCAGAGGAAATAATATTTTTGTTTATATCGATATCCAGAATTGTTCATTTTCTGTTACCTTTCTTAATTTAAATTTAATGAATTTCAAAATTTTCTCTTTCACAGTAGTAATATATATTCTTTTCTCTTTCCTTATGTGTTTTCAGCTAGTTTTAAGTAGTGGGATCGCGAACTCGAGAAAGAATAATTAATAAATAAGATTATTTTACTAACATTTGAATGATGCACAATATACGTAAAGTATTATTGATTAATATTTAAACAATAGCATAATCTTAACAACGTTATAATGTCCATACACATGTACTATCATGTATTATCGAAAAATAGATATACTATTGATTTATGATTGAAACGCAAATTTTTCTGTCATTTCTATTTCTTTGTATTTACTTTTATTAATTATTCTTTATAAGTCTCGGGTGGGACCCGTAAGAGGGGCTTATGGGTGTAGGCTTCTATGCGGGTCTCCTTCTTTCCTTTCGTCTAACTTTTGTTTTTCTTTCTATACTATTTCTTCTCTTTCTCATTTTCTTCTCAGGTATCGTCTAGGTATCGTCGAGCTATCGTCGAGCTATCGTCGAGCTATCGTCGAGCTATCGTCGAGCTATCGTCGAGCTATCGTCGAGCTATCGTCGAGCTATCGTCGAGCTATCGTCGAGCTATCGTTGAGGTATCGTCGAGAGATCATCGGATGACCATCATCGATTTAAGATATACCCTTGATTTAAGATTGAAACGCACAGAATACTTTTCCGTCATTTCTTTTTATATGCATTTACTTTTATTAATTATTATTTATAAGTATAGCGTGAGACCCAAATGATGGACGTATGGGAGTGGGCTTCTGTGCTGGTCTCCTTTTTTCCTTTCGTCTAACTTTTGTTTTTCTTTCTATACTATTTTTCTCCTTCTCATTTTCTTCTCAGGTATTGTCGAGCTATCGTCGAGGTATCGTCGAGAGATCATCGAATGACCATCATCGATTTCAGATATACCCTTGATTTATAATTGAAACGCACAGAATACTTTTCCGTCATTTCTTTTTATATGCATTTACTTTTATTAATTATTATTTATAAGTATAGCGTGAGACCCAAATGATGGACGTATGGGAGTGGGCTTCTGTGCTGGTCTCCTTTTTTCCTTTCGTCTAACTTTTGTTTTTCTTTCTATACTATTTTTCTCCTTCTCATTTTCTTCTCAGGTATTGTCGAGCTATCGTCGAGAGATCATCGAATGACCATCATCGATTTCAGATATACCCTTGATTTATAATTGAAACGCACAGAATACTTTTCCGTCATTTCTATTTATATGCATTTACTTTTATTAATTATTATTTATAAGTCTAGCGTGAGACCCAAATGATGGACGTATGGGAGTGGGCTTCTGTGCTGGTCTCCTTTTTTCCTTTCGTCTAACTTTTGTTTTTCTTTCTATACTATTTTTCTCCTTCTCATTTTCTTTTCAGGTATTGTCGAGCTATCGTCGAGGTATCGTCGAGAGATCATCGAATGACCATCATCGATTTCAGATATACCCTTGATTTATAATTGAAACGCACAGAATACTTTTCCGTCATTTCTATTTATATGCATTTACTTTTATTAATTATTATTTATAAGTCTAGCGTGAGACCCAAATGATGGACGTATGGGAGTGGGCTTCTGTGCTGGTCTCCTTTTTTCCTTTCGTCTAACTTTTGTTTTTCTTTCTATACTATTTTTCTCCTTCTCATTTTCTTCTCAGGTATTGTCGAGCTATCGTCGAGGTATCGTCGAGAGATCATCGAATGACCATCATCGATTTCAGATATACCCTTGATTTAAGATTGAAACGCACAGAATACTTTTCCGTCATTTCTTTTTATATGCATTTACTTTTATTAATTATTATTTATAAGTCTAGCGTGAGACCCAAATGATGGACGTATAGGAGTGGGCTTCTGTGCTGGTCTCCTTCTTTCCTTTCGTCTAACTTTTGTTTTTCTTTCTATACTATTTTTCTCCTTCTCATTTTCTTCTCAGGTATTGTCGAGCTATCGTCGAGGGATCATCGAATGACCATAATCGATTTCAGATATATCAATGCTTTATAATTGAAACTCACACAATACTTTTCCGTCATTTCTATTTATATGTATTTACTTTTATTAATTATTATTTGTAAGTCTAGGGTGAGACCCAAATGATGTATGTATGGGTTTGAGTTTCTATGCTGATCTCCTTCTTTCCTTTCGTTTAACTTTTGTTTTTCTTTCTGTACTATTTCTTCTCTTTTTCATTTTCTTCTCAGGTATCGTCGAGGGATCATCGAGGGATCATCGAGGGATCATCGAGGGATCATCGAGGGATCATCGAGGGATCATCGAGGGACGTCGAGGGATCGTTGAAAGATTATCCTAGGAGCATCATTGATTTTAGATATACCATTGATTTCTAATTCAAACGCATAGAAAACTTTTCCGTCATTCCTATTTATATGTCTTTGCCTTTATTAATTATTATTTATAAGTCTCGGGTGGGACCCATAAGAGGGGCTTATGGGTGTGGGCTTCTATGCGGGTCTCCTTCTTTCTTTCAATAAAATAAAATCGAACTTCATTTTGGTACTACGATTTTGTCCATCTATTGTCATGTGTTTTGTCCGTGTTACGTTATTTTAGATATAAGATTTTTTAGATTTATTATATATGTCATCGTTAATTGTTATTCATATACTATCATGTATTATCGATTAATATATATACTAATGAAATATAATTGAAACGCACCGAAAACTTCCGTCATTCCTATTTATATGTCTTTGCCTTTATTAATTATTATTTATAAGTCTCGGGTGGGACCCATAAGAGGGGCTTATGGGTGTGGGCTTCTATGCGGGTCTCCTCCTTTCTTTCTATAAAATAAAATCGAACTCCATTTCGGTACTACGATTTTGTCCATCTATTGTCATGTGTTTTGTCGTTGTCCAGTGATTTTAGATATAAGATGTTTTCTATGTATTATATATGTTATCGTTAATTGTTATTCATGTACTACCATGTATGATCGATTAATAAATATACTAATGATATATAATTGAAACGCACAGAAATCTTTTCCGTCATTCCTATTTATATGGCTTTACTTTTATTAATTATTATTTATAAGTCTCGGGTGGGACCCATAAGAGGGGCTTATGGGTGCGGGCCTTTTGGCGGGCTGCTGTCTCAGCATCGTATAAAACTCTACGGTGGGACTCTTGGGATGAGCCCTCAATAGGAAAATATCGAAATTAATTTTGGTACTTCGGTTTGGTCTGGTGGAGGCATATTCATTATGTCCACCTCTCGCTCTAAACTTTGTCGTGGTAACATGCATGCATGTTTCGTCTTTCTTCTCTTTTTGATCGAATGGGGATCGATATTCAATGCGTCCAACTTGCTCTTGTCCTGCGTTTCGTCGTTGTCACGTGCGCGCACGTTTCGGTTTTATCTTCTTTTCATTTTCAGCCTATTTTTACTTGTACTTTCCTGCCTATTTTTACTTGTATTTTCCCGCTTTCCATTTTATTTCATATTTCTTGTGTTACTCTACTTTGCTTTCACAGGGATCATCGAGGGATCATCGAAGGATCATCGAAGGATCATCGAGGAATCATCGAGGGATCATCAAGAGATCATCAAGACGTCATCGAGGACTTATCGTGGGATTGATGTTCATCATCGATTTTTACGCGAGAATACGGGAAGGATAGGGAGAAGACTCGCGCGTGTGTCGGCTGGCGCAAGCGTGGGTGTTCTTGCGGGCGCGATAAAATTCCGTTTGATTGCACGTCACGCCGAATACGCGAATTGTAGAGTAGAGTCATCGTTTTTCTAACACTCACGTGGGGGTGTTCGGGCGCGATTAAAGGTCCTACCGTGGACTTCGTTTTGTTTGCTCGTAAATTCGATCGGTTTAACTCGCGAACGCGTATTGTAGAGTAGAGTAAACGTTTTATCTAACTGTCACGTGAGTGTCGTGGACGGGATTTAAAAAGTCTTACCGAGGACTTCGTTTTTATTGTTCGAAACTCGGAACGCAAGCACAGTAGTGCTTAATAATCCGTTGTATCAGCAGTGGACGGTGTCCGGACGGTGGAGCTTTCCGTAAGCGGGGCTTGGTACGTCTCCAGTTAGCTGAGAAGCCTGAAAGTCTCCCGAAGCTATAGATATAACGTGTCGCGATCGCGGAACGCGAAACGCGGATATTAAAGTAGAGTCACCGTTCTTTCAACACTCGCGTGGGTGTTCGGGCGCGATTAAAAGTCCTAATATGGACTTCGTTGTAATGTGCGAGATTCGGTATACACCAACTGGGAAATCCAGTGGTGTAGTACATAGCTACTAACTTGGGTCCTGTGAATCGTTTAGCGTAGGGATCTGTATTAGTCGGTAGCTTATGTCATCCCGAATTTCGACCTAGAGTCACCGTTTTTCTAACACCCGCGCAAGTGAGTGCTCGCGGACGCGATTAAAAGTCCTACCGGGGACTTCGTTTTGTTTGCTCGGTATTACCTCGCATACGCGGATATTAGAGTACAGTCAACGTTAGCCCGTGGGTCTCCAGATGCAGCAACCTCCACGTGGTGAGACCTGGGTCGATAGTACTTGCGATATATTGAATGTTAATTGTAAATCATGTAACGCAACTACTACCGAGCGAATGGCTGCATATTTAAAAAATCTTCAAAAGCCTTTTCTATCCAACCTTACCGATACTTTAAATTACTTACCTTTTATATCATTAATAATTTTATATCTTTAATAATAATTAACAGATAAATGATTAAAGATCTTTCTTCTCTTTCTCATTTTCTCCTCAAGTTTCGTCGAGGGATCATCGAGGGACGACGAGGGATCATCGAGGGACGCCGAGGGATCCTTGAAAGATTATCCTAGGAGCATCATCGATTTTAGATATACCATTGATTTCTAATTGAAAAGCAAAGAGAACTTTTCTGTCATTCCTATTTATATGGTATTACTTTTATTAAGAATTATTTATAAGTCTCGGGTGGGACCCATAAGAGGGGCTTATGGGTGTGGGCCTTTTGGCGGGCTGCTGTCTCAGCATCTTATTAAACTCTATGGTTGGACTCTTGGGATGAGCCCTCAATAGGAAAAAATCGAAATTAATTTTGGTACTCCGGTTTGGTCTGGTGGAGGCATATTCATTATGTCCACCTCTCGCTCTAAACTTTATCGTGGTAACATGCATGCATGTTTCGTCTTCCTTCTCTTTTTGGTCGAATGGGGATCGATATTCAATGCGTCCAACTTGCTCTTGTCCTGCGTTTCGTCGTTGTCACGTGCGCGCACGTTTCGGTTTTATCTTCTTTTCATTTTCAGCCTATTTTTACTTGTACTTTCCTGCCTATTTTTACTTGTATTTTCCCGCTTTCCATTTTATTTCATATTTCTTGTGTTACTCTTCTTTGCTTTCACAGGGATCATCGAGGGATCATCGAGGGATCATCGAAGGATCATCGAGGGACCATCAAGAGGTCATCGAGGACTTTTCGAGGGATTGATGTTCATCATCGATTTTTACGCGAAAATACGGGAAGGATAGGGAGAAGACTCGCGCGTGTGTCGGCTGGCGCAAGCGTGGGTGTTCTTGCAGGCGCGATAAAATTTCGTTTGATTGCTCGTCACCCCGAATACGCGAATTGTAGAGTAGAGTCATCGTTTTTTGTAACACTCACGTGGGGGTGTTCGGACGCGATTAAAGGTCCTACCGTGGACTTCGTTTTGTTTGCTCGTAAATTCGATCGGTTTAACTCGCGAACGCGTATTGTAGAGTAGAGTAAACGTTTTATCTAACTGTCACGTGAGTGTCGTGGACGGGATTTAAAAAGTCTTACCGAGGACTTCGTTTTTATTGTTCGAAACTCGGAACGCAAGCACAGTAGTGCTTAATAATCCGTTGTATCAGCAGTGGACGGTGTCCGGACGGTGGAGCTTTCTGTAAGCGGGGCTTGGTACGTCTCCAGTTAGCTGAGAAGCCTGAAAGTCTCCCGAAGCTATAGATATAACGTGTCGCGATCGCGGAACGCGAAACGCGGATATTAAAGTAGAGTCATCGTTCTTTCAACACTCGCGTGGGTGTTCGGGCGCGATTAAAAGTCCTAATATGGACTTCGTTGTAATATTCGAGATTCGGTATACACCAACTGGGAAACCCAGTAGTGTAGTGCATAGCTACTAACTTGGGTCCTGTGAATCGTTTAGCGTAGGGATCTGTATTAGTCGGTAGCTTATGTCATCCCGAATTTCGACCTAGAGTCACCGTTTTTCTAACACCCGCGCAAGTGAGTGCTCGCGGACGCGATTAAAAGTCCTACCGGGGACTTCGTTTTGTTTGCTCGGTATTACCTCGCATACGCGGATATTAGAGTAGAGTCAACGTTAGCCCGTGGGTCTCCAGATGCAGCAACCTCCACGTGGTGAGACCTGGGTCGGTAGTAATTGCGATACATATTTATTGAATGTTAATTGTGAGTCATGTAACGCAAGTGCTTCCGAGCCAATGGCTGCATATTTTAAAATTCTTCAAAAACCTTTTCTATCCAACCATACCGATACTTTAAATTACTTACATTTTATATCATTAATAATTTTATATCTTTAATAATAATTAACAGATAAATGATTAAAGATCTTTCTTCTCTTTCTCATTTTCTTCTCAAGTTTCGTCGAGGGATCATCGAGGGACGCCGAGGGATCGTTGAAAGATTATACTAGGAGCATCATCGATTTTAGATTTACCATTGATTTCCAATTGAAACGCACAGAAAACATTCCCGTCCTTCCTATATATATGTATTTACTTTTATTAATTATTATTTATGTCTCGGGTGGGACCCATAAGAGGGGCTTATGGGTGTGGGCTTCTATGCGGGTCTCCTCCTTTCTTTCAATAAAATAAAATCGAACTCCATTTCGGTCCACGATTTTGTCCATCTGTTGTCATGTGTTTTGTCGTTGTCAAGTGATTTTAGATATAAGATTTTTTCTATTTATTATATATGTTATCGTTAATTGTTATTCATATACTACCATGTATTATCGATTAATAAATATACTAATGATATATAATTGAAACGCACAGAAATCTTTTCCGTCATTCCTATTTATATGGCTTTACTTTTATTAATTATTATTTATAAGTCTCGGGTGGGACCCATAAGAGGGGCTTATGGGTGCGGGCCTTTTGGCGGGCTGCTGTCTCAGCATCGTATAAAACTCTACGGTGGGACTCTTGGGATGAGCCCTCAATAGGAAAATATCGAAATTAATTTTGGTACTTCGGTTTGGTCTGGTGGAGGCATATTCATTATGTCCACCTCTCGCTCTAAACTTTCTCGTGGTTACATGCATGCATGTTTCGTCTTTCTTCTCTTTTTGGTCGAATGGGGATCGATATTCAATGCGTCCAACTTGCTCTTGTCCTGCGTTTCGTCGTTGTCACGTGCGCGCACGTTTCGGTTTTATCTTCTTTTCATTTTCAGCCTATTTTTACTTGTATTTTCCTGCCTATTTTTACTTGTATTTTCCCGCTTTCTATTTTATTTCATATTTCTTGTGTTACTCTTCTTTGCTTTCACAGGGATCATCGAGGGATCATCGAGGGATCATCAAGACGTCATCGAGGACTTATCGTGGGATTGATGTTCATCATCGATTTTTACGCGAGAATACGGGAAGGATAGGGAGAAGACTCGCGCGTGTGTCGGCTGGCGCAAGCGTGGGTGTTCTTGCGGGCGCGATAAAATTCCGTTTGATTGCACGTCACGCCGAATACGCGAATTGTACAGTAGAGTCATCGTTTTTCTAACACTCACGTGGGGGTGTTCGGGCGCGATTAAAGATCCTACCGTGGACTTCGTTTTGTTTGCTCGTAAGTTCGATCGGTTTAACTCGCGAACGCGTATTGTAGAGTAGAGTTAATGTTATATCCAACTCTCACGTGAGTGTCGCAGACGCGATTTAAATAGTCTTACCGAGGACTACGTTTTTGTTGTTCGAAACTCGGAACGCAAGCACATTAGTGCTTTATAATCCGTTGTATCAGCAGTGGACGGTGTCCGGACGGTGGAGCTTTCCGTAAGCGGGGCTTGATACGTCTCCAGTTAGCTGAGAAGCCTGAAAGTCTCCCGAAGCTATAGATATAACGTGTCGCGATCGCGGAACGCGAAACGCGGATATTAAAGTAGAGTCATCGTTCTTTCAACACTCGCGTGGGTGTTCGGGCGCGATTATAAGTCCTAATATGGACTTCGTTGTAATGTGCGAGATTCGGTATACACCAACTGGGAAATCCAGTAGTGTAGTGCATAGCTACTAACTTGGGTCCTGTGAATCGTTTAGCGTAGGGATCTGTATTAGTCGGTAGCTTATGTCATCCCGAATTTCGACCTAGAGTCACCGTTTTTCTAACACCCGCGCAAGTGAGTGCTCGCGGACGCGATTAAAAGTCCTACCGGGGACTTCGTTTTGTTTGCTCGGTATTACCTCGCATACGCGGATATTAGAGTAGAGTCACCGTTATCCCGTGGGTCTCCAAATGCAGCAACCTCCACGTGGTGAGACCTGGGTCGGTAGTACTTGCGATACATATATATTGAATGTTAATTGTGAATCATGTAACGCAACTACTACCGAGCGAATGGCTGCATATTTAAAAAATTTTCAAAAGCCTTTTCTATCCAACCTTACCGATACTTTAAATTACTTACATTTTATATCATTAATAATTTTATATCTTTAATAATAATTAACAGATAAATGATTAAAGATCTTTCTTCTCTTCCTCATTTTCTTCTCAAGTTTCGTCGAGGGATTATCGAGGGATCATCGATTGATCGTCGAAGGACGACGAGGGATCATCGATGGACGCCGAGGGATCGTGGAAAGATTATACTAGGAGCATCATCGATTTTAAATATACCATTGATTTCTAATTGAAACGCACAGAAAACATTCCCATCATTCCTATATATATGTATTTACTTTTATTAATTATTATTTATAAGTCTCGGGTGGGACCCATAAGAGGGGCTTATGGGTGTGGGCCTTTTGGCGGGCTGCTGTCTCAGCATCTTATAAAACTCTACGGTGGGACTCTTGGGTTGGGCCCTCGGATGGGTCTCTTTTTTTGAATAGGAAAAAATCGAAATTAATTTTGGTACTCCGGTTTGGTCTGGTGGAGGCATATTCATTATGTCCACCTCTCGCTCTAAACTTTATCGTGGTAACATGCATGCATGTTTCGTCTTCCTTCTCTTTTTGGTCGAATGGGGATCGATATTCAATGCGTCCAACTTGCTCCTGTTCTGCGTTTCATCGTTGTCACGTGCGCGCACGTATCGGTTTTATCTTCTTTTCATTTTCAGCCTATTTTTACTTGTATTTTCCGGCCTATTTTTACTTGTATTGTCCCGCTTTCTATTTTATTTCATATTTCTTGTGTTACTCTTCTTTGCTTTCACAGGGATCATCGAGGGATCATCGAGGGATCATCGAAGGATCATCGAGGGACCATCAAGAGGTCATCGAGGACTTTTCGAGGGATTGATGTTCATCATCGATTTTTACGCGAAAATACGGGAAGGATAGGGAGAAGACTCGCGCGTGTGTCGGCTGGCGCAAGCGTGGGTGTTCTTGCGGGCGCGATAAAATTTCGTTTGATTGCTCGTCACCCCGAATACGCGAATTGTAGAGTAGAGTCATCGTTTTTTGTAACACTCACGTGGGGGTGTTCGGACGCGATTAAAGGTCCTACCGTGGACTTCGTTTTGTTTGCTCGTAAATTCGATCGGTTTAACTCGCGAACGCGTATTGTAGAGTAGAGTAAACGTTTTATCTAACTGTCACGTGAGTGTCGTGGACGCGATTTAAAAAGTCTTACCGAGGACTTCGTTTTTTTTGTTCGAAACTCGGAACGCAGGCACAGTAGTGCTTAATAATCCGTTGTATCTGAAGTGGACGGTTTCCGGACGGTGGAGCTTTCCGTAAGCGGGGCTTAATACGTCTCCAGTTAGCTGAGAAGCCTGAAAGTCTCCCGAAGCTATAGATATAACGTGTCGCGATCGCGGAACGCGAAACGCGGATATTAAAGTAGAGTCACCGTTCTTTCAACACTCGCGTGGGTGTTCGGGCGCGATTAAAAGTCCTAATATGGACTTCGTTGTAATGTTCGAGATTCGGTATACACCAACTGGGAAACCCAGTAGTGTAGTACATAGCTACTTACTTGGGTCCTGTGAATCGTTTAGCGTAGGGATCTGTATTAGTCGGTAGCTTATGTCATCCCGAATTTCGACCTAGAGTCACCGTTTTTCTAACACCCGCGCAAGTGAGTGCTCGCGGACGCGATTAAAAGTCCTACCGGGGACTTCGTTTTGTTTGCTCGGTATTACCTCGCATACGCGGATATTAGAGTAGAGTCAACGTTAGCCCGTGGGTCTCCAGATGCAGCAACCTCCACGTGGTGAGACCTGGGTCGGTAGTACTTGCGATACATATATATTGAATGTTAATTGTGAATCATGTAACGCAACTACTACCGAGCGAATGGCTGCATATTTAAAAAATTTTCAAAAGCCTTTTCTATCTTACCCTACCTATACTTTTAATTACTTACATTTTATATCGTTAATAATTTTATATCGTTAATAATAATTAACAGATAAATGATTATAGATAATCTTTAAATTCTTCTTCTATCTTCTAATTCCTAAATAATTTCTTAGAGAAACGAACAGACAACTTTTCAAAATTCCTTCAACTTAATTCTGATTCTACATTACCAATTATACTTCTATAGGCAAATAAGAAAAAAGATAAGAGAAAAGAGAATTTTGAGTGACCTCGAGTAAATTTCTTCGAAGATTTACTCGTGAATGGTTTCTTATGATTTTTCTTTTCTTTATTTATTTATTAGATCAGGATAGGGTCATCTTGTTCAAACGGGTTTATAATTTATTATGATTAATTAATTTTTATTTTTCAATATTTCGATTAAATTCAAAAATTTTATCATAATGAAATGGAAATTTTACGTTATAGTCGAGTCATAGATTTAGCACATTTTCTTTTTTTATAAAGGTCAATTGAATTCATAATTTTATTTTAATAAAATCAGAGTAAAATATTAAAGTCATATATTTCCGAAAATAATGTTTCTTCATATTGGCATCCAGAATTTTTCTTAAGTTATTCTCTAGTCCATTCTATCCCGTATTCGTTATACATCGTTCAAATAATTCTAAAATTATCGAAAGTATTTTATTCCAACATTTTTCGTGCTTTTGTGTTATATTTCTATTAGCTGTTGAATTTTAATGATCAGTTTTGTTAGTTTGGGCTAAAATAGCATCCGTTTATATAGTTTTTAGATTCCTATATCATGTCTTTAATGTTTCTATATTCTCGTATAATAGATCGAAAAATGACGTGTTCGCGGGCCTAGGGAAGCCATGACAGATGACGTAACGCGCATGCGCGTGGGTCTGTTAAGCTCCCGCTGTTGGTACTTCCGCCATTTGTAATTGTTTCGTCGTGCATTGACATCAGACCCTCGTCGTCCCGTTTGTTACAGGTAATTAATATATTATTTTTTAACGTACATCTTGGTCTTATATATCAATCGATTTTTGAAAATGCGTTTTTCACGCGTGTGAATTATCAAGTATGGGCATCGTCTCGTTTAAGAGATATTCGTGAAAATAAAGTCGGTCTTTTGCAGCCTATGACGTCACACTTATTTCTCAAATTTTCCAGCTTTATTTTCGCAGCATCGATACTTTTCTCGTCTTTCAGCGATGCTCTAATTAATAATTCTTCATTAATTAGCCGTGCCCGATTGTATTTCGGCGTATATTCGAGTTTCATATATATATATATATATATATATATATATATATATATATATATATATATATATATATATACACGTGCAGATATTTTTCTTACGAACAAGTACAAATATCTGTAACTTCTGCACGAATATATATTCTTATACAATTAATTTTCTATTCCACTAATATCAATCTGAAATTTTTCAGCTTTTCGAGTAGCTTCCGAACAGTAAGAAGAAAAACTACGTCGTGGTACGGCAGAAATAATATTTGAAACGCAATCGTCCGGTACGCGCACGTAAGTCTATATATTTTCAAATAAATACGGCGATACTTTTAATCGGGAGAGAAAAATAAAGAAAGAGAGAGAGAGAGAGATTAAGATATAAACAATAAATAATAGCTTGATTCCGAAAATTTAGGAAACAAGTCTATACAGGTAAAAACAGATATAAACAATCGAAGCGGTGTTGCCATTCGTCCTCCGCACGAGTGGTTTTCTAGACGTGTTCGAACCTGTTCTCGCTTCGTTAATTCCCGTTTGTTTACTTTATTAATATTATATAGAATATTTTGTAAGCTTCATTTACGAATCATTTAAGGATTATTCATCTTTTTTTATATCATAATAGACTTCGGTATACGTAGCATTTGTTGCGTTGAATAAAAAGATCGCATTTACACGTTATATACAAGTTATATACATATACATATTTATTCATAAATTTAATCACTTTTATTCTATATTAATAATACTCTTGGATTTTTATAAATTTATAAATGGATCTCCATACGCAGCTACCTCCATGTGGTGAGATCCGGAAGTCGGTATTGCGAACGTTTATGTTTTATACATAGTACAACGTACGCACTACCGGGCCAAAGGCTGACGTTCGGTGCATTAGAAAATATTTTTGATAAAATTTTAATTCGTTAATAATTTTTGCAACATATTTTACATTGAATTTAAAGAATATTAAGGAGCACCGAGAAAAATAAAAATTTAATTGAGGTATAACAAGAGTTAAATTAAAATAGAATAAAATTTCAAGATACGTTTAATCGCTTAATTAAATATTACGAATGTTGTGATTTTAATCTTTACCGCTCCTCGTCTAGTTTTACTTCGATGCTATATCTATTCTGATTTATAGGTATCCATGCAATTACTATATTTCTGTGAACATGTCCATATCGCGATCATATCCATTTCTAAACGATAGATACGACGCGATTTCTATCGGTTGTTTTTACACATTGATTTTTCACAATATAGTTTACAAATTTTGCAGTTACATCTTTTGAATGTTATCCTTTTATCATTATGGCATGCAAAAGATGTAATACAAGTTTATAATTTTAGATCATGCAGTTTGAATAATATGATATATGATGTTTAATATTTTCTATTCGATACAAATAATATTTAATATGACAGAAATTGTAAAAGCAAAAGCCACAGCTTGTTTTAACAATCATTTCTTCGACAGGTCTTCTTCAGTTGTCGATCGCGCGCAATGCGATCTTAGAGTCAGTGCTTGTGCGAAATATAGTTTGATTGTTTTGCAACCGAGCGAGTTGCTTTAAAAATCAGATAAAATCAAACACAATCGCGAATTAGAGTCAGTGTTGTTCGCCGATTAGAATTTCTCGGTCGCGTTAGTAAAACAAAAAACAAGAATTTATGTCATATTCTTGTTAAAACTATTTGTTCGCCGCGTTGTTAGAATCATTAACACACTTTCGGCCAATACGGTGGAAGAGGATTGCGTTCGCGATAAATATTGTTATGGTCGAAAGTGTGTATTTAAAACATTCATCCTCTGCATCTTTAACGACGAATGTAAAGCTTCGTCTGGATACAATAACATGTAAGTATATTTCTTTCTTCCAATCGTTACCTCTCACTCATCGTTGAGATCAAATATTTTTCGATAATTTTCATTCATCAAAGATATCCTTTCTATATGGAACATATAATTAATCTTATTCTATACGATTTTAATTACAGAATAATCAACGGTATCGTCGGTTCAACGATTCAACAATAATTTCAACCAACTTCACGACGTCGTTCGACCTACGTCGAGGGGGACGAGTGTTTTGGAGCCATCGCAGAACTTCTCAAGTAGTAAGTGAAAAATTTTAAGTTCCTCCGGGGCCCATCATGCCGAGGATGAAAGGTCCATATCGGCACGGGTTACTGGTTGTATTCGTAGATGTCTTCCGTTCGAAACGAGCAAAAGTGTCCGTGGTTAAGATCTCTTTAAGATTTTATTCACGAGTGGTTCCCTATACGTGTAGTTAACTCTTATCATTGCCAATTTATTATTATTGTGTATATATATATATATATATATATATATATATATATATATATATATATATATATGTATATATGTCAGGCTAGGGTCTTCTTGTTTCAAAGTCGTTTATAATTAACAGTGCTGTTAATTAGCACTTTTTTCCTCGTCTTTGCTCGCGATATTAGTAATGAAATCGGGCATTAATTTACCCGATTTCGTCCAAATAAAGCATTATAACGTTGTTTACGTTAAATGCATTGCTTCGTACTTAGTTCATTTAATCGCGATTTGCTACGATATTTCGATATATCGATGTACCAAGAAATGAGCAAGAAGACAAACCCCTTCCGCGACGGATAGATTCTGTCAGTTAAGTGGTGGATCATAATCCCCGTTCCATTTGAAGGGGATTATCCATTTGAAGGGGATTATCCCAATTCCATATGAAGGGCTCTATTCTTTACCGGGTACGTAGGTCGATATCAAACGGATTCATAAATTTTCGTCTAATCGCGATTGATTAGAAAAAAATTTGTGATTCGTTTCGCGATTGTTTCTTTCTTTCTTTTTCCAAATTATAATAATTATTATTGAATATGTTATAATAATGATATTAACAGTAGAGTCGTTAGCCCGTGGGTCTCCATATGCAGCAACCTCCATGCGGTGAGACCTGGTAATCGATATTACTTGCGATATATGATAATTGTAAATAACGCAAGTACTGTCGAGCTAATGGCTGCATTTATATTCAATCAAAATTTAGTATTTTCTATTATTCAATATTGTTCATTTCTAGTGTCTCAATGGGGATATAGATAAAGCATTTTATTATTTAATATATCCGATATTATATCTGATTTGAGACACTAAATCTTAACGGGAGAACTTAAA
The DNA here is from genome assembly GCA_911387685.1 of Dolichovespula media. NCBI lineage: Eukaryota > Metazoa > Arthropoda > Insecta > Hymenoptera > Vespidae > Dolichovespula > Dolichovespula media. Next base: position 48,071 of record OU426859.1, read on the forward strand.
TTTGATACTTTCGGTAATATAATAATTATTTAAACAATCATTAATGTACACGGTTACCATTAACTAATAACTAAACAATAGCACATTTGTTTAAACGTAAAAGCGACTAACATTCGCGAGAAACTTACAATAAAATCGGTTAATTAATTCAATACTTTAAAATTTTAGTCTGGGGGGAGTTGGCCTTGCATGATACAAACATAAACTGTTTTTCACTGACTTTGACAATATCCGAGTCAGTTTTACTTTGCACTCTGACTCGTTAACATCGTGACTCTTTAAATTTAAACGCGAGAACTTAAATTTAATAATTTCGGTAATTTAATATTTATTTAAACAATCATCAATGTACACGGGTACAATTAACTAATATTTAAACATTCGTACATTCGTTTAAACATTTAAACGGCTAACGTTCGCGAGAAACTTAAATTAATATCGGTCATGTGGAAAGTAATCGGTAATGTGGATAGAATTTTTTTTGAAACTTTTCCACGCGTGCCTTCACCGAGAGCCTATACAAGCCGGAATGCACGTGGGGACTCTTCGTCCGTAGGTACTGCCAACCTTACAGAGTGGAATCCACGAGAAAAAAACAAGAGACTACCAACAAAGTGGCACCCACCGATACCTAGCACTAGTAACGTTGTCATCGCACAGACACTATCGTCAAATACTAGGATCTACTCAAGAAGGACTCATAATTTTGGGCTTTACGAATACGTGTTTTTGAAACTTTTTGCCATACCTTGAACAAGACGTACGAAGCACTAGACATGTGGGGACTTTTCATCCCTAGGTACTGCCAACCTTGCGGAGGGAATCTCCCAAAAAATAACTATTAATAGACGCTATTCGATTGCTAGTGTATATCGTTCGAAAGAAGATTTTATTTATTTACTTATTATTCTTTATACGCTTCTCATCGTACGTGCGTGTAAAAGATACAGTTATATAAGTAATTAATAGAAGCCTCCAAAATGATTTATGCCACCTTCCAAATATTATTATATTCCCCGTTCGTTGGAATGCTATATATTTATCGACATTGATTTACAAAATCCATCCTTTTCTAGATGCCGGAAGAAAGCGCCTTTTGCGTTCCGCTAAAATTAATCTACGATCATTATAGCTTATGAGATTTATACAAAGACAGATTAGACGATCTTCCCGTGAGATTTTATCCATTGAATCGTTCAATAGAGTCTAGTCGTTCTTACGGTAAAAACTGTCCCACGATTATATTTCCTATAATCATAATTTATGAATAATATTCTCTTTGAAGGCATCTACTTCCCATCTTTAAAACGCACGCTTTTGTTCGCTCTGTCAACACCCACGTATTAATTATACTTCGTATGCCATATCCTCGATGCATGTCCTCTTCCAAGTAGTAGCTCTCGTGTTGTTCACGGTAAGTTATCTTCGCCTAAACGTATACATCCAATAATCCCGATTATTACGAATAACGAATAAATCAAACGTTTTCCTTCTTATTCTACGTACAGTTTTATGCAGAGAGGTGTTATTACGATTGGATGTTGAAAGCATTTTAACGAGTGTTGCACGAATCTCCGGGGTAACTTCGTATTTGCTTTCGGGTTGCGTCAAATAATAGCAATACTGATCTCGATTTTGTTACGAGCAGAAAATAAAATTAATACGATATAAATGAATCGGGTAAATACAAATGGATAACGAGGAACGATGCGTAAATGAAAAATTATGTTGCCTTTGATCATCGCCAAAATTTCGAGAGAAGAATGTTAAAAAGTGCCATTGAACTCTCCTTGTTGCCTCTGGGTCGTGGTCTGGATTGCGTCAACGCCGACTTAAAAATTTTCATATATACCGCGACTACTATCGAACATGGTCTTACCACGTGGAGGATGCTGAATCCAAAGATCCACGAGCTTATCGCGTTCGGAAAGATCGCATTTCGACGTTTAATCCGCGTAGTACGAGAGGAAACTGATGCGGTAACTCGCATTGACCTTCCAAAGTTCCTTCTTGTTTACATCAGCGATCGACGAAGGTCGAATAAAAATAATTCCATGTCCAACGCGTCTAATAATTATTACCTCGTCGTACTCCGAGTGCACTTTGCATCGTTTAAACTATTATAAAATGATCATATCTATAAAACATTTAAAGGTATCGGTAATAAAAGAGCGTGTATAAACGTTCACTCCTCGGAGTACAAAAGAAAACTTAACGTGGTACCTCGCACGTGTATATATGTATACATTTTCCTTTACATTAAACGATCGACGCGGACCGAATGAAATATATTTTATGTCTAATGTATCTCAATAGCTATACCATTATCCTTTACGTAATCCAATATCGTTCAATATTGTTATAAAATGGTCGCATCTGTAAGAAGATTAAATTTAGCGATACGGAAGGGACCTTTGGTTCCTTTTCGTTGACATCATCGCTCGACGAAGGTCGAAAGAAATATTATTCCATGCCTAATGCATCTTAAGAACAACGTTCCAAATTTTACTCTTTTTAAATATTCATTTATATATACATATATACATATATATATATATATATATATATATATATATACACACACACATATATATATATCTTTTTTGTTATATTTAACGCGTGTTTCGAACTACCAAATGTTTACATTTTCATTAGTTACAATCCGCGATCGTTTCAAATTGTTTGAATAATTGTAAAATTATGATTCATTCATTTAATTTTAACCGTACGTAAAGAGAGAATTTCGATATTATCCCGTTCAGGTAGTTATTAAATTCTTATGTCCCAAGGATGAAATGAAATAAAACGGAGTATATTAAATCGCAGTCATGGTGAGGATCCATTTATAAAGTATTACACAAAGTGTTTCGATATACTTCAAATCCATAAAAATGAATATTTTATACGATAAGTGATTGTGTTATTATTTAGTAAATTAAGATGATGATAGGAATAAAATTAATTCATGACATTTGTCATCGTTTGCTGTGAAAAGAGTTCCGATTGCACTGCGTTAAGAAACATAGGAACGCTGTGTTGTCTCTGTAAATGGCGCTCGATCAAGGTACCAAGAGTCGCGGAGAAGGCAGTTTCCATTAGGTCAACCCCTTCCTCGCTAACGTGAAAGAAGAGAAAGTCGTCCGGCGATTCGGCGTATTGACTGGACAATTTGTAACGTCCCTCCTGAGTCCTGTCGACTCTCCAACCAAATAATCGATAACACGCTTGCCTGTATTCTTGAGAAGACGCTTTAAAGGCTTCTTTCAGACGGGCGATCTTTATGTCGTTGGTTTGCTTCAATTCGGCAATTTCTAAATATAACACGATATTTACAATGAAATTAAATGATACGTAATACGTTCTATTGTACTACACATTTATCTGCAATAATCGATAAGAGAATAATTACCCTGTATTTGTAAAGGAGACGCTGTCGTTCCTGTACCGCCGGCAGCGACTTTAACTCTCAGTTCTTCGAGCTCACGTAACAGGGCCTTTTGCTTTTCCTCGGCTTGCCGTTCCGCTATCGCGGCAGGATTCATGGTAAAATGTAATACCCTAGCGTTACTGTTAAAATCACCTTTCAAAGCTCGATGTTCCATTTCTCCTTTTAACCTTTCGATCTCTTCTCTCAACTTGTTGCATTCCTCCTTTTGATTATTATCTTCTACAGATTCCAGATCCGCCTCCAACTTGGCAACCAAGTCCCTGATCAATCGTAAAATCAAACATTTACTTTATTTACTAACTGTTGCATTGCGACCGTTCTGTCGCGTAAAGATTATTTCGATGGAACGACCCCGAGAAATACCTGTATCCTTCGATGGTACGTTCCAATGCAGGAACTCTTTCGAGCATCGCGTTGCTACTGTCGACGGTCATTTCCTTTTCATACAAATCCAATTGCTGTCTGTAACTGTCTCTTTCTCTCGTGACAAGCATCATTTTCTTTTGCAACCTGCTAACCAACTTATTCAATTTTTCTTTCGACGATGTCACGTCTACGGCCAATTGTTTGGCCTGCTCGTAATTCTTAGACAAGTTTTGACACTCCCTTTGTACCGCATCCAGCTTGGATTTGAGCTGACCTTCTTCTGCCATTAAAACTGCTTCCGCCTGTTGAAGTCGATTTAATTCACGTTTTAACGTAGACGGTCCACCATTGATCCCTATGGATTCGTATTCCGAAAGACGAAGCAACAACTCGGATCGCTTCGTTTCGAGCAACGCAACTTGCTGCTCAATTTTCTCCGTATGCTCTAACCTGTAACGTAAAAATTTATCAAGGTAAATACACGCACGAGCGCACGCAATTACGTAATAGTATTTTTTGAAATAAAATTTACAAACGATAATTCATTCGAGATAATAAATATACCTTTTAGTTATGCTAGCCATTTGTTCCTCTAGAAGTAATTTTCCTCTAACCGATTCCCTTAAAACCGTTATCGTATCCCTAGCTACGTTCAATTCCTTTTCCAATTCGCTAGCCTTTGCTGCTCTTGCAACCAATTGTTTACCCTCCTCCCAGAGTGCCCTTTCCGACTCTAACTTCTCCATTTTAATCTTCAGGTTTTGAAGTTCTACGTTTTGCAACTCGTAGTCTTTCTGAGACGTCCTGCATTCCTTTAATTTTTCTTCCAACTGAGCTATTCTATCTTCGGCAGCTTGTAACTTCAATTGAGCGTCGGACTGAGTTATATCGTCCTTTGTCGGAGTAGTTTTCTCTTTTGCGGGCGCATTTCTAAGATTCTCCAAAAGTTTTGCATTTTCGTTCAATAGCGTTACAGTTTTTTGTTCTAAATTTACCTTTACCTAATCGTTAGAAATATAGAGAGACAACGTATATCGGGCGTTACATCGAAAAGAATAACAAAGACATTGGAGTAAGCTAAGCTTTGAACTGGCCTTACTTGAAATAGTTCTTTCTCTGATACGGCTTGCGCCTCGCGTGCTTCTTGAATGGTTCTCCTGGCGACGTCTAATCGCACTTCTAATTGTTTAATGGTCTGCTTTTCCTGTTCCACTTGCATTTCTAAAAGGCTTTTCTCCTTTTCAAATACTTCCTCCATTTGCCTTCGTATTTTGTGAAGTTGCTGAACCGCCGCTTCTTGATGGGACAGTCTTGTTTTCAAAGAAACTACCTAGCGATAGATTAAAAACGACGTATATATACATATATACGTACGTATATTTATTGAAATCAATTATTACTACCTAATATATAATTATATGGCATATACGACTAATAATTACTTCTCCTTTTAATCTTCTCCATTCCCACGAACTACCGGGCACAGGATCGTTCTCGCTTTTATTCGATATGGAATTACTGGCGGCCGTATCGTCGAGTTTTTGACGTTTCGGAGAAATACTGCAGGCATCGCTGTTGTTAAACATCGGCGGATTATATGCTGTACCAGAGAGACGCACGGAAACCCCGCTGTTCCGGCGATAAGCTTCCGATCCAGATCGAAGGTCCTTTATCATTTTTATTACACTTGTAGGATCCTTGTCATCCATCTACGTGCACATCAAATTAATAAAAAAAGCGATATTTCATTCGTGCTCATCGCCACTTCAATCAAGAATATTGCCGATCTCCTTTTCTAACCTAGCTTTTAACGGAATATCTTTGGAGGAGCCAAAACGGATAAATATTTCGTATATTTTACTATATAAAATTATAAAACGCACAACTTCGTGAATTTATAAAAGCATGCTGTACCGTCGCGTCTGGCGTTGGTCACAGCGTAATGACTTTTGAAAATCGATATATACTTACTACCCACTTTGCTGGAAATTTTTGAGACCGTTTCTAAAGCATTCTTTTTTCCATCATCGGCAAATAACTTTTTATTCGTCTTGTGTAGGTGTATTGTATACTCACCTTGCGAAACGAATAAAGGTTACTCGTATCAATAGGTTTATTTGAGAGATGAAAAAAAAAAAAAAGCAAAGTAATCTTTCGTGCACGTAATGTCAGCCGTCGCTGCAACACACGCACGCACACAACTGTCACCGCTTTGATATTTCGGAAAAGCTAAATGTACGGGTTCGAGCAGATATCACTCACACGCCTCCATTCTTTCTTGCGACTGCGCGTGGATAAACGTTAGAGGGTACTTTAACTACTTGCGCCCTCTGTCGACACAATAATTATGTTACATACGCGGATAAATACCACGACGGATCTGACGTATTCGTCGATCGTTATATTTTCACATGGAAATATATATTTTCAGAAACGTGCAGGTCCCGACCATATGATATTAAACGGTCCTACAAATATACCATAGACATTTTTGCGGAAACGTATCGCTCATCGACACCGTCACGGTCGCGTGGTAGGATGGGATTCGTTATAAAAATTCAAATATTTCGCGGCCAAAAGTATCGATAATCGAAGAAAAATATCGAACGCTCCTTTAATTTTATATTTGAATGAACAGAGAGGATAGAGGGAGCATACGTATAAGTTCCAAATTAAGTAGAATGTAACTACGTAAAAGTGTCCACTCGGATCGGATACCACTCGATACGGAGTGAGAGAGATAAGTCGGAAAGTTTTCCGTAAAGTTGTTGGTGGTACAAGCGACACCCACATATATTTTTAAACGGCGAACGTACATAAATCGATATAATGACCAAGCTACGATTCAGTTTGTTCGTCTTCTTTGTATTCGTAAGAGCGGATACCCATGGATTTACGAACGTTTATCCAAAATTGAAAAAATTTGTTCTTGATAAAAATGCAGATGTGGGTGAGCCCCTTTTCCTAACACCGCTCATTGAAAGTGGAAAGATCAATGAAGCTCGAAAGGAAGCTACCGTCGAACACAATGAGATAGGCGCGGTTAGCAGTTATTCCGGGTACTTTACTGTGAATAAGGAATACAATTCTAATTTATTCTTCTGGTTTTTCCCTGCACAGGCAAGTTAAACGTTAGATAATAGTAAAACTGGAAGGAACGAACGATATCTTTAATTAACAATATTTTTATCGTGCAGCACAATCCAAAGGATGCACCAGTGGTACTGTGGTTACAAGGTGGTCCAGGAGCAACGTCCTTATTTGGTCTTTTCATGGAAAATGGACCGTTTTATGTTACTTCTAACGTAACGCTAGCGCCGCGTAAATATTCCTGGAGTATTTCTCATAACTTAATTTACATCGATAATCCGGTTGGCACTGGATATAGCTTCACCGAGAACGATAATGGCTATGCCAGTAATGAGACTCAAGTTGGAAGAGACGTTCACAACGCTTTAGTACAGTTCTTCAAACTTTTCCCAGAGCTTCAGAATAACGATTTTTTTGTTACTGGAGAATCTTACGGCGGCAAATATGTACCCGCTGTTTCTCATGCCATCAAAGACTATAATATTAAGGCGGAAACTAAAATAAATTTGAAGGGTTTGGCGATAGGAAATGGATTTACAGATCCAGAGCATCAACTATTATACGGCGATTACTTATATCAACTTGGTATAATAGATTTAAATGGGAAAAACTTGTTCCATCAGTATGAGAAAAAAGCATACAATTTGATCGAGCAAAAGAAATACGTAGAGGCTTTAGAATTGTTTAACTCGTTACTCTTCGGTGACTACGGGCCTCCGTCTCTCTTTACGAATATAACTGGTTATAATTATTACTTTAATTATTTACGTACAAATGATACTAATGAATCTCAATGGATGTCCGAGTGGGTGCAGAGAGAAGACGTTAGGCGCGCTATACACGTTGGCAATTGTTCCTTTAATCTTGAAACAAAAATTGTTGAAGATCATTTGAAAGAAGATATCATGCAATCTTTAGCTGTATTGGTATCGGACTTGGTACAACATTATAGGGTACTTATTTATAATGGTCAACTTGATATTATCGTTGCATATCCGCTTACCGTTAATTATTTGGAAAATTTGAAGTGGCCTGGTGCAAAGAAGTACAAAACTGTCGGTCGGAAACAATGGTGGGTTCAAGACGAGTTAGCTGGTTATACAAAATCCGTTGATAATTTGACGGAAGTTCTTGTGCGAAATGCAGGCCATATGGTCCCTTATGATCAACCTCGTTGGGCTCTTGATCTTATCACTCGTTTCACGCGTAACAAAAAATTCTAATAACGGGTCCGTATAAAGGCTCGCTGGCAAATCGATTATGTGATATTCTTTGTTAGAGGCATCGAGGCTATTTTTATTACTTTTCATATGACGATGTATAGGTTTATATAGTTTAAATAGATGTAGAGGGAAAAGTTAAACGAACAAATGTATACAAAACTAGAATAAAGTTATTATTGCGTTAAATGCAAAGGTGATAAAGTGCTGATAGTTACAGTGATAATAAACTTTGATTATTTCATAGCTTTGTAAATGAACGTACTTACCAAAGTTCCGTATACGAAGAAAAAAAAAAAAAAAAAAGAAGAAGGAAAAAAAGATCGAAGCGCAGGATCGTCAAGAACGTGCGAGCTTCGACAGATCGTTCAAGATAACATAAACTTGTATATTCTATTTTGATCATCACGTTTAATAATATAGCAGCGATATATAAAAAGTGGGAGCTTTTTTATTTATATTGTAACAAAACGTTAAAAATGTGTACGATATAGATATTACTTATGAATATCAGCCGTGGCGATGAGTATTGCACCATTTACTTAAAGATAATTGTAAATTTCCATATATAACCTTTAATTCGGTATCGATTTATTTCGACATTAATAAATGCAAACTTGTAAAAAGTATAATTAATTCTTTGGGGAATATCTATGTATCACTCGATAGCTTATTCAATAGCTATACCAATATAATTGATCTATTGGATTTAACTTTATTCGCGATATTTCCTTTAATCTAAATATGGCAGTAGAAATTCATCTATTATCGATATATTTTTGTGCCATCCATAATGAGGTACTCCGGGCACAGTAACGATATCCAATTTTCCCTGTTCGTCTAGAATTTTCAGGCCGATGAGATCATCCCGATAGATAGTTCTGTCGCGCAATTCTAAAACCGTATCATTTTTGTCATAGTATCCAAATTGACTGCTTTGCCACGGACTAATGACACCGTCGTCTGGACCGCCGATTAGTATCATACGGTTTAATTTTGCTAGGCCCGATTTCAAGACGGTTTTATTGGCTTTCTCGTTATTGACGTATGGCAAAAATTTACTGTACTTAAAGTATAACTCCTAAGATAATAGTAATAATTTTGATTAGACGTGATTTTATGTAGAAACGTTTAAAAATAAAGAGAAAGAAGAAACCTGATGGTGCGGATCGTTCCAATAATTTCCTACGCTCGTGAGTTGTCCAACTTTGGAATAGAACAATTCATAGGCCGTTTCGCAGACCAAATTTGGAAAGAACAAATGTAGGAAACGGGCTATAAGAAATATCGAATCGATAAATATCAATGATTGTTAACGTTCTTTTAAGTATATCGAATAATATCGTCCTCCTTACTTCCGTACTGTCCTGCTTGAGGCGAACTTAAGGAAATAAAATTCCTTACGTTATGTTCAGGAAATCTTTGTAAAATCGCTCTGGCAAGTAAACCTCCCTGACTATACCCTATCAAATTTATTCCTTCGGGAAAAGCTGCACCTATAGATATAACATCCATTCCTATTTGCTCTACTTGACGCCACATGGGTTGTAAGCTCTCCCAACCGGCATACCTAACGGTATTATAAACCTGACTTCCAGGATGCATCTACGAAGACAATGAAAAAAACTCTAATTAAAAAGGAAAATTTCATTGTGCCGTCGTCAAAGTCCCGCTAAAAAGGGTTTTCTAACATTGGATAATGTCAAAAACACCTGTTCATAGCTATTGAGCCATTATTTCTGCACGATTATCAACATAGTATAATGGCGACATCTAGATAATTTTTATATCATTTTTTTTGTACAACTTACTTCTTCTATTCTGTTACTGATAAGGTCCATGCTATCGCTACCTGTAAGTACCCCATGGATTACTACCACGGCGTGATAGGATTTAGCTCCGTTACCGCATAATATTATTGCTAAAAGGAAAATATTAAAGGACCCGAGATATCGTACGATCGCCATGTTTGACTATATCAAACGATACTTCCCCGAACACATGAGAATGTACTTTTTGAACTTGCAGTAGCGCCAAGTTAAACGAAAAAAGTGGTTGAATAGCATAACGCGCGTTGCAATTCGTTCGGTTTGATATCGATAACGAGGTAATCCTATTTATCGGTATAGACGAATTATCAACGTCCGGTAATGAAATTTGAAAATAAATCGTTCGATGATAAGTCAATATGTCGTGAAATTTTTTCATCAAATTTACCATACTCAACTTCTCGCTCGCACATTTCTCTTCTCGCAAAAGACGATTTCTTCCGAAAACGAAGAGAAAATTATACCGATCTTCTTCCATTAGTTCGATTAACGAGCGATTATCTTTTGACGTTATCGAATCGAGTATGAATCGGGCGCGCGCTAAATGTTAATGTATGTTTTATGTTAAACTTATGGCGATTATTATTGGTGTCGACCCAACTGAGGAGATCGCAATCGAGTACGAGAAATATATTTAATCGTGTCAAGGGTGAATCTCCCGTCGACCATGGTGTCAGAGGCGTACCGGAACTGCCTCGGTACGCGAGGATTTGAGCGTATATCCACCATCCAATGACAACGATCATTGATCGCTTTTCCTCCATTTTCAAGGGTTTACGATGATGGGAGAAAACAAGGGAAAAATAGAGAAAGAAAGAGTGCCGACATCCAAAGGAATCCAATTGCATACGGCAGTAGTGCGTTCCCGAATGTAGCGAGTCGCACCCTAATATCGTACTTATGGGAGAGTTTGTATGGTAGGTGGCGGGGCACGTGGCGTTTCCCGTGCTCTGTCTGACCATACATCACTCCGCTCTGACATCAACAACCCCCCGTCCTCCGCTTCGGTGAAGCTCCTAGAGCAGGAGTAGAGCGATGTCGAGCGCATTGTTTCGAAACGGCGTCATCCACGATTATCGGGCTTTTGCCACTCGACGCAACAACCCCTTTTCTCTCATAATACTCGATTCTACTCCTTTCACCCTCCTTCGATCGCCCGCCTTTTCATAAACAATAGAATATAATCAGCTATTTGTAAGAACCTTTCTGTCATTCCGTTATAAGCGAAGATCTTGCACGTCTTGTACGTCGATGAATTTTCACAATGACTTATTTGCACCTGGATTAAACGATCTTCCACGAAGATTATTTATAAACTGTCGATGCGTCTTGCTGTCCGAATTAGAGCGAAAAGATGAGAGGGAGAGGGAGAGGGAGAGGGAGAGGGAGAGAGAGAGAGAGAGAGAGAGAGAGAGAGAGAGAGAGAGAGAGAGATAGGAGAAGAGGTAGAAGGAGGAGTTGAGAGCTAAAAAGCGAGAGGGAGAGAGAGAGAGAGAGAGAGAGATGGCCGGCTAATCCAATTCTACGCTCAAACTCGATCGAAAAAAGCACGCGCAGCCACAAGGCAGCGAACAAGGCTACACCGTCGCTCCATGTATCTTCCTTTTTTTTGCATTTAATCAAGGATATTCGCGGTCGGCTGATTCGCTATTTTAGTTGACCGTGTGCCAAACGAGGCGCACAACCACCGTCCCTTTCCATACCACGGTGATGTGAACGAAAGAATCTTCGTTCCTTGATCTCCTTACGAGATCATCCCGAATTTCTTTTCTACACCCTCGTATCAAAGAAATATGTCAGAATCGTGGAAGAGCTACGACTCGATTGGCCACGCTCGTTCAGAGTTAATTCATTTCGACGCTCGTCGTGTTCATTTTACAAAGAAATTTTAATCCCGGTCGCAATGTAAATGCGAGCACATTAATTTTTTGGACATTAATTTTGCGAATTCGAATGTACATGGAACATTACGCATCGTACAAACGAACGAATAGAGACGGTAATATTTGCAAAAATATTCAACAACCTCGAAGGATTATGGATTAACCTTTCACCCGTGCATATATTTTTTATTTATTTATTTTTTAAATCCGCAAAGCAATCGACAGAGAGAAGCGTAATTAATGAACGATCGGTCGGCATGCGAATCGAATCCGACATTTCGCAATATGCGTGCGATAGTAAATTCAGAGACGAAAAAATAACGAATAACGATAATCAATAATCGATAACAGTTTGCACATACTACCGAATGATAAATGGAGAGTAACGCCGAGTGCAGAACGTTAAACGCAATTGAAAGTTCGACAGGACGGGAACGTTAACGTCCGTCGTCCGAGGAAAGGATCGACTAACGGAGAGTCCATTTAAGCTACCGTCGTCAGTTCTTTGGTAAGTACAAAGACGCACGATGGCAAAGACGAAGTGGGTGGTACGATGTCGTAGAAACGACCTGGAGATTAGCGTTAATTACAGACTCGAGCCGTTCCGGGGTTGTGACGGGGCGTGAGGTATTTGTCACTCGGCACTGCTGCTCTTGGGTTCCTGCTCCTGCTCCAGCTCCGACTCCTCGTTTTGAATATTAATAACCTCGACGGTCCTTCGCCAGCACCCTTCCTCGCACCTTTCGCGACATCCGATGAATTGTGTGGCAGAAGACGCTACTCATTACGTTGACTGTCTGATTTCATCGTCGTCGTAAAAATTAATCGCCATCGTTATCGACGACAATTATTTCGGAAGATTTTCCATTAAATTTGATAAAAATGACACGACGAAGCGCGAACTTTGATTATTTCATAGAGATTATTCATTTCGTCGAATCATTCGAGAATTACGTAGAACTCACCGAGTTGAATCATCCATTCAAACGGTCTATCTTTCTATGATTCATATATACGCTCATCTCGTTTCGAGTTATCTTTCCTCGTTGATAGGGGCCAAATAGCTTCATAGAATCTCAGCGAACGAAGTGAGAAACATTTCAGCTCGGTTCGTAGTAATAATAAAGAAAGAAAATACGAGAGAGAGAGAGAGAGAGAGAGAGAGAACGAAGGAATTCTTTCTTCGTATCGCACACATGGAAGCGTATATAGGTACATACCATTTTACAAAAAGTTTGAAGAGTATCCCCGTGGTCGCCGTTATCTCGTTCACGAGAAGCGTCGATCAAATCGATATCATCCTCTCTCCTTCTTCGTCTCTCTCTCTCTCTCTCTCTCTCTCTCCCTCTCCCTCTTTTTCTCGTTCTCTTCTTTTTTGCAGGCGATCCCTCCGATGGTGGTCCCATTTCCGCGTAAAACGCTAAGATATTCAAAGTCGGGAAATAGTTTATTCATGGCTGGCTTGGAGAATTTAGAAAGATATTGGAAGTGGCCCAGGAGAGAGAACGAGAGAATCGCAAAGGAGGAGAAGAAGAGCGGAGATCTTGAGAGAAGGAGAAAGAGCGAGAGGAACGATATTGGTCGGACGGAAGTGTCCCCTCGGGGAAACGGGAAAACGGGAGGAGCGTCGTCTCTTCCCCCCGATCCGATAAAGCGAAAAGAGGGACCCCCTGTGGCATGGCCACCACTCCTGCGCCATGGCATCACGTGACATCGGAGGCCACCAATAAAATTCAAATAAACTCCACCGTGCATACTAAATTATCACATCTTCCATTACCTGACGGCCCATGCCCATTGCCCATCCCCGAACGACTTTCCGTTCCACGGGAAACGCTTACCTATCGGAACTATCATATTTTTGGCTATTTTCCCCTGCCTCGGACGATCGCCTCCTCTCCCCTAGGTACGTATGTATGTACGCATGTATGTGTAGTCCGCGCGACAGTAGTAAGAGAGTAATACCAAAGTATAGGTACACCGTTTTAGGGCTTATCTCGTCCTATCGCGATGCCATCGCTTCGCGATCAGACTAGAATTTTCATATTTACAATATGAAATGTTTTTTCGTTCGTAATCGAAACGTGCGCGTAAAGTTTCGCGTTATTTCCTGACGAATATGACGGTACATATGGTTAGCCACTTTCTTTCCAACCACTAAGAAAATCCTAGGGTACGGCCAGCTGCTACGGGTTAATAGATTTTACGATCCGCTCGATGATTTCATTCGGCTTCCTATTCGTGTTCCTTCGAACGTATGAAATGCGCGTACGCAAACGGAATGGGCTTGCATGGGCGTTAATTAATAACGAGCATTTCTCATTTTTTTCGTTTCTTCGATCGTTTGTTTCTTCGTTCGTTCTCCGTTCAATTAACTAAAGAGAGACGTGACTCTTAAGTAGTCTTAAGCAAGCGTACTTACAAGCAATGGTTGCTTCTTTATGTTCGACAAAAGGAATTTCTTCTTTCTCGCGTTGATTGATGATCCAGAGGAGAACGATCTTCATTTTTCTTAAGACGCGCCTAGGATCTCCGTTCGTTTTTATATAATCGCGCAAGATATTTCGGCAGGTAGGAGGATGGGGTAGGTCAGTCAATCTTTATTGTGTTACACGCCAATTATGAACGAAAGAATGATAAATGAAAGCGAAAAGACAGTTGGTTGGGGAAAGTGAATGGTAATAGTTAACAAGTAGGCATTCTTAACGAAGTATCGTTTAAAATACATACCTTCCTCGTACCGCGGTAGTAAACATTGTTGAATGGATCTATCTCTCATCGAGGGAATCTCATTGCGATAATCGTACATCGAACATTATTATTCTTGCTGTTTCGATTCGAAATGCAAACGATAGCTACTCGTTCGAGAGGGTCCAGCGGCAATGATGGAAGGGAGCTGGAGATCAGGTGTCCTTTCCCAGGAACGCCCCAGATTTCAACATTACTCAACGAGGATCAACCTGCCAGAAGAGAGCCCATTGTTCGCTCATACGCCTCCGGGTTTTCTTCCGCATCGGAGAGTACGCCGTCGTTCCGGTTTGGCCATTCGTGTATGTCGTACGATGTCGCGAGCATTTTTTTTGTCGCCACGTCCATCGTCCTCGTTAAACATCGTCCTTTGAAATATCTTCCAACGACACGACCCTGACGGACGACCCTGAACATTCAAGATCTTAGTACGTACGTAATACCTCCATCCTGGTACGTCGTTATATCTCTCGTAGGCAAATGGTTGCATGCCAAGCGCGTCATTCGGTTTGAAAACGTTCTTAGAATCGGAATGGCGAAACAAAAAGGAAAGAAGTTTCGTTGCTTTTTCTTTCTTTCTTTTTTTTTTCTTTTTTTCCTTTAGCTACACCCGGAAGAACGGAGTTTCTAATTTAAGTCTCATGAATATTGAAGCTCACTGGACTTTTCATTGGAGTAAACGGCTTAAGGCAGAGAAGAGAATCGTCTGAACCTCCGAACGAAGTTGCCGGCATGTAAAACAATTAGTAGCCCGACCGTGCCCTCTACCACCTCCTCATACTCCCATCCCTACCACCCTCTTCTATCAGCTTGTCTACGCCCCGACTATTAGTATAATCGCTGGAGGCTACGACCCTTAGCTACCCTCCAACGGTTCGGTTTAATTCTTACGGAGTTAAATCGAGCCCTACCCCATACCTTTTCTATTCGACGACGACGACGACGACGACGACGACGACGACGACGACTTTGTACTTTGCCTCGAATCCCTTGTTTCCTGTCGACTGCGCTTCCTTCATCGTCGTGACATAAGTGTGATACAAAAGGATTAGATTTTTATTTTCCTGCAACGAACGAAATCATGGTAAAAGAATATTCCTATTCGTACGTTTCCTATGTGTGTTTATATTATTACTTGGAAATGTCGTTAAAGATATCTATGTCAAAAAGTATATTTTCGACGGACCAATGGAAGAACGACGATGAGGTTTCATACGGTTTATGTTTTTCGATGAATCGATATTAAATGTAACACCGTTTCGGTGCGTAACTAATTGATTTCGGTGACGGGAAAGAGGGTTCGAGAAAATCGGAGCAACGACCGTATCCGGGGGTTGCGATATCTACGGGGTAGGTACCCCTTTGCATTATGGATGCACCTGATTTCACACTTGTTCGTTCTCGGTACTATGAACCGCACCACGGATATCTACGATACACTATACACGTATGTAGGTATACGTGAGGTCTCCATAAGGGAGACCTTATAAACGGACGACAATTTGCCGACCCATTGTAAATCATCCCCCTCCCCCGTCGTTTTTATTTGCGCGTATAATCGATCGTCTTATGTAATTCGTTGACAAAGTACTTGGCTGCATGTATATCGTGAATTTGTGTTTACCTTCGTACATATCTTCCGGTCTCGCTTGTTCGTATTTTTGTTTGTTCGGATAAATCTGAATGGGAGTTTATCGCGACGGACAAAAGATAACGGGGGAAATTGAGATTCGCTCCTTCGAGTGGAGCATTATTGGCCGGACGTCCGAAATTGGTCGTGTAAGGGGGCGCGTAATCCCTGCCACGTGTCGACTACTATGAGTCTTGCGACTCGAGTATCAGTACGCCTAATCGTCCTGCCCGCCGCCTCTCTCCACCCCTCCTTCGCTTTCCTAAGCGACCTACGTGCGGCCGCAAAACCCACTTGAGCCGTCCGTCCGTCCGTCCGTCCGTCCGTTCGTTCGTTCGTTACTCGTCATTCAATACCAATTTGTCCATTTACCGAGATTAGAAAGCAACTTGAAAGCGATGCTAATTCGAACGAACGGTGCCTTGCACTTTCTAATTTACGATTCACCCCTCTGCCGCGCCGTACCCTCGCTTATTGCTTTATATCCCGCTTTCATAGATTACCATAACGAACATGAACCGAGTGTTGAACCGTGTCGAGTCTTTGGCAAACTATTTTACTCTTCAGATTTTCCAAGAGATTTTGAAGTACCATAGTTTAAGGCTCTCTTCGATTACATATATAACGGATCACGCGTCACGTTGCAACTTTTAACTTCACTTCGGTCATCTCCATTGAATTGATTTTGCCTTAATAATGCCATAAACAAGCTGAAGATAAGAAAGAAGGTACTTACCTCATTTATACGTAACAGGTAGTACCTTAGCGTTTTCTTTCTTTTTCCTTTTCTTTCTCTTTTTCTTTTCCTTCTCCTTTTCCTTTTCCTTTTTTCTTTTTCATGTCAATTATATAGGTAGTAATCAGAGTGAAAACTATTCTCGAAATATTTTCCAGTATATGTAAGTGTAAATGAAAAGAAAGAAAGAAAGAATCGATAAATTTTGGTCGTAAAAGTGATCGTCCGATTTCTTCGATTAAGCGGCCAAAGGACCTTTGAGTGGAGCTCCCTCGTAACTCGATTCGCGAATACGCGCGAGCACGCCAAAAAGGACATCGGTGGTCTGACATATGGCTGGCAAATTTGCCGGCAGGGTGGTAGTAACAATATTTACAGAAGGCCGCGCCAGCCCCCGGTGTTTTGTTAAGACTACGCAGCGTGCACATCGACGTAGCTTCGGGGCCAAGGGTGTCACTTTACGGCGGGTAATCCCTCGTAATACTCTTTAGCGAATACCATGCCGCGAAGTGATATTAAGTCTCTTACATCCAATTTCTTTCTTTCTCTTTTTTTCCCGTTTTCCTTCATTCCTTTTTCCTCTTTTCTTTTTACTTTCTCCTTTTTCCTTTTTTGTTTTTTTTCTTTTCTTTTCTACGGACTTACGCCTTATTCGAAGTGATTAGCATTTTGATCGTGGCTTCTTTTTTTCCCTTCGTTTCTTTTATGATCTCTACAATTGTAATTAATAGGAAATCGAATATAAGCGAAGGAATTTATTCGTTTTCTTTTTTTTTTTTTTTTTTTATCGAACTATCAAAGGAGAGAATCACACATTGAAATTAACATGAGTCTTTACATCGGGTCGATTTAGAAAAAGGTTTATGAAAGGAAGAATAATATTATCGTCCACGATGATATCGATGATTTTCATTCGTTCAACGAATGTATAAGTTGGCCAGTACGTATTCGGCAAATTGGGATCGAAATATTGTAAGTATAACTCGTGAAATGCACCGTGAAACGGAGGGTGCGCGGTATAGCGCGTATCTATTTGCTTTAGAGCTCGGCAATCACGTCAGGGTGGTCCAAGCGACGTGGGCCACGGTCAAGATTAGTGGAATCATAATCAACCGATCACCGTTGGGGTGCAAATATATCAACCCTCTCTTTCTCTTTCTCAAAGGAGTAGGAGGGGTGTCAAATGACAATTCCTGTGGGACCAAGGGATCAGAATTGATTTTTTTCGCACATACATCAAGACACTCCTTGATCCTTGTCTCTCTCTCTCTCTCTCTCCCCCCCCCCGTTCTTTTATACTTTTGAGAGGGACACGTGACCCTAACGAGATTACGGACCTGCGACACGGTTCTACAAATTGAATTCTAACGAACAGCTTTTGAATTTTCTAGCAAGAAATTAGGAGATCATCGTCTCTTTACTATATCATATACCATTATTCGACATTTGAAAATGTTGACAGGCATTTCGAGTTCTGAAACGGCAAGATAAACGAAGAAAACAAAAGTTTATCCGTAAATTCTTGTGAATGTTGTTAGTAGGAAAGTAGATTAGAATCGAGCGGAGCTCGGATAGATAGAAGGAATAAACGGAGGATGGTGGATGGTGGAAGCTGGATGCTGTCCGGTCTCGATAGCCGTTTAAGATTTGCGCGAAGCGTGAATGAAAGAGGGCGTGGGAAACGACGAAGTGGCTACGTACGCGGATAGTGTGTGCTGACTTGCGACCGGTCTCTCGTAATTGCTGTAATTTTGCCGAGTGATTCACACATGAGGATCGGCGCTGCCCTTTCCGCAGTAACGCTCTCGTGTGCGTCGTTTGCGTGCATGCGCGAACGAGTGCGTGCGGTGCGCGACGTCTCCGCAGCCGCCATTCGCGCGCGAGCGAAACCGAAGCGAGCGTGAGCGCGAGCGCATCTGCGCGGGATTTCGGAAACAATTGCCGACAATTCTCGCCACTTGACTCGCTGCCAGCGATTGACGTGAGAATCCGCTTAGATGCTCATATAAACTCCGCCGCGGAGCGTATGAGGTCATCTTCATTAAATCGTTCTCCGCTTAATGACAGATCTCATTTTTTTCCCTCTTCCCACCGCAAACTCCCCCCCCCCCAATCTCTCTCTCTCTCTCTCTCTATCTCTATATCTCTCCCCTCCCTCCCTTGTTCGCTTGCTCTTTACTCACCTTTTTTTTTCGCCAACTAGCGCTCGCGTAAAGATTCCTTCCCACGTTGATTTCGTTCGGGCAATGAAATATGTATACCGCTATACGTAAGAGCTATCCGAGAAAGTACAGGGAACAGAGGGAGTAACTTGGAATCGTGGTAAATAACGCTTAGGTTTCCACTATGTGTTTGTACTAACTGTCTCTGCTCCTTCGTAGAAGATGGATCGTTCTTTGGACGTTGCGCGAAATCGTTCGACCGTCTTTCGTCGAACATTGAAAATCCTTCGTAGCAATATCGTTGGTATACGATATACGGTTAATGTCGCTATGATTCGAAACGAATTGAAGCTCGCGTTTAATACGGTATCTACGTGTAGGTTCGTGACATGCAATTATTTTCTACGCGCATACCATGACGTTTACTACTTTAATTATCTAAATTAAGTTAAACCGGAGTTAAAATGTGAATACACGCCAACTGTTTTATTTATCGGAAGGCTTTGTCCCTGATAAGAAAATATGCTTGTCAGATAACATTGTGGGAGAAGTGCATATACATATGAAAATAATCGTGTATCGCGCTTGACAAATGTTCAAATATCCCTCGACGTTGTAAACGGCATCGGTGTTACACGAGCTCGTTCGTAATTAACCGCTATTGTTTGCGATAGCGTCGATATTCAATCGATTTCCTTTTTTTTTCGGCTAAACTGCGTATGCGCAAGTAAAACGTGTATATCTCTAACTGATCTACGCCGACTCCATTTTACGTCTGCTTTCGGTTAGTTTCATACGATGATTTGCTTGTTAATTTTTCAACGTTGAAGGAGTGTCAAAAATTTATATACACGATTTAGAACGGTAGCACTGAGAATAAAGAGTTGACGTATTTGAATTGGTAAAATACAGACACTCTTTCACAGACAGATAGATAGATGGATGGATCGATGGATAGATAGATGGAGATAGATAGAGAGAGAGAGAGAGAGAGAGAGAGAGAGAGAGAGAGAGAGAGAGAGATCGTCTGATTATGCATCTTCCGGTTATATTTGAACTAACAGTATATCGGTATTGCGGCGTACCACCGTGAAATACACGTACGCCGGACGATGCGGTGTGATGCGGATAGCTCGTAAGAGGGTTGATAAGGCTATCGCGCACATCGCCCCGCGCGTTTAGCATACATTTGAATAATGGGCAGGCCGGTAATCCTTTAAACTGGTGTGCCCTCATCCCGTAACTAGGTATCCTTTCATCTCTCGCTTCGAGCTCGTCCGAGAACCAACCTTCCCCTTCCCCATCTCTACCTCGCTTTTCTACTCGCTCTTTCAGTAGTATCAACCTCTCTCTCTCTCTCTCTCTCTCTCTCTCTCTCTCTTTTCCTCTTTTGCCAGAATGACTGGAGGGCTTCCTTCTTTCTCTCCTCTATTCAGCCCCTCTCTCTTTCTCTATTTTTCCCTACCATTTTGTGTCTCTCTCTTTCCACCCTATCTCTCTCTGTCTCGCTCGCTCTCTCTCTCTCTCTCTCTCTCTCTCTCTCTCTCTCTCTCTCCTCTCGGCAACGTTTAAAGATATTTCGTTAAAATAACATTCTCGGCTCAACTCAGTGCCCCCCTGTACCCTTATACAACCCAATGGTCGCGGCAAAAAGGGGGTGGCATTTGCAATGCAGAGGTTAAATGGCTGCGGGGGTTGGGCTGGGATGGTCCGCAGGGTAAGAGAGGAGTATGGAGGGATGCCGCACAGCCACTGCACAGACTCGATTGGTTTTTTACTTGCCTCCTCGAAAGCGGGAGATCTTGCTACGTCTCCTCTCTCGTTCTTCTCCCGTTTTCTCTCTTCTCCCTTTGCTCTTTTCTCTGATGCTATCTCTCTCATTCTATCTTGCGTGCTCGCTCGTTCGCAAAATCTTTCCTTTTGCGTCCTTTGGCAAAAAAATGTTCTTTCTCTATCTCGTTTTAAACCGAATCGGTTGGATCTTTCGTGAAGCGTTCGTGGATAAAGATAGAAAAAGCGGTAGCAGGAAGGAAGATGACAAAGGGAGTTGAAGAGATAAGAGCTGAGAGAGAGAGAGAGAAAGAGGGAGAGAGAGTTTCATAGTACCCGAAGGTAGGCGAGATTAAACATTTATTTAAATGGCAGAAGCTTCCGAGCGCGACTAAACGCACACCTTCGAGCATGTAGCCGCACTTAATATACGTTCTGATGTGTACGCGTACGTAAGCGTGTTGGTGTACGAGTAACGCAGTGGAACCCGATGCATTCGTAGAGAAAAGTACGGCGATAGTCGAGAAGAATCGCACGGCATTTGTTCGTAGAGAGGCAAAACACGCGTGCGTGCGAACCCGTGGGCGTGGATATGGATATTATGAGCACAAGAGAGCGCGCGCGAGAGAGAGAGAGAGAGAGAGAGAGAGAGAGCGCGCGCGAGGAGGGGAGAGGAGATTAGTCTGGTGGTTTTCAATCCCATTTTCATCGCGCTTCTGTGCCACCCTATGCTACGATATCGTTGAAGCTTCATCGGCGCCTGTTATATGCGTAACGCGTACCTATGTAGGTAGGTATGCATGAAAAAAAAAAAAACAAATAAAGAAATGTGAAAATAAATCAAGGGTAATGGTCCTCCGAAGGCAACGCGACCAGAGATAAAAGTCCCCGCAAGTATCTGCACGCGATTCGGTAATTAACGGCACTCTCATGATTTTCTTGGAATACTCGGTCTCGCTCGGATCTCTTTATCCCATAAATGTACCTAGATAAGTTTCGTTTTTGGTCTAAGGAATGTATTTTTTTTCTTCCAAGAAACACGAAAATAGAATGCGCGTTCGATTAACGTACGTCAATCATATTAGAAAATAGTAATGGGTGGAAGGCGCGTAATAATCTTCCGAGTGATACGCACGCACGCACTCACGCACTCGCACATATACTCGATGGATTTTACGTGACTTTTCCTCCCGTTACGTTCGACCTTGCCGAGCACGTATGGAAGGAACGCGCGTGCTTTCGTCGAGCAAGCAGAATGCCATCTAATTAGCCGTGGATTATATACGATCAGATTTTAAACAATTAGCTAGGAGAGTGGGTGTGGAGCCGAGAGTCCCCTGGGAGAACGCGCGGTCGCGCCCATCTTCAAGTTCGCGCGTAGTCCCTTGAGACAAGCATGACTTTCCACGTGGCCTCGATACTCGCATGCACCACGTGCCTAGTTCGAGCACTGCCACCGTCGCTTTATGCTTCTCGTCCTTTGTTTCCATTATTACCAAGAGGAAGGTCTCCAAAGACCTTTGGCCACGGTCCGCCTATGTATGCGGAACAAATATCCTTGGACGAACTGCCAACGAACACGCCAGCACCGTTGGTCCAATTCGATTCAATTCCACCTCTTCTTCTCTCTTTTCTCTCCTTCTAACTCTCTCCATCCATCCATCCATCCATCCATCCATCCATTCTCTTTTTTCTCTCGGTCTTTCTCTTTTACTCGTTCTATCTCCGACCTGCACGATCCAGTTACTCCCCCGAGAACGATAGATCCTCGGTTGACTTTACTCGGGGTGGTTTCTCTCAACTCGATCCGTTTTTTTTTTCTTTCCTTTTTTTTCTTCTTTCTTTCCTTCTTCTTCCTTCATCCGCGTGCACGACAAAGGGCTCCCTGCGTTCTACCACCCTCCTCTATATCTATCTCTTTCGCGTACAATGCAAGCTCAGCGCGCAATTATGACACGGCTGTATCGTCTCGTCTACTCCTCGAGAATCATTCTCGAACGTATGAACGTCCGTTTTCTTCCAGACACCGACGAGCGAAGAGAAGACGAGTTCGTTCATCAACAAATTCCCGGGAATTTTATTCCCATTCGATTAACGGATAACGCGTATAACGTATAAGAGAGGGAACCAGCCGACGATACGTTTCGATGCATCGTCGATAATTCGATCGAGCTCGTAGGGCAGCCGAGCGCGGTTACTTGTTCGGAGAGCGAGAACCTCGCTCGCGTTATTCGCTCTGTTCGAAAACGTGTTTCGTTCGGGTAGTGGATGGTGTGGCCGAGGCTCCTGCCATCAATCCTTTCGGCAACACGATTCGCGAAAGGTGCCTACTCTATGTTCGCGTTTCCACGCTCACCAAACCGAGTCCCTGGTGTCTCGTTCATCCTGGTCAGTTAATAACCATCGGTGGTGCGGGCATCGGGGTGGAGGTGGGGTGGGTACATCGGTGGTAGGTCCGGAGGACGGTTTACGTTCGGCCACCACTGACCACTCGGCGGCTCGTGTCTGCTCGGGTTTTCCACCGAATTATGGAAACACGCAGTTATACGAGGCACTGCCCCGACGATACCTAAGTGAGCCCCGAGCGCCTCGTTTCTCGTTTTAATTAAGCTCCCCTCCCCATTTCCTTTCTCTATTTCAAGCTTCGAGTATACCACCTCTTCTACTCCTCGTACAGCTAACAGAGAATCCAGGTCTTCGCGTACGCCGGCGCTTCTACGAGAGCTTCTTGCGCCTTCGCGCTTTGCCCATCTCGTACGCCGTTCTATACTGGCTTTCGCCTTATTCGCTCGAGCTTCCAACGGCTTTTCGCACGGTTTACGAGCGCGCAAAAAGCTTCCAATTCGAATTCCACCGAGTAATACCGTTCATGCTTTAGGATAGACCGATCCTAAAAGGGATGCCTCCTCTATCGTGCTCGACCGACAGAATCGACGAGACAGTTTGATCGTTCTCTTGTTGTTTTTCTTTCTTTCTTTCTTTCTTTCTTTCTTTCTTCTTTCATCCTCTTAACGGGCATAAAGAATCGTACGAGTTACAACTTTTCCGATTGCACGAATTCGACAGGAGTCCTCCTTCGTCCTTTTCTTTTTTTTCTTTTATTACTTCAAGAGACAAATCATGAAGAAGCGGGCCACTGGACGAGAACGGGAACGTAATAGAGAACGGTAACGGAATAAATCCCGTCATTGTGTCTATCGTAACATTCGGAAATGTATTTTCCATTTATCTTTCGTCCTACCGACATCACACTTACTTGGAAATGAAAGAAAATATGCGAAACGTCGGTGGACGTGACGCGTCTAATATATCGTAATAATCGTGCTACTCGTTCTCGCGATCATGGATCGTATTTTTTATTACCATCTTCGTTCTCGGTAGCCGGCAAAAGTAATTAGTAAGAGAGCGGGGTTATACGAAGCGGCAGACGAATCACGATTCTCGCTTAGGAAACATCTGGAGCTACAGGATGCATGCAGTTCCGTTTATTCCGGCAATTCCGTTTAAATTAGCCGAACGCGAGTGTTTTTACATTGACGCCGAGCGGTTCACACGTATTTCCCTCTTTCTTTGCGTTCCCGCGCGTAATCAACCAGATTCGTAAATTACTCGTTGGATCCAGTCGCCGGATCGGCGACGCGCGCGCGCGCGCGCACACACACACGCACTATAGTCGCGTAAATTCGATGAAAATCTCAAATCGATAGTTATCGGTCGCGCTACGTACGTTGGTACGTACGTTTAGAAATACGCTAATCTTCTCGAATACGATAACTTTGCATTCAAGGAGCTGCCCCGTCAATCACTGCGCCAGTTTTCCCCTTTTTCTTCCAACTTCTTAGATTATCTTCCTTCGAACCCTCCTTCGTCCAGATGCTAGCTTTTTAATTGGACATCCTTTGTACGCTGGGGAGACATCCGGATGGCGATAAAAAGGTAAGCTGGAAAAGTAAGGTCGAGTAAGGTGTAAGGGCTCGTCAAGCTACGAATTACCGACCTTATTATTATCGTCCGCGGTTCTAACGCGCCATTTTATTCCTCTTCTTCCTCTTCTTCTTTCTTCCTCCCGAAGGTCAAAAGAGGAAAAGGGAAAGAGGAGAAAGAAGAAGAGAAAAGTAAACGGGGAAGAAAAGTACTTGGAATAATGATATCAGAGCCCCTTTTTTCCCGACCCAATAGGATATGGGAGTTGGAAAGCGTCGGCTTTATTTATCGTGGAATTACTCATTTTTAGGGAACAATCGTTTTCCACTTACGCTGAGATATTTCAGTCTCGGCGATTATTGTCCTCTTATTCTCGACCGTCGTCTTCTCTGGCCTGAAACATTGGCTCCGAAAGCATCTTTTCGGATTGCTACGGGTGGTTATCCTAACTAACCTGAGCATTTTCTCAAGTACCAATTTCAAGCGTTATTCGTCTCTGCTTCGCATGATATCCGATCCATCATAGTTATAGTTTCATAGGCTAACTTATCTTTAATATACAAGTTTCGTTTATCATAGGTATACCTGAATAATATTTACATTTATTAAGCTTTACCGAACAAGCCCTATACATTTATCTTCTCTCACACGATCTCATCGTCCTATACCGACGCGTTGTGTGCCGTTTGGAAGCAAAAAAAAAGAACAAAAGAAAAAGATCGTTTCATCGTCCGCCTAAACGTACGGAGTTTGATATTTTCCACAATTATGGACCGCGGTACGAACAAGAAATTTAATTAATCTGGGCGAACAAGCGGTGCAAGAAGTGAGAGAACGCACGGATGAATTTCGCTAAGTGGTAACGGAAAGAGAAAAAGAGTTTGTACGAGGGAGAGAGAGAGAGAGAGAGAGAGAGAGAGAGAGAGAGAGAGAGAGAGACGAGAACGCGGGACACGAGCAAAGGCACGAGTTGAAAATATATCCGCTTCCTGTCGGTTAGAACACCCTCTCTCTTTCTTCCGAACTAATCAGAGGCCAACGGCTAATTGAATTATCGATCACGAGGAGAGTGCGGATAGGGCAGCGTTAGATGGATAAACGAGCTGTTCTCTCCTCCCTCCCTCCCTTCCTCCTCCTCCTCGTCCTCCTCCTCGTCGTTCTCCTCCCGTTCGACTTATTCGTCGTTTCAGCTCGACGATTCGCTCGGAATCCCTGGTGTAACGCTCTATGTACCCCCGATAGGCATAACCGCACCCCTGTTTGCCACTCACTACCCCTGATTAGCTGGACTTCCTGTTCACGAGCCGCCGCTGCAACCGTACACGTATACACCCGCGTAAATATAAATACGTAGATATGTACGTATCTACCATGTAAGAGTAGGTACATTCGTGCCAGAAGAAGAATGCGTATGTAGCTTCGTACACACGTAGAAATACGGCCAAGTGTATCATCGCCACGTACGCCCAGTTTATTCGCACAACGTGTAGCGCGGTAACGTTCGATCCCGTCGGGCTTCTATGAACTTAATGATTGGGCTTGATTGCTCGACAAACATGGGCTAGTCTCGAATCACACCCCTTCGACCGTACGCTACGCCGTCGGCCTCGTGATCGTTTCAATTTTATCCGACACGTTCGAATAAATATCGACTATAACGGATATTTCGTACATTGTTGGAATATTGGAAATGCTTATGAAAGACTTTCGTTGTTTACCTTGAGATTTCATTCGCATAACTTGATTTCCATCATTATTTGATCGATTTTCTATTTTACACATTGTTGCTACTTTTACATAGGACATATACGAAATGGGGAAAGAAAAAAAAAATCATAAAGAATAATTCTTTATCGTTGAATTATCGATAAGCAAAGTTGAAAGGCGGACTGAACTTGAGACGACGATGACGACGACGACGACGACGACGACGACGACGACGACGACGACGACGACGACGACGACGACGACGGCGACGACGGCGACGACGGCGACGACGATGACGACGACAATGACGAGGATGAGTCAGAGTCGAGATTGAGAATAGCGCCGGGGTCAACTGACGAAGGAAGTCCGACTTGACCGGCGTCGTTTGACCCTTAGGATTAGTCGATCGTCCGGCGGCAAGGACCCATTGATCTGCGATCAATCGGATTCATTGACGCGATGATGAGTCTCTACCATTCTCGTGACCAAACCGGATCAAGAAACATTTCTTTTCGATACTAATTGTCGTCTCCTGGTCTTCGTAGTCGTTCATCACATATTTACCTGGATCCATTGAAAAGTCGCACGCTCGAGCGAGTTCATTTTCAATAAGTTTGCGCATAATCCAGCAAGTCAACGGTTTGTTATAATAATGACAAAATAATGAAGAAAACGTGGCGAGTACCGACATTGAATAATAGCCCCATACATGTAAGGCCGCGATGCGTTTATGGATATAAATCGTAGTTCGTTAGCAAGTGCATTGAACTGGCTATGAGTCGAGGCAAAATGTTCTCCATCTTTTTGTCTCTCTTTTTCTCTCGTCCGTGAGAATAAGGGTGCAAGACTAAATAGGACGGTCCATATAAGTATTGGCAGATTCATCGATCGGCCAAACGATCATACATGTATAAATTGCGACGTCGAAACAGTGCCATCTTTGCCTATGAATTGGGGAAAAAATGGAAAATTTTCGATCGACATTCCCAATAATCCTTTGAATCGTTTCTCGTTCATAAATTGGAAGGGACAAAAATCTAAAGAGGATTCTTCCTAAAAGAGGAGGATATTATTTCGTGGTTCTACACGAGTAGGAGTAAATCTCGAATCTCCGGCTAGCGTTATAGCCGCTTCGGGACCGAAGCTTTTAGCGGCTCAGGTGGCTACGCCATCCGATAATATAACATTATTTTAGCGAAAGCATTCCACCAGGGAAGTGGCAGAGATTGTAATGCCTGATTGCGAACGCGAGTAAAGAGAAGTTTGAATAAAGCGACGATTATCTAAGCATCTCGAATATTTCGATATCTCTTAAATCTTTAATGGATTTTACATTATAACCGTACATATACACTATAGACGATGTATAATATGATATCGACTTTGTTGGAAATAATAGTTATTCTTGACTGAGAATGTATCCATTCGTAAAGAATCTTTCCCAAGGCAAATAAATGATAAAATATATGGATGCGTTGTAACGAGAAACCTTCCTACCGTCGATCGTCTCGAGCCCCCGGCAAAAACTCGCGATCTCGCGACAAAGTCAAAGCGAAGTTCTCGATGACGTTCGTTCAGCCTCGGTGAACCTCTACCCCCGGCGAGGGGGTATAACCGAAATATACGCTCGCAGGATGTCACGGTTCCCACGAGTTTGCGTATTCTCGAAAGGAATAAGAGCAACGTATTTGAATCTGCCGAGCGTGTATCTGTCTCATTCCTATACTCGTCCTGTCTCTCTCTCTCTCTCTCTCTCCCTCTTCTCTTTAAATACGTCGAATACGCCACGTTCGAGTTCCCTCGTCGTTTGTGAGCGTGCACGAAATGTGCGTATACGTAAACCGCCCACACGGCGATATGGGAGTAATGGTGAAAGTAGAGGGTAGTCTTTGATATGCTGACGTAGGTATTATCAATTCAGATGAGGCAGAGAGGTGCGGTCGCTCGGTAAAACTGCGTTTGATCTGTTTCACCCCATGCGTGTGCACGTTATATACGTAAGTGTACATGCTCGTATATCTATGTGGTACGTGCTTCTATGTAGGACGTACGAACGTACGAACGTACGAACGTAGTTGGCGCCTCGGGCATCTTGACTTTTCCCGAGGAAATAGTGAATTGCTATTGCGAACAAAAATGAGATTATTCGCGTTAGGCAAACGCGCTAGGCACGGCAGAGATACTAGACGACACTCGCGTAATCGTCGCGCTTCGTCGCGCCGCGACTAAATATCTTCCAAATGATACTCTCGTTATTTATCGGACGATGGTCATCGCGCTCGTTTCCCCGTTATAGGACTTTTCGAGTCTATGGGTTTCCGTTGAGAGTTTCGAACAACGCTTAGAAGAAAAAAAGAAAGAAAGAAAGAATGGAAGCGAGCTCTTATAAAAATTAATCGTTTTGCCCCAATTCTTGCGTCAAGGGAGGGCATTCGACTGCGTTAAATTGGTTTGTATGGGCACTGCTTGGGGCATGGTCCCGCAGTAAAGTGGACTTTTAGGTGGCAGACCGGCACATGCGGGTTTTACTTCTGCCTTCCTCTATACGGCATTTACCCCCTACCAAGTTCTCTCTCTCTCTCTCTCTCTCTCTCTCGCTCTCTCTTCTTCTTCTCCTCCGCTCCCTCCTTTCCTTCTCAACCCATTCGAATGCCCATTGCCAGCTCTTATACGTTCCTCTCTCCTCGTTCGTGTTCCGACCAGCGCGTATATAACGCAATAATCATTTAATTCTGGCGGTCGTACGCGCAGCGCTTGGCGCCAAGTCAATCTAAGCCAACCGGATATGCCTCTCTCGTCTGCCTCGCTCGGCCACTGACGTAATCCCAAAGTTTAGACGAGGTAGAGGAAAAAAAGTGGAAGACTCTCGGAGATTACCCTTTCGAAAAGAAGAGCAAACATTTTTTTTTTCTTCTTCGTTTCATCGCAATGAATAAAATAAAAGAAGAAAAGGAAATAGGGAGGAATGCGCGTAGAAATGAAGAAACTTTTGCCGAGGTCAGAGTTTTTGACATCCTCTTGATATCTGAATCTGGCCGAGCAGTGGGTCTCGTACGAAAAGAAAAGTCATAGACGTCGCGTCAAATGGATCGGAGGGAGAAAGAGAGGAGGTATCTTACTAAACCCCGTGCGTCGCCGGAGTCGAGAACGTCGAACGCAGGTTCCAGCTTTACAGCCTTCCTTCCTTCCTTCCTTCCTCCTTCCACTCTTTCTTCCTACGACGGAGCGCGGAGTTTCATCTGTCGGCGTGAAAGTGCTAATGAATATCGGCCCTAAATATCGGTCCACGGGGATGAAGGGTAGCACTGGGTGGGCTCGTTGGTGCATATGTCTATATATTATAGGGGATTACACGTCCAAGTTCCCCGTCGAAAGTCGTCGCGAAAGGCAGACTCCACACGTTTATGCGAGTACGTATGCTGGACGGGTGTATACGGGATGCGAGAGCGTTTACGTATTACGTTAGTGTACGTATATATGCATCCACGTACGTATGCTTGTGCGTGTGCGTGTGCGTGTGCGTGTGCGTGTGCGTGTGCGTTCAGGGCCCCGTGACCCTGGTCACGCTCGTTTGTTCCGCGTTAATTCTCTCTTCTCCGCTCACCCTCTTCTCGGTTTCTCTTTCGGTGGAAACTCTCCGGCGCGCGACACCATATGTCAACTCCCATCGTTTCGGAGTCAAGGCGAAACGTTCTCGAGTCTATGGAGTCACTGTTCTTACCACATCGATCGAGCTGCGATCGATAATCGACGGACCACCGACTGTTCAACGTCTCGACAAAATCGAATGCGACTTGGGAATCGCAATGAACGTCAATGAACCTCGTCGATTTTCTTATCGACTTCGAGACGAGTATGATACCGTACGATACGATTACGAATACGAGCACGACTAGACAAAAAAGTTTTGTCTCGCTCGAGACAAAAAGAATAAATCTTATTGATCACGGAAACCAATAAGAAAGTGAGAGGACCATTCCTATTGTCGTCCGTATGAAATCAGCCGAGGATTTGCCTGCTTGATCAATGACTCCGAGCTTTGGTCGATACTCGTGCGTCCACGTCATCGTCATTTAGATCCATCGATCTTTGCGGGATTTAAATCGTACGTTTCGTCGATTTCGTGACCGATTAGAGATATGTTCTCGATGCGATTCGAGGAAAGAGCAACGATTAGGTTTGTTTTTGTTTTTATTGGTCATTAGCGGCAAAGACTATCGGCTCATCGTCGAATTGCGACATTTGTTATAAAAATCCCGCGACGGAAATTTAATCGAAATATAATCTAATGAATTGCGATGATCGATCGCCGGTCGAATTTCTTATCGACGAACCATCGACGAAACGGTTCGATATCGGAAAGTTTGAAAAAAAAAAAAAAAAAAGGAAACAAAAGCAAGAAAAAAGAAAAAAGAGAACGCGATATCGTCGAGGAAATTTGAACGATCTATGGTAGATCGAATCACCGTCGATCGATAGATAGGTCGACGAGACCCGAGAAATTTTCTTGGATCCCCTCGAGTCGAGGTAATTATTTTTCATTAGGTCGGCGGTATCTCTTTCGAGATAAGTCATACTCACGGTTCGTTCGTTTACCCGCAGGCTTCCAACTGCGTTAGAACAACCCGTAGCTTCGCACGAGAGAGCGTCTCCGGGTTGGCATCGGCGTACGCGTGAAGGATCGCCGCCGTCGCCGCCACGTCGTACGTGTCGCACGATATCGTTTTCTCCGATAACCATCATCACCCACATACCTAATTGATAAAGACAATAGCTAATAGGTATGTTTTTTCCTTGATTGAGAGTGACTCACGTTTGTACATACATATACGTAGAGATCGTTCCCCGTCTGGCTCGATACAGAAGAACGACGATCACGAGAATGTCTGTACTAGGGGTATATATCGTCGAAACGGTAATTGTTTGACGGGACGATCGAGTATTAAATTCGTGGCGCCAACGGAAGCTTCGACCGGCGCGGCGCATTCGACTATTATAGTTTATCGAGGTAGACGGGAGGGACGAATAAAGACGTTGCAACGTTCACTTTTAAATCGATCTCCCTGACTCGCAATATTCCTAATTATTCCCTATTTCAAACGAAATAAACCATAGTAGCCACTAAGGTACACGTAGAGAATAAAACTTTACATTCATAGAAAACGAATCGATATATCGTATTCTTTTAGACATTATTTTCTTTGACATTGTGAGCGAAAGAGAAAGCGAGCACGTACTTGCGCTTTCGGGTATAATATAAAACGACGATAATTACGTTTATCTATCGATTACGATTTGAGATTGGCGACAATTGCGTTTAATCATCGATCAGAGTGTCGGATGCGGAACGAAGGATCCGGAATCGTTTCTATATCGGCGGTGACCCAAGCGCAAACACGATAACGTTAAGCGATATTATTAATGATCATTGTAATCTTTGGTAGACGAGCAATCGTGTATTCGTTTAATGTAGATATCGTGAGAGCAGCAAATCACGTCGTTGTGTACTATCGTTCTCTGTGCAAACACAGCCTATGTAAAACTGTTAAAAGACGAGACGATCTAATATACGTGGGATCTATCGATATCTAAATATCGACATCTCCGTACGTTTTCGTAGCCGAAACGTGGGTACTCGTCGCAATCGGTACGGGCGCGCGATCCGGCATGTCGCTTTATATATCCCCGTTTTATCGGACTTTTTTCGACGAAACGAAAGATGAACGAAAAGGACGTTCGATACAAGGGCATACGAGTCGACGAACGAAAAGAAGGGAAGAAAACGCATATGATTATATGTATGAGATATCTCCTTATTTTATTACAACCCTTTTCATTGTCGTCGTTTTTGCCTTTTTTTTTTAAATAAAAAAACAGTCGACGTAGGCGCGTAGACTAATCGCACGATTTTCTCACAATCGGCATCCCTCCGATCGGTAAGCCAATTCGGAGAGATCTTACGTTCTTACGCTTCGAATTTAATCTCTGGATATTATTTTAATGTTTTCTTTAACTATGTGAAAAGAAACCTCCAGTCGTAACGGACTGTACTTTCCTCTACGTTCGTCATCGAAGAATTTCCCTTGGAAAGAACGCAAAAGAGATTCTCTCTCTCTCTCTCTCTCTCTCTCTTTCTCCCTCTCGTGAAATAATTGCAAAAGAAACCGTTTCCCTTTCTTCTATAATTTCGCACGGGACATTAGGTCTCTCGAAGTATCCTCTTAGCCCTCCATCGTCAAGACTTTCAGCCCTTATAGATCTCTAGCAGCACCGCCATCGGCAGAACCACCAGAGGCACAGCTACTACCTTTCTCATCTTCTTTCGGTCGGCATGTACATCCTCGTCTAGAAAAGGGGCAAGAGGAGAGTGCCGTCCTTGTCCCTCCTCGAGTTTTCCTATTTTCTGCGATAAGAGAGCCAAGCAATCTTCTCCGGCGAAGATAGAACGGCCCTGGGGCCCGCTGCCGGATGCTCCGGGGAACGTACGACGACGCGAGTGAGCGAGAATGATTGATGCGGTTTGTCGCTTTCGCCTGACGTCCAACATCTCGTCTCTAGTCTTTGAATCGTGTATCCTCGCGATACACACCGTACCTACGTAACGCGAATAATCCTCCCCTTGAACTTACGCTCTTTTATTACATAGATGCAAGTTTCTCGCGGATGACTTTATCGAAAAAAGATATTAGCACTTCGCGTCAAATTCAACATTCACGATTACCTCGATGAAATCGTTCTTTCGACCTGATGTATTATTATTTGCTCGTCGATCCGTGTACGATTAACGTTGATCCCTTCTTTTTTCCTTTCCATTGTAATTTATTGGAAAAGACAGAAAATCGTTAGGATAAAGACGAAGAAAGCACGACGTACATACGTATACGTGACGAAACTCCTCGTCCGACCGAGGAACATTTTTCATAATCTATTCCACGAAAGTATCACGAGTAATAAAGGGTTAATACGGTAATCGCATAAGACGACAAACGGTTAGATCGGAGAGAATAGATTACGGTCTCGGTTGACGGTGCGTTTCAATTTCGTCGCGAATTAAGCCGGAATAGCGAGTAATTGACGCGGCCCTATGGATTTAAGGGAAATATTTTTCTGACCGTTTCCCAACGATCTTTGACAAGCGGATGTTTTATAACGTCTGCTCGTCGGCCTATAGAGATAGGGATAGTGGGGATGGCCGCAGAGAGAGAGAGAGAGAGAGAGAGAGAGACAAAGAGAGAAAATATGTTGTGCACGGCTGGTAGGTAATTGTCGAATAATTTAATACGACTTAATCGCGTTGCGAGATGTCGAGGAAGAATTGCGCATTCCTTTCAAGAAAATCAACACATTCCAGGGAAGTTTACGATCCGCGAGACATCGATAATATCGTTTCGTTATCACCTATGCCAAAAATATGCTGCGTATTAACGCAAAGTGATCGATTCGAAACACGGTAAGCAGGCCATAGGACGTCTGCGACGTCATCTTTTGACGTCTCGTTCGAATTCGAACGCGATGAAAGCTTTTCGAATGAAAGCATTTTCAAAAAGTAAACGTCGACGAAAATAATACGTTCGCGTTAAGTCCGTTGTTATTCCGTTCGTGCATTATCGTTCGCGAATGTCGTTGCACCAAAAATTCAACCTTATCTATCGACTCTCGTTATCGCCGATAAATGGAACGGATTTAATTCCTCTTGAAAACACATAATCTCTCTTTCTCTCTCTCTCTCTCTCTCTCTCTCTCTCTTTCTCGTTCCCTTTTGCTCTCCTTATCTCAGTATCTGTAGTAAAGAGTCGTGGTGAAAATATAAAGAACCATTATTGAGATTGAAAGACCGTTCGTTCGGCGAAGTCATAAACGAGAAAAAGGCGGTAAATGGTAGTCCAAAAAAATCAGAAAAGTAGTAGGACTTTCTCGTCTTAGTAATCGGAGAAACACGCGCGTGAGATCGCGCGTAAAACGCGCGTGTACCGCTGATACACGGCGAATCTCATACGCGTAGCACGTCGACGTGCGCGCGCGTTTTCTAACTCTCTCTCTCTCTCTCTCTCTCTCTCTCTCGTTCGCTCGCGTGGGAGGGCCGAGCACAAATATCAATCAGTGGAGTCAAGAGCGGAATCAGGGTGGCCGAGTGGTTCCACATAATGCTGGTGAGCGCGGAGAGATGAGAGCGAGCAAGAGAGAGAGAGAGAGAGAGTGAGAGAGAGAGAGAGAGAGAGAGAGAGAGAGGATAACGCAAGCTATAGAGTGAGAGCGGGAGAGAGAAAGGAGAAGAAGGAGCCTCGGTCACGCGTTACTCTACAACGAGGGAGTAAGAGAGAAAGATAGAGGATAGAGATAGATTGAACGTACATACGTACATTCGAGAAACACACCCAACTGTACCACCCCCGCACAGAGTCTCTCGTCCGGGTGAATCGCGAGAATAAGCACGTAGCGAGTAGCTTCAAAGCACTCGAACGTTGCTTGTGGGAGTGCTTCGAGCGCTTGTGTGTGTGCGTGCGGGGGTGGAGTAGGGAAGAAGGAGGCGTGTCAGGGAGGCGGAGCCAACTTTGAAAATCCCAGCTAGCATCCAACGTTTCTCTCTCTTTCTCTCTCTCTCTCTCTCTCTCACTCTCTCTTCCCTTTCTCTTTCTTTACTCATTCGTCTCCCACCTCTATTCTCTCCTCTCTCTCCGAGAGAGAGAGAGAGAGAGAGAGAGAGAGAGAGAGAGAGGGAGAGAGAGAGAGAGAGAGAGAGAGAGAGAGAGAGGCTGATAAGCCGTAGAGCCGTGTGCGTGAATTCACACTCGCTCTCCCCTCTGATCCGCGTGCGCGCACTTACATATATCCGTCTCACTCTTCGCCGCGACTTTCGTCCATCGTCGTCGCATGGGAGTCCCTCGGCACTATCGGATCCCGTTAACGGCAGTCGCCGTCGAGACACCCGCTATAACGTCTCTCGCATCTCCGACACACACATAAAACTAGTGTGTCCTCATT
Source organism: Dolichovespula media (assembly GCA_911387685.1). NCBI lineage: Eukaryota > Metazoa > Arthropoda > Insecta > Hymenoptera > Vespidae > Dolichovespula > Dolichovespula media. The sequence continues at coordinate 83,566 of OU426859.1, forward strand.
TATTCTCGTTCTTTCGCACCTTCTTCATCGGTTACTCTTAGAAACATCAACGGCCTATTCGATCGAGGATCGAGGATCTAGGGATCTAGGATCTAGGATCGAGGATTCTCTTTTCGCGACTACGCAAGAAGATCCTTCTTGACGGACGTATGACCGTACGCTTTGTGCTCGCTCGGGAATAATAGTTGTAACATCGCGAACGTAATTGCGACGAGATCGTCTCTCGATTCGATCGAGTTTCGAGGGTGAACGATTCGAACGGTCGTTCCGGGTGTTCGTAATCGTATTCGAGGAAAGAAATGAGACGTTACGAAGAGAGCTCGTATCGAGTATATGTCATGTGGTAAAGATCATTTATCCGGAGGGTGCGTCGAACAATAACGTATCTGCGTTTCATCCGTTCGAAGTCGCTTGGTCGGATATATCAAAGAAACCGTCGAGTACGCGGATGTTGGGTGTACCGAGGAGAAAAGGAAAGTTTTTCCGTGAATAGAAGGGAAAGAGGAAAAAGTGAATCAGGATGATGGAAGTGCAGCAGCAACACTCGCCCGTTGGGGTCGGTCCGTTGGATTTTTCGCGAAGAGGAGTAGCCGAGACGTCGGCCTTCCGGGTCGTCAAACCGAAACAACCGACTTCGTCGCTCGTCCATCAGCAGGCCGTGTCGTCGCCGGAAACGAATAACAACGAGAATCATCAAGAAAATTCACAGCTTTCCCTCGAATCCGAAGGTAAGAAAGATTGATAGGTGCGACAATTAAAAATGATCTAAAGGTGAACCGCGTCTAATGGTAGATATGATCGAGACGTTAGGAAAATAATGGGGGGACCTGTTTGAAATTTTCCGAGTACCATTCGGGTATAACAACGTGGATAATAGTTGATCGAGGCGATCCGACAGATATTTGCAAAATCGTCATCGAACTATCAGTTAGACGGCTATTATTTAGGGGACGCGCAATTACGTGCGCGTGTTTCCGTCCTTTTCGCGATACCTCGAACGTTCACGATTGGCCACGTTACGGCTATCGGTTATTCCTACACGAACGTATGCACGCACGCACGCACGCACGCACGCACGCACGCACGCACGGCACTTTGATCGCACGCGCGAACGTGTAAGCGTGAGCGTCGTCGATGCGTGCAGGTGCGTAAGAGACCGTAGAGTCGACACGATGGCCGTTCAACAGGTGAGGGGATGGATTAGACGGCGTGCCTATACTAATACTCCGCTGCTAATCAGGGTAATAGGCTAACGTAATAATATCATCATCCCACGCAGAGCCGGGCTAAACAGTTTAAGCCGTAATTGCCAGGTGATGGGCAGATCGTGGAGAGGGTTGACGCCTTCCGTTCGAATCAAGACACGGAATCTTCCGTTAAGCCGACGATTTCTACCCTCGCGATTTCCTTTTCGATTTTGCGTTGTCAACCAATTTACGACATCTTTTCGTTTTAACAAAGAGCTAACCGATTCGTCGTTAATAGATTACAAATGGATCGCGAAGAGATCGCGAAGAGATCGCGAAGAGATCGCGAAAAGATCGCGACGGTATAACAAAGATTCGCTCGCATCGATTTGCATCGAACGTCTACCATTCGAAATCCGTGCGCGTTGGTTAAATATATATCACGGATATATCGGGATGGAAGATAAGGAGTATCAACCAGTTCCGGGACTAAACCTGTAGAGAGATAAAGCCGTGCTCGCGAGGCTCGAAAGCTTTTGTCATATTCGATCGTGTTTCGAGTTACGAGTTGAATCTCTGTGACCTCTACGCGTTGCGATGAAATTAATTTTCTACGGCTCGAGTACATCGATCGAGTTCGAGCATATCGTCGGATATCGAACGAAATCGAACGAAATCGAACGAAATCGAACGAGATCGAAGGAGAAATCTCTTTAGCGAGCTATCTCGCATAATACAGTACAGTCTACAGAAGAATACTTGTACAGAAAGAAGAAGTTTCGTTCCGCGTCTTTGGAACGATTGTCGTTCGATGTCCCTCCCGAAGTACTTTTTCCATCTTTCGAGACTTACGGTCGAACGTCTTGGCGAACAGAAAATCACGATGGATTTACGTTTATAGATTTACGATGTAACGATAGCAAAGTATGCAGGATAAGGTTTGTACGGAACGAAGAGCGATATCATCGATGCTCCTTCCCTCTCGTTCCCTCTCGTTCCCTCTCGTTCCCTCTTTTAACGACGAACACTGCATTACCTGCAGCGTGTGTACACGCTCGGGTATCGACGTTGTGTACACCGAAACGCTGCGGTCATCTTATCTCGCCGCGTGGTGCCTTCGCTATATAGGAAAATATGATTTATTTCTGATAATCCTGGGAGAATGAGATAGCCTTTGCGGCAGAGCCGCGGCTCGGCTAATCTCCTCGCGCTATCTCGGATTATCCCGGTCGTTACTATATTGCCCGGATTACGGATTCCTTTTTCTTTTTTTCTCTTTTCTCTCTCTCTCTCTTTTTCACCGATTCCTTTCCTATCCGTCAGCCGTTCCATCGAAGCGTCATCCGTCGGGATCTTTCGAATGGCTCGATTTCACCCTCAAAAATGGCCATCCACGATTATTTAAGCGTTACCTTTTCGACGTTACGTCGACCTCGTACTCGATACTTGTTTGGAATGAATGAATAAAAAAAAAAAAAAAAAAAACACGGGAAAGGAATAAAAGTGAAAAGAAAAAAAGGAAAAAAAAGAAAGAAAAGAAAAGAAAAGAAAAGTAAAGAAAAGTAAAGAAGAGAAAAGAAAGGAAAAGGAAAGAAAAGAAGGAGAATAAAATTGTAATTCCGTGCGATCGAGCTAAGGGATGCGGGCAAAGTCTTGGAGGCACCCTTTACGGTGTAAAGTTTGGTATTCGTAAAGGTGCCAGGATGCCGATCAAAGAAACCAAGACGATGGATGGTGAATGTTCGTGGATAGGAATGCAGTTTCGAAGAAAGAGAGGGAGTAATAGTCGAGACAAGGTTGATAAATAGAGGAGGGTCTCCCTTCTTTCTAATAAAGACGCTCTTGTCGAGGGGTTGATCTTTCCTACGAACCGGGAATACCAAATTTGTCAGGACTTGAGACGTTTCAGACGTACGGACGTATTCGTAGCTTCGGTGTAACGCGCAACGAGAGACGCATGAACGATCTCGACGATTTTTTCCCTGCCATTTTTTTCTTGCCAACCTATTACTCCGTCAACGTCGGCCTCCTTTGATTCGTCGATATTACGAACTAAAAAGTACAAACTTTGAACGAATTCGTCGATCGTTGAATTTTCTCACCAAACGACGTACCAGACAAACGTATTATCTCCTTCTACTACGCATAACGCGATATTAACGGTAATATCTACTTGTTTACTTATCCATCTCTTTTTTACTTTTAGGAGGATGCAACGTTCGTTTAATGTTCCCGAGATTGTGGGCACCATTTGGAAATGCAACCGAGGTTACGAATCTGCCTCCCCTACCAAAAAGTCACTCAGGTACGTTGGGATTGCGTTTGGGTTGCGCGTGGGCGCGTGTGGACGAGGAAGGTTCCTTTCTAGGCGATCTCTCTCGGCTCCGTTCGACTTCCACCTCCGCCATGGCGGCTAGTTTTTATTTGCCAATCGTTAATAACGACCGGTCGGGATGATGATTGGGATAAATGGTAGCACGCGTCATACCGCGGACGGACATGGGCTCTTCTAACTCTTACCGTCCCAATTGGAGCAGATTAGAGGCGCAGCTTAGGGATTCGGACGCGTCGGTCCCTTTGTACTCGTACGACGTCGGTCTCTCTCTCTCTCTCGGCCGTACCTACCCTAAATTAGTAACGTCTTGTCATGTTGAACGCATATACTCTTCCACTTCTCTCTTCCCACTTCTTCCTCGTACACGTGGCTTCTCTTATCTCCGGCTCATCGAGATCAATCGAGACTCCTATCAGAATCGTACGCGATACGTTTCTCCGCGTTCTCCAATCGCGCAGCATCCTTGTTCGTTTTATTTTAACGCGTTGAAATCAGATTGAATCAGTCGAGTAGAGGAAGAGAGAGAGAGAGAGAGAGAGAGAGAGAGAGAGAGAGAGAGAGAGAGAGAAGCTCTCTCGTTTATAAATTTCCCTCGTCTCAACGAAGATAAGCTCGTTGGGCAAGTAATTATCAAATATATCGACATTGCAATTATAAATATTAATCTCGCGAGTATCCTCGGTATATGCTTCCTCGTTCAAACGAGCAAGATCGTCGAAAGATCGTAACGGGAGTATCGAGCTTAAATAGGTACTGACGGCTGGATGAAAAATCTTTTTTTGAAAACCCACATCTCCCTGTCGGTCTGTCTATTGACGCCGCCCGTTGATCGTCGGACGTGTACTCCTTTCCACGAACGAGCAGGACGGAAGGAGTTTGAGGATTTGTAGCGTGTTGGAGGTTTAATAGCGGCAGATCGCTACGCAGTAAACGACTGACGGACGACAGAAGATTAAAGTTGCCCGTTAACTCGATCTAATTGTCCCCCCGGCTTGGCCTTCCTTTATTAATCTACGTTCACAACCATCTTCGGCATCGTCGTCGTCGTCGTCGTCGTCGTCGTCGTCGTCGTCGTCGTAGTCGTCCCCGTCGCCACCTCGTTCTCCTTCCTCGTTATAAACCCTTCGCCTCGCTCCCTCCCCCTCTCCCCTACACCCTTCCCCATCGTGTTACGAGCAACGTTCCATCCTTGGCTCGATGATCCTCCTCGTGCCTTCCGAAAAGTTTGCTTCATAAATCTGATAAATGTTCGCCTTGAGAAGAAGCAAATTGCCATCATTCTCGATTACACGAAATCGAATGAATTTTGAACGAGGTAAGAGAGGCAAATTGCATCCTAGTGCAAGTTGGATTCGAGTGCAACGTGCCATATGCAGTAGGACGTTCGTCGCGCCGCAATGTACGCGCGCAAAGATCCTTCGTACGCAAGCTCTGCGAAAGGGCGGAGCGAGGTAAACCATCTGCCGGACGGTCGCTACGATGACGACTGTTTTTTCATGACTCTTTGCACTTTGCACCGTATGCTTTTTACCGCATTCCACTATATATCCAGATGTGGCATTTGCGTAAGCAGTTCTTCCTAACTCGTCCCGAGTCACATCTGTCCGGACTTCCTCTTTCTTCTCGTCATATTTTTATTTCGTTCCACTCTCTTTTACTTCTTCTTCGCCTTCTTCTCCTCTCCGCGAAGATCCATTCCCTTTTTATCTCTCTTACGTTTCTTTTTTATCCCCGTTTCCTTTGTCACGTATCTTTGGACGGATTCGTTCCGATTTTTTAAATCCACGACTTTGTTTTCCCGATTCGTCTTCTTTCGAATCCAACAGCGATACATTTTGAAACCGCGGATATAATCTTTATTTCGGTAAATATAATATTTATAATTGTACGATATCGGGCGGATGCGTCCTTATTTATTTCTCTTCAAATTACGTCGCAACGCAAAGAATGACATTTTTTATCATGCGCGTCGACGCATCGAGGATCGATTATTTCTTTTGCCTTGCTTTTTAATGCACTTGGCGGATATTAATGCACCGCGAGAAAAAAGAATCTATATTCATCGATCTTTTACCGTCTACGCAAGTCCGTCTATACATTTATCTTTGGATAGAAATTGTTGGTATCTTTAGATCTACATCTGTCTCTTTCTCTCCTGGGCATAGTATTCTTTCGTCATTTCTCTTCGCCCTTGTCCTCTCTCTCTCGCTCGCTCGCTCGCTCGCTTTTGTACATATTCATTTTTCTCGAACGCACGGAGTACCGGGCGTGAGCGTTTCTCATTACATTAGGCCGCTCTCACCGAGACTCACTCCTGCCTTATTTTGATTCGATTGCAAAGCCACCAGGAGTCACGATAATAATCGGCCCTTCGACGATGCAGGGGGGTCGCGGCGTAGAGTCCTTTAAATGCGATTATCCGAGCACGGCTGTGCTATACGCGACAGCACGTGACCGCGTGTCGCGTGCACGGATTATAAATATAATATACTCGGGGTGTCCCATGCATACGTAGTTAGTTATATAGACGTTCCCGGATGCATAGCAATATCGACCTTTCGAAATTGTAGTATCGTATATACGAGGAAAGATACGGATAATAAAAGGAGAGGGAGTCGCGTAAGACGCTCGAACGGTAAAGTTAGTCGGACAGGCCCCCTCCTACGTTCTCCGTTTAATTAATTCGCCATTTTCCGATTTGTCGTTGGTTCGATATCCCATCGTAAATCACGACGGCGCTTTCGAGAGGATGGCCATCGACGATTATTAGAAATACCATACCCCAAATAATCGTGACGCGCGCCTCGTCTCGTATTCGCATCAATTACGATAGCGTATCGACCGGTTTTCGCGGAATATATTCTACCGCGCTATTATCGCTTACGAAAGCGAGGAGATGTCCGACTTTGGGACCGATTTCTATCTCTTTGATATTCGCGTTAATCGAGTTAATCGATAAACAAAGAAGAACGATTTTGCAAATCATTCTACCGAGAGGCTCTTATCGGAGCGAATAAATTTTCGTTGCAATATTCTTTGCGGTCGCGTCGAAACGAAGAAAAGATTTCATCGGTCGGACTTTTTATCGGAGTAACCGTATCTCTTATCCCTTCCTCTGATGCCTCTCCAAGATCCTCGGCGCGATGTCTCGTTAGAGAGAGAGAGAGAGAGAGAGAGAGAGAGAGAGAGAGAGAGAGACTCGCGTGTACCCTCGTGATATCCCTCCAGCCCACTTACTCGCAATGTTAACCAAACTCGAAGGAAAGACTCGGTGCGTGACCGAAATATCTCATTCTTTTCGGACAGCTTCGGCAACGTAGAAAGAGTATTCATTATAATGTCCATCTTTGTCCGATTGTCCAAAATTATATCGAAGATTAAAGATGGGGGTGGGGGTTTCGTCGGGGAAAAAATAATCGGACGAAAGAAAGAAGGTGTGAAAATATAAATGTCTTCGCAGAACGACTGTCCTTCGGCGTCGGCCGTTTGGTTGGTTCACCGGCGACGACGAGTCCCTCGCCGTCGCACTCGCCGTGCCCGGAGTCTCCGGCGCTCGATCATCGTGGTCGGGACTGCACCGAGGTCGACGTGGACGTCGAGGAGGAAGAAGTCGACGTGGACGTCGAGGAGGTCGGGGAGGAGGACGATCGCGACGCAGCGTCGAGTCCTCATCGTTCTTCCTCCACGCCATCGCCTACCGGTACGATTACCTCGGCGACGTCCCATCCGTCGCATCCACCGAAAAGATCGGCCGATACGTTCAGCGTCTCGGCTCTCCTCAGGCCAGATCCACCCTCGGCCCACCTTCAGAACGTCTCGTCGCCTCATCGGGACGCGGCTGCCGCGATCGGTGCTCACCCGGGAGCTGCACCGGGCTCCTCCATCCTATATCCGCCTCTCCACCTTCAGGGTGGACTATTACCGCCGCATCCGCACCATCCACTCTCCTATCTCCATCCTCAGTTGTTGCCCCATCATCTATTGCCGCCCCACTTGCACCCGCTCCTACGCGGGGTTCATCCTGGACACCCGGCTCTACACTCGACTCACACGGCTCACGGGCTACATCATCCCCATCCGCTAGCAGACGTCTACAGCTGCGTCAAGTGCGACAAGATGTTCAGCACGCCTCATGGTCTCGAGGTACGTAAGCGTCCTCCTTTCGATACTCTCTCCTTTATGGTTAACGAGTATTATGCTCGTTGATCGACCATATCGATCGACCGACCGTCCGTCCGATCGGTCGAGTCCGTCCGTCCGAGCGTCTCTCGAGGAAATAGCGATGTCGTCGTTGCGACCTCGATCCTCGGTGTTACATCGAGATTATCTATCGGATATCGATAAGACGTTATAAATAATACGTTTAACGGATAACAGTTAGATATTGAAATTCGTCGACAGGTGCACGCGAGGAGATCTCACAACGGGAAGAGACCGTTCGCTTGCGAGCTCTGCAACAAAACCTTCGGTCACGAGATAAGTCTGACGCAACACAGGGCCGTACACTCCGCGGAGAAGGTATTCGAGTGCAAGCAGTGCGGGAAAGCGTTCAAACGATCGAGCACCCTGAGCACGCACCTGTTAATACACTCCGATACCAGGCCGTACCCGTGTCAGTTTTGCGGAAAACGTTTTCATCAAAAGAGCGACATGAAGAAGCACACGTACATTCACACAGGTAGGTGATCGAAGGCGTTCCGTTTGTTCCAATTTTTCTTCTTCTTCTTCTTCTTCTTCTTCTTCTTTGAGAGAGAGAGAGAGAGAGAGAGAGAGAGAGAGAGAGAGAGAGAGAAGGATTTTCGATAATAAAATATAAATATTTGGATGATCGAGCAACAACGACCGACGAAATCTCGCGAATATAAACGGATCTCTTCGATCTCTTCGAAACGAGGCATAAACTCGTAGAAATTTATCGGACCTCCGTTGGATGGAGTTGGGAGGAATTAATTAACGAAGCGACTTTCTACGATAAATAATGCATCCGACCGTCTGGACGAAGTCAGTATTGTGCGCGAGACGATTCGCTCGAGTTCAGGCACATGTGGCCGGTTGGTTTCTGCTCGATGAATGGACGGGGCAGGGGGAACGGGAATGGAGGAAGGGGGATTGGTCTGCCGAGCCCCACATTGCGAGTTTCGTTCGGTAATAATCGTAATGTCTTTCGGGGTGATTCCCCTGATCCTCTCTCGTCTTCCGTTTACCCCTCAGGTTCTTCACTCCCACGAGTGGCCCCCAATTCCCGATCTTCGAATAGAATTTTACCGCGGCGATTATCGTCCGTGGGAAAAATGGAACAGGTTCATTCTTCCTAATCCCAAAGGAAGAATTCTCTGAGTTGCGCGATTTTACGTCGAGCAAATTTATCGTTTCGTATCCTCTTCTAGGATGGACGATATCGCGGCGTCGCTTTCGAGATCGAGATCGATATCGATTTTTCTTAGAGCGTGTACTTTGATTCTTTAATTCGTCTAGCAATGCTTTACGTTTTTCATAGAGTTCGTCCGATAGCGTAAACCGAGAATGCGGCGAGAGTGAATGGCAAGAAAGCACTTTTCTCACCCTCTCCCTCTCTATCTATCTACCTATCTCTCTCTCTCTCTCTCTCTCTCTCTCTCTCTCTCTCTCTCTCTCTCTCTCTCTCCGGTTCTTCGCAAGTGCGAAAGGGGTGGCGCTGGAACACTTGACACTTTGGTGTCTCGAAGCTGACGGAGCGACGGTCCTGAAGGAGTAGGTTCTCAGAAAGACGGGAAAGAGGAAGTAGCGAAGAAGAGGAGGTAAAGCGGGAGGGTTCCGTCGGTGGGTCTGGGCTTTGTATCGTCTCCATGGCAACCCTCCCAATGTCTTATCAAATTATCACCTTGTCCTCTCCCGCACTCCTCCCCTTCTTCTTATCCTCCACGTTGCTTCCGTCGCTCGGCTACCACCACCTCCTTATTCACCCTCTTCAACCCAGGAGAAACGGCTTCGAAAGGACTCGCTGAAAGAGGATACAAAGCGATGGTCACTTGCGCGGGCCCGCTAACAACCTATGGGACCACAAGGACAAGGGCTCGTGCGCTCGCGCGCGTGTCCACTTCGTTTATTTAGCGACGTCTCTCTCTCTCTCTCTCTCTCCTTCCCTCTCTTCCCTTCATTCTCGCTCTTACTACCCAGCGTGAGGGTCGCAGCGGAACATTTAATTCATTATTCAGAGGGATGAAAAATTCAGCGGCTCGACGTCCGATGCCGTTCACGAGCAACGCGTCGCAATTGCTTCGTGAAATGACGATGCTCGGTCAGTTATTTTTTTTGTCGACGTTTCTACCCTTCTCTTCTTCCATCACGTTTCTATTTCGACGAAATTACTTTTCGATAGGATCAACGGGATTCTCTCTCTCTCTCTGTCTCTCTCGCTTTCGTTCTCTTCGAACGATCATGATTTCGAGAGACTCTTGTCCATTCACAAACGCGAGCTATTTTTGTTGAGCAGCTATCAGTTTCTACGGCATAAAGTATAAAAGCAGTCTTGTTACATAAAGAAAAAAAGACTGTCAATTCCCGATCTCTCAAGGAATCTCTAGTATTCTACGCTCATCTCGTAAGGCTCGTAAGAATTAATCGGTTGGCCGCAATTTACGCGTTCCTCGATCGGACTAATTCGAACGAGTTTATCGCGAGAAAGAAGGAACGGCTTTCCAAGCCCGTTTTCTCTTCGAGGACGACGCCGTCGGAGGTCGTGAGTTCCGCGTGCGTACGTGCGTGAGGCAGGCAGGCAGATCGGGGGAGAGAAAGAGGGTGGGAGGGGGTGGGGTGGGTATTCTGGGATTCGAGACTAATGATAATCAGTCCTCGGTGTCTCTCCCTTTCTTTCTCTTCCATTTTCGATCTCTTCTCCTCGTCGTTCTTTTTTGCCGTCCCTCTGCAACCACATTCCCTTCGTCGTGAACACGGGCCATGTGCAATAAGGGTGCGGCACCGTCGGATTCCCCGGGGACCGGCATGGCGTAACGTAAAATCATTATTAGGTAGGTAGGTAGGTAGGTAGGTAGGTAGGTAGGTAGGTAGGTAGGTAGGTAGGTAGGTAGGTAGGTAGTTGCTGGTGCACATGAGGGCAGGCTAGAGAGAAAGGGAAACGGTGGCTTGGATGGTTCGGCGGAGAGAGGAAGGGGCTGAAAGGGAGAGAGTCGGCCGCTTTAGGGGGTTGGGAATAAGAGCTCTGCAAATATTGTTCGTGCGCGAGTCGGCAAGCGGAGTAGCGAATCGAGGGGAAAGCCGAAGCGTTGCTTCGCGTTACCTTCGTCATTAGGTGGGCTCTACGTTGCTGCTGCTGTTGCTCCTGCTGCTGTTGCTCCTGCTGCTGCTGCCGCTGCTGCCGCCGCCGCCACCGCCACCACCGCCACCGCCACTGCTTGTACCGTGAGCAAGGGGGTGGTGGAAGGGGTATGTTGAGGCGGCAACGTACGAAGAGTCAAGTGCACGGTGGCTGCGAGCTAGCACACAAGACCGAGACCGGGGGGGGGGGGGGCTTCGCCGATTGGATAACGTCGCGTGATGGGTATCGAGAAGGCGACAGACTGACGAGTGGTCAAGCACCCTCTTGCGAAAACACTGCGGCTCCATCGGAAAAACGTTTTTCTTTGGGGCGATGCCTGAATGGCGCTCTCGATGATCGCGACCAAGGTCTGTTCGCTCGGTTAAATTTGATTTTTTTCTTCTCCTTTTTCTTTCGCGATAATGCAATAGGATGGCAGAGTTACTTTGTTACGCGAACGAAAGAATACTTTGTTCACCTTAGTCATTTCGAAATAGATATCACGTCGAATTAAATAGAAATTCTGATTAGTCATTTGGTTCGAAGACGTAGGTACCACGTACTTTGGCGATTTGTGATTATAAGAAAATGTTATCGATTCGATCCCAACACGGCCCGTACGTGTCGATATCTCGGGACAATAGGGAGACACCACACCCTTAAACTGTACGCCGATCGCCCGACACACGACCGTGCCGTCTTTTGTTTTTACAATAAACACAACCTGTCCGCTCTCCGGGTGCTAGGCAAAGTTGCAAGGGGTAAAGAGGGAAGGAGGAGATGAATGTCGGTTGTGTACTTTTCCTTCTCACAGTCGATTTCGTTTCGTTTCGTTTCCGCTACGTGCCGACGAGCTCCCCGACGAATGGGAACGACGAATATTTCTGCGAACGATCTTTCTTTCGTCGTTAAAGCGATCGTTTCGTCGTTAGGAGCATTAGCGTCACACGCCTGGTTTTTCTTTTTTCCTTCTTGTCCGTTTTTCTTTATTCTCGATTGGATGCGGACAAGCGTTATCGCGAATCGTCGCGGTCACACACGTTGACGTAGAACTAATTAATGCAATTTCGTTCTCGTCAGCGTAACGCGATACCCGTTGAAACGGTCATAAAAGAGAGTTAATTGAAAAAATTATTCTACCAAGGACAAGTTCCATGCGAAACGGCTACACGTCAACAATTTTTACTTGGTAGGTGTAAATTAGGATTACGCTCTCACGCTATTTCTAAATCATTCGTGAAATTCGTGAAATTCGTAAAATTGTTCTCGCGGGGTCGAATAACGTACTCGCGTTCGATTTTTGGAAAGAAGCTAAGGCGCTCCAAAGAGCCATAGAAGGTGTCGTAGTAGCTTTAACGAATGACGAGTACTCTAAAGCTCTAATGTCTGAGTACCTGGTCTCCCCGAAATTTGCCTCGAGGGTGCGGTTATCGCGTACTCGCTTGGATACAAACCGTTTGAGAGCTTTGTGGGCGCGTTCACGGTGTACCTGTGTCTCTCTCTCTCTCTCTCTCTCTCTCTCCTCACCCTCCTTCGTGCGTAGAGAGAACGGGACTATTAGAGGTTTCCGGCTGACTTGGCGCCCTTAACATCGGGAGCGCCGCAACATCCCTCTAAGCTGTTTAAACTTTGCGACATGGTCGAAGGGTCCGCCCTGACGCCACCCCTTCTTCTTCTTCTTCTTCTTCTTCTTCTTCTTCTAGTATCATCCCTCCTCCTCTTTCCTTTGCCTTGCCCTCGAGTCGAACGTTTCGTCTTTACGGCTCGTTAGTGACGCCAACGTAAAGTCGTGCTTAGAAATATCGGTAGGAGGGCACACGTAAGAGTTCCATTTTCTCGCGGGCCGTACGCACGCGAACTAAATTTTCAACGGACACAGACGGGCGAGCAGTTAATCGTCGATTATTTGCCTCAACTTCCGGTAGGAGGCCGTGTAAGAAACGAACCGAGCAATTAGAAGCGTTCGTCGTTATCGCGTCGATTTTTCAATATTTTCCGCGAATCGACGAACGTTCGAGTCTTTCTTAGGTGGTCGAATTATAGAAACGGTTAGGGAGTATCGTTAAAATTTTGTTAAAATTTGTTGAAGAAGAAAATTTGCAGGACGGTCAACGACCGTATTATCGGGAAAACTATCGTATAGACGAGCGAACCACGTAAGAGAAGCACTATCTCGCTTTATCGCTATTGGCTTCGGTGCGTTAGACAAAGACAATCGCATGCTGGATGTTGAGGACGTTACGTTTAATGTCACGATGGTAAGCCACGGTACGAGCATCCGATGCGGCATCAAACATGCAAATTCGTTGATATAACGTTACACGGATACCTCGGTGCGATCCGTTATCATGACGATCCGTTGAGCGTTAGTACCGACACAGTGTTCCTAGTAGTATAGGAGCATGATTAAATTTCCAAGGATATCGACACGACGGGAACACGTAAATCCTCCTTTTCCCCGCGCCCGCTCTCTCCCTCTCCCTCTCTCTCTCTCTCTACGCATCTATCTACGTTGTTACTTACCTACGTGTGTATCCTCGTATCCACGTCCTCGCTTCATCCCTTCCTCTTTCGCCGCTATTCGCGCTCGAGCGACCGAAGCAGCTCGGGCCAGAGGCTTGAAATTAACTATCAGAGGCTCTATTCGAGATGCGAAACGTCGTTACACCATCTACGGCATCATCGATAACGCCTCTTCATCCTTCCGAGACTTTGCTTTTCAAAGGGAGGGTGAAAAAAGATAGATAGATAAGATGGAGAGAGAGAGAGAGAGAGAGGGAGAGAGAGAGAGAGAGTAAACGCGATAGAAAGATGGATGAAGGATATTAGTCTTATATCGTGATCTAGGAAAGCGAAGAAAAAGAGCGTTTTTTATATTTATTCATCCTTCTGGGATCGTTCGACTCTTACGACGTTTAAAGAGCACGCGTTCGTGTCATCCGTTAATGGACGATAATCGTAAGATGTGAAACGTAAGGCGATCAAGGATAATTACCGCGAGTAGAGAAAACGAAACGGTGGGATCCTTCGCGCCGATGGCACAGATCGGATTTGTCACGATTCCTAATGTTGATCGACGCCTTAATAATTTAATAGCCATACGTCCGCCGTGATCGTCCGGGAGAGGATTATTACCGCGGATCCCTCCGCTAGATCGAAAGCACTAAGGAGCTAACAGACTTAGCCGCGGTATCACGTTTCCTTCTTTACTTCGCTTCGGCCTTCCCTCTACGAGTAATATATATCGTGACGGTACCGTCTTACGCTCTCCCTCTCTCTCCCTCTCTCTCTCTCTCTCTCTCGAGAGAGAGAGAGAGACGACGATAATTGCCATCAATCCCGCCTCGCTCGGCAAAAATACCATTGGAAAACGTGCGTTCGACTACGCTTCCGAACGTACCACGTTTTCCCTTTCCGCCTCTGCTCGTACGTCTCTTTTTTCGTCGTTTCACCGTAAACGAACGTATTCCCTTAACTATAGCCATCCTTTTTTCCCCTCCCCTGCCCCCTTCCCGCTCCCTCGAAATCCGCCCATTTCGCGATACAAGGATCGGAGGAAAAGCGAGTAAAACGCGCGTTGCAAACACGGCGAACGTGACTATCGGCTGGCGTTCGTGCAGCCGTGAAATAGTAAATACAAAGCTCTCGTTGAATCGGCGCGCGATTCGCCGCGCGATTCGCCGCGCGATTCCGGCCCTCCGATCCCCCCGAGAGACTGCTAACGTTCGCTGACACACCGGTATTTCGATAGCCGGACACGGACACGCCCGTGAAATATACGGACCGCTTTAGCCGAGTGTTAACCCGCATTTTCGAGCGTTTGTCGGCGCGACGATCGATGACAAGAAATTCAAATTGCACCAGGGACTACGTTTTACCTTGCGTTCGCGGCTATTTGGAATTACTTTCGATCCTTGTTTTCCCTGTTTTCGATGTTTACTTTTCCCCTTTCAATTTTTACAACGGTACCAATGCCTTTCAAAGATTTTCGATCGTTTCTTCCACTAGTTCTAACGTAAAGGATATTCTTTTTCAAAGCTACGTTATTAACGGGTATTCCAGATTTACGATGCGTTCTCGGCGATCGTCATCGACGCTCTCAACGATTAATAATACCGTTCGGACGATATTTGTAGGAACTTTGAAGGATCCGGAAGAAATCCATGCTGGCCTCGATAGAAAATATGAGACCCGTTAGGCACCTTCGATTCCTATCTTTCTCACTGCGCTCTCTCTCTCTCTCTCTCTCTCTCTCTCCTCCCTCTTCCTCGTGGCCAAGCGCTTCGTTCGGTGAAAGCAAGGTGGAGTGAGATGGAAAGAAAAGAGGCCCGCCCCCAGAGACGCAACCCGCAGAGTCGAGACGTGGTCGATGGAGACGAGAAGAAATCAATGCCTCGGCCAGAGTCCGCTTCACCTTCGTCTCTCCTCTCCACTCGCGTTTCCTCTCACTCCGCCCACTCGCTCTTAACCGGTCGTCTCATTTTCTCTCCCCTTCCTCCTTTACCTCTTCCACGACTTACTCCACGTATCTCTTCGCAGCCCCGATAAAACTCCAAGATTTCGATCGACTCCGTCGTTACGTTTGAAAATATCTACGTTCGTAGTTTGTCTCGAGAAAATTTTTAACGACACCCCGGTACAATCAATGGAAAAAGTTGAAATGGTTAAATGGAAAAAGGCGCAACCAATAACGGATAAAACGTGTCCGGACGACGCGGTATCTTTGGAAAGTTTGCGGATCGTTTGGGAGAAGCGATCAAACTGCCATCTTGGTTTTCCACGTTCGAACAGAGTTATCGGTGGGTGTAGGCGTAGGAAAAGGACGTTTTTGCTCCGTGAGTTCGAAAAGCGATAGGTACGCACAGAAAAGGACAAGGCGATAATAGAGAAAGGAAAAAGAAAAAGGCAGAACGGGGAGAGAGAGAGAGAGAGAGAGAATTAGCGGAGGAAAGGACCCTCGCAAGATTTCCAGGAGTTTAATATAGTTTTAGGGGCGTCGGCTGGGAGAGAGAGAGAGAGAGAGAGGACGGGGGTGTAATGGTGTCTTAAACCGCAGTGACTCTCAACCACGACTCCCCTCGTTTCTGCCACCTTTTGGTTAGCATAGAGAAATGAAGAGCAAACAATCTCAACCATGTTGCAGTCGAACGTTACAACCGAAAATATTATACGTTCGTCATTCGTTCCGTCGAAAATACCAAAGGTATCGCGCTCGGATCGGACTCGAGTTCGAAAGCATCGCGCGCTCGAACGACCAACCCCAACCGAGATGCGTACTTGGCAATACGCGTGGAATGCATTCTCGCGTAAATTAGAAAGCGCGAGCACCGAGAGGTAGGTACGTACCCCATATAAGAGATCGTAACGCACGGTTCTTGCTTTTTCCAGCGAAGATAAAGACGAAAAGGGCAACCTCGGTGCGATAGAGCCCCGACGGTTCTTGATTTTTACGAGCGCGTAAATTCCAGAGGGCAACTTCCTTCGTACTCCCTCTCTATCTCTTATCTCTCTTTCTCTCCCTCTCCCTCTCTGCCCCCTTCACCTCTTTCTCTCCACCGTTTCGCACTCGAAATACATAGAATTCTAGGAGACTCGCACCGTGCGCTTCGCTGCGAATTCCACAGCGTGGAATTTCAGGCCGCCATTAACTCCGAATCCCCTCGAATCACGATTCGAAAGAGCTCGCGATACTATTGCGAATCCTCGCAGAGTCTCCGACGTCTTTCGATAAAATTACCCGCGTTTTCTCTCAAGGATTTCCAAATCTGCACGTTTGAGGGATATTTCTCTCTAATTACGTCGACAAGATCCTCCGTTACATTTTTACTTTCATATCTTTCGAATCTCTATAAATATTCTCTCATTGAAATTCGATAATCGTTGGCGACTATCGAGATCGACGCGTCGATTTACGAAAAGGCAAGCGACGTTGTTACTCGGACGATTCTCAATTTTTATGAGATCGTAATTCTACTCGGCAAACTTTTCCCTCCGCTCCCTCGAAAACTTCCATCTTCACTTTCTGTCGTTTTATACCCCCATTCGAGCCTCGTGGAATTTCATCGAATACTCGATCGGAGTCGACGAATTTCTCGGGGCTCGTTCTACGCTGCTCTTGAGAAATCTAGTCGAAAACTTTACCACCTGCTCTCTATCCGTCGGTAATTTCGCGAACGAGTTTCTTCAACGAGATATATCCGTTTCGTCGTTGAAAAAACTTGTAAATATTTGAAATCATGGAGAAAAGAAATGTGCTAGTATAAATAAAAAGGAAAAAGATCTACCAGTATTCGGAATTGTTCGTGGAGCAATCGGTAGGACGGAAGACGCGAAAGAACCGGAACGTGTACGGTTTGACTCGTCGAATATAAAATAGACGGGTAACGAATCCGCGAGTACTTTGGACGTTGGAAAGATAGAGGAGAGTCCATTAACATCCCTCGGCTGGTCACTCGGAGCATAGTTCGAATCGTTGCTACTCTGTTGCTTCCCTCTCTTCCATGAGAGGGTGGGAGCGCGCGCGCGCGCGCACGTGCGCCTCCTCATCCCTCTTTCTTCTTTCCATTTCGTCTTTCCTCTCTCTCTCTCTCTCTCTCTCTCTCTCTCTCGCTCCGTCTAGTTCGGCTTATCCCGGTGGTAGTCATGGAAACACAGGGGTCGGAGCCGCCCCTGGCCGCCAATCAGAGCGCTCGCGGCCAGGAGGAGAGAAACGAGCGATGAGCCTTCCTCGCTTCTACCCCCGCCCTATCGGCCGTCCATCCCTTCTCTCCTCTCCGTCCCTCGCCTCCGGCTTGGCTGAGATTCTCGCTTGGGAGGAAATCTTGACCGGGCGTGCCCTGCATCTCTGATACCACCTCTCCTCTCTCTCTCCCTCCCTCCCCCCTCCCACCCTGCCTCTCTACGTCTTTCTCTCTCTCTCTCTCTCTCTCTCTCGAACGTCCTTCTTCCACCTTTCTCCCCGCTCCAGCCCCCGTCGACGAAAAAAATCCTCCAGTCGTCTCGGCACGGCAAGTCCATCCGTGTGTTCGTGGCTTTCCATCGCTTTCGGACCAAGGATCGCTACTTTCGAATTAACCTTTCTGCTTGTTCGGGTAGATAAAGAGAGTGGGGGGGGGGGTAAAGGGGGAAGGTTGCTTCGGGGGATGGAAAGATTCGTTCGCTCGGAAAGAGTTAGATTCACGAAGAAAAGAGGAAAAAGAAGAAAGAAAAAAGAAAAGCGAAAAAAGAGAAAGGAAAATAGAAGGAAAGGAAAAGAGGGGGAAAAAGAAAAAACTTGCGGACTCAAGGGGATATCGCGTCGAGAAAGGAGGACGTAACGAGGGGAAGCGAGGGGAAGCGAATAAAAGAGATACACGCAATGACCGACTACTATACTTAACGGTATACTTAACGACGTTAAATGACGTTATAACGTTAATACTTCGTTATATCCATTGGTAATATCCGTCTTTTCGACTTTGTCCTAGGTGAAAAGCCGCACAAGTGTCAAGTATGCGGCAAGGCGTTCTCCCAGAGTAGCAATCTGATAACGCACTCGAGGAAACACACGGGATTCAAGCCGTTCGCTTGCGAGCTCTGCGGACGAGCTTTCCAGAGGAAGGTCGATCTGAGGAGGCACCGCGAGACCCAGCACGCCGATCTCGGGACCTCGCATCGGCCGGCTATGGCCGCGATTCCACCTCAAAATTCTTTGCCAACCGGAAATCCATCGATAATGCAATGAAGAGCGTAGCCGTTCTAGCGAGACGATTATCAGCGAGATCGGGGAAATTAGGGTAGGACCGACGAGAAGTACGAGCGGGTTTTTCAAGTCCTCGTAAATGTCGACGGCGAAAACGATCGAGCACGACGGAGACGACCGCTGGACGACTAATAATTGCCGGAAGAGTGCAATCGAGGAACGGTCATCTCCGAAGGAGGATACGGAAACGAAAAGTTGGTTTTCGATTCTCGATGCGTTACGCTTGCTCCGCCGCCGCCGCCGCCACCGCCGCCCCCGCCCCCGCCCCCCGCCCCCGCGCCCGCCGCCACCACTGTTATCGACGAAGGACGGTCTCCATCGCGAGCCGCGTAAGGATTCGATTGGCTCGCGATGGGAGGGACGATCGTTGAGAAGAGCGAAAGGTCCGCGTAACGAAATCGAATCCTTCGCTTCCGTCTCGAGGGAATATTAGAGAAATTTGATTTCGATCGGCCATTACCTTATCGCGCGATCGATCGTCGATCCTCGATCTTACTTCTCTTCTCGCTTTTACTTAGATATTCGCGTGATATCGAATCGAACGATCGGAACGACGAATCCGATATCGGCCGATGAGAGTTTCGACGTTCCTTCGAAACGGTAGTGTCGGGTATCGCCGAATGAATGGACATGAAGGATAATAAGAAAACGAGAAAGGAAAGAGGAAAGAAAGAGAAAAGTGTAAAATAACGTTGTTCTTATAAATTATTTCTTGTTTTAATACCTCATGCGAGGTGGGGGTTAAATACACAAGTACGTAGGCGCATTTTAAAGCGTACGTTACCGTTGTCGCGTTCTTCGTTCGTTCGTCGATTTTTAAAAAGATACTTGTTTAGCGAATGACAAACGAACACGCACTGACACACGCACTTTGCATATCTCTTTCGCGAAGAGGAAACGTCACCTCTACCTCTGGATCGCAACTGTGACCAAACTTGTAAATAACACCGTAGACCGTATCTCTTTTTAGTATAAGCGTTTACTCGTGCGTACGTGCGCGTACATACATATGAATGTGGATATAAAATGACTCGAATCTATAAATATAAATAGAGAAGCGCGTCGCTCCGATCTAACCTGACGACGATGATTCGTTCGCACTAAACTCACCCTCCTCGACGAGAGAAACTATATTATGTACATTCGATTCTTTCTCCTCCCTCTTATCCTTATGAAACTTTTTATTGTTGTACCATTGATATCATTATGTAATTATTGTAATTAGAACTCGCTATTAATACTATTAGAATCATTATTATTATTATTACTATTATTATTATCATTATCATCGTCGTCGTCGTCGTCGTCGTCGTCGTCGTCGTCGTCGTCGTCGTCGTCGTCGTCGTCGTCGTCGTAGTCATCATCATCGTCATCATCATCATCATTATTATTATTATTATTATTATTATTATTATTATTATTATTATTATTATTATTATTATTATTATTATCATTATTATTATTTTTATTATTATTATTATTTTTATTATTATTATTATTTTTATTATTATTAATTATTATTATCAATAAAAGCTGTTACCATTTGTAGACTGGTCGTGGGCGATGAACGAACGAGAGCAACGCGACTCGTTTCGGTGTCGAAAGCGTTTTTCCCATTTTGTCTTGGACAACGTTGAGAACGATTAATCGAGATCGTCGAATCTGACGAAGCAAAAGATCACGGTCATTTTGACTAGGTTGTGTAATTCATGGTTAAAGGGCCGATGCCAATTAAGCGGGGTACTTCCGAGAAGAACCCCTTAACGGTCTCCATATGTTTTCCGTCGAGTTTCCCTAAACTTCTGCATCGGTTCCTCTTTATTTATCTCTCTTCTCGAGCGATCCTCCTCACTCTCCGTTTTCTTCTCTTTCCTTCGTCGGACTCGTAAAAAGCAAGATTCGGCGAGGACGTTTTTGAGGAATGATTTGCTTCGCATGAAGGACGTTTCGAAGTTGGAAATTGAGAGAGAGAGAGAGAGAGAGAGAGAGAGAGAGAGAGGAAAAGGTAGACAAAGGGCGAGAGAAGACGGAGGGAGAGAGAACATTACGGCACTGACTGCACGACACCATGACGCAGCCACGGGAGCAGATTGGACAGTTATTGCATTCTGGGTAAGATTAATTGATATGGGACTCGGGCTTGCGGGGTGAGACGTACGGGGCTACGCTCGCCGCTTAAACCGTGTCTCAGGCACTGGCTTGGGATGAGAGAGCGGTGATTAACCAATTGCACCGTTGAACGAACTGGAACCGAAAGCCACCCCTCTCCATCTTCCTTTCCGCTCTCTCTCTCTCTCTCTCTCTCTCTCTCTCTCTCTCTATCTTACCAACCCTCGTCGCTGCTCCCGACGCCGTGCTCGCTCTAATAGCCATTGAGTAATGGAGAGGCTCTCATTATTAAATAGCGCAGGATAAATGCGCGCTTGCGTAGCTATGCGCTCGTAGACGCGCGCCCCGCGACGTGATTATCCTCGATATCGTTGTTGGAACGAAGGAATCCTCATTAACCGCCAACACCCATTTCAAGATATCGCCTACTCGACCTATCATCCGATTACGCTTTCGACGGAAAGTTTTTCCTGTCATTCGGCTGCGATTGCTATCCCAAGGTAGTGGCAACGATTTGACGAGATGTTTATCATGCGATTTATTATTAATCTTTATTTAATTTATTATTAATTTCTATATCCGTAGGAAAGTTAAGCTCGATCGTCGAACGAACAAAGTTTATCAAATATTTGGACGTTTCGATTTATCGTAGAAAAATAATGAAATGGTAATATCTACGAAGATACGTTCGTGCGGATCGTCGTTGTCCGATATCGGAATAAGAAATAAGGTTCCATAAAGGGATTAACGTCGATGCGCCGGTATTTTCAGAGGAGGATCGTCGATCGATCCAAACTTATTTTCGATAAGCTACAACAATTTAGAGTTCGAGTCGATATTCGAAAGAGAAACGAGCACCAGGGGCGCCATGCTCGTTTCCTTTTCGTCGTCCTATTCGAATCGTCGTTCGAAACTCTTGCAAATAACTTTGAAAGGATAAGTATTGCATATTCCCGACCGCGAGAGGATACACCTTACGACTATTAAGATATTCACGGCTCCACGGAGGACACCCTACTTTGAAATATGGCCCAACGGGTCAACGTGAGTATACCTCGAAGCAGAGAGCGCCCTTCTTCTCTCGTCTTGCCATCTTTTCCTCTCTCTCTCTCTCTCTCTCTCACTTCCTCGCCTCCCCTTTCTTTCTCACTCGTGCACTCCTACCTTTGCATTACGAAAAGCAAGGGGAAGCGTGGCTTTGGACGACATCGTAGATTCGGCTGAGAGAGGGAGTGAGAGAGAGAGAGAGAGAGAGAGAGAGAGAGAGAAGAGACGGTGTCCGAAGCAACCCTCTTTACCAGCTTCTCGTGGTTTATCCATATTATTTACAGCCTCGTCCTACGCGTAACGCCACGATAACTCGAGCAAGCGGGTCCACGAATGCGACCATGTCGGCAAATTGGTGGAAACTGAGGATGTCGTAACGCGTTCTCGTGGCTCGACGATACACGTGTATGCACACAGAGGATATAGGTATACGTACGTATGTGTACCTATGCCCTTCCGAGGCTGACGTATTAACTGTACGGCGGTACGATGCGACCAGCGTAAATATGTGTGCTGTAGATAATCTTGCTTTCACCTTGCCACCGACCACGATATCTTCGACTCGCGCATGGTGACTTTTATTTTTCTCTCCGGCATTTTTATTGCCTCTTTATATTCCGTATATACCTACGTATTTAGTGGTATCAAATATACATACAGGTATCCGCCTTTCGTTTTCTCGCGATCGCTTTAAAAGGATGCCAAAATCGCGAGTTTCGTATCGGTCGATCATTCGAGTCGGCCGTACACGATATTCGCGTACGTTAACGCGTTACATTGTAATTTATCTTATACGTTCGCGTTTGCGTTAAAATTAATCAACTTAATTATCCAAAGGCGACAATGTACCCACTTTATTAAATTTCTCTATCGAAGAGGACAATTGCACTTAAGTTAATTAAACTATTATCTTAAATCGTAGAGGGGGAGCCAGGGAGGTGGAAGGACGTCGTTCGCTATGGGTCCTTCGCGCATCGGCGATCGTCGAAACGCGCGCGAGTAAGCTTCTCTCGGTTGGATCGCACCGACGACGAGTTTATCGTGGAAAAAGCATATAACGCTGGAGCCGCGCGAATGCGCGCAGGCAAATCTCATTTCCGTGAAGCCGCGCGAGCCCCTTCGTATTATGGGGATTTTCCTGTCACGAGAGTAACCGGAATGGGCGAGGATTAAAAAATGTCAATTTCCAATTATCGTCAGCGCGATGTTGCGCGGACATACGGGTAATGGAATTTTTGAAAAGGAGATTATATTTTACTCTTTATCCAATTTTCACTTTGCCCGGCATCACCCCGCCCGCTTCCCGCCTCTCGATTTCTCTCGCGCACATTTATAGCACCTACCTCGGGCTCGAGAGGAACGAGCGAATTTTGTCTTGGTCGAAACGACGACGCTTCCTCGTAGAATTCGCGAGGACGGACGTTCGTTTAATTAATTGAAAATGAATAACGAGACGCCTCGTAATATTCGAGAGGTTCTCCGGTCGTTACTCTTTTCTTTCGCACATAACGAGGTCGCCATTGTTCTCTCTCTCTCTCTCTCTCTCTCTAACTAATCAACTTTCGTAAGATCGAGGTTGCGACAAGCTGACGCGGGAGTTGTCATTTGTCAGTAGGCTTTTCTAATAACGAGCCGAGTCTTGAACGAGTTTAAACAAATAGCTCCTCGGCGCAAGGCACGAAGAATAAAACAAATGGTTGCTACCGCATTCGGGGAAAGAAAGGAAGAACCGACGGCACGCTTCGGTACGATCAATCAGTCGTCTTTGACCGGACCGACTTAATACAGTCAAGAATCGATCGAATACCGAGTTCGGTCTCTCGAAATATTTCACGATACGTCCTTCGGGATTGGACCTTTGAAACGTTTCGTCCGATCGTTTCTTTCAACTTCCCTCGTTTCTTTGACCTTTTTTCTTTTTTTTCTTTTTTTTCTTTTCTTTCACACAACGCGCACGGCAAATTTTATATGTTTTTATCGTTAATTAATATAATACGTCTAATTAAAATAAGGAAGAAATGAAAGAAAATAAGTAAGACTCGTTGGACGGTCGAATAAATGCCTTTAAATATCTGGATATGTAAAATATTTAATGGCGATCGGAAAAGTTGAAAGGTGGTTCGACGAAAGGAGGCTAAATCGATCTATTAACGGGAAGGCCGATAAACGGAGAAAGAAACGATCGACGATAATCTAGGAGTAACTTAACCGTAAATACGCGGATAGGCGATGACGCCATTCCCCGGAGACGTCGATTCATTACCGATGTTAAATAAATGATAGGGCATCGGTACACGCTCCTTTTGAAAATAGCTATCGACTAGTCGTGGCCGGATAGTCGTATTCCCAAAGAGCGATTATTCCTCGGTCGACGTCGTAGCCTCTTGGGCGAAATCAACTCCCGAGGATGTGCACGGGGTCACGTTGCGCCGCGACGCAATGTATCTCCTTCGCATCTAACATTCATGATCGTGGAACTTTCTTTCGATCTCCGCTCGTGCGTCTTAACCGACCAGTTCCGAACGTCAACGGTTCGGCTCGTAGAAATATAACATTTTTATCCTCGTTCCACGTTTACGTCCCCTTTCTTAATTAGCGGGATCAAAAATTCCATTCTCCGGAGTCGAGCGGTTCGACTCGAAGGTTCATTGCTTTTTTCAAAATCGTATTACGGACGGAGACCAGGAGAGAGAGAGAGAG
Organism: Dolichovespula media; assembly: GCA_911387685.1. Lineage (NCBI taxonomy): Eukaryota > Metazoa > Arthropoda > Insecta > Hymenoptera > Vespidae > Dolichovespula > Dolichovespula media. The sequence continues at coordinate 107,979 of OU426859.1, forward strand.
AGAGAGAGAGAGAGAGAGCGCGCGCGCTCGTCTCCCGATAATGATATCTTATTTACGTGTCGCGCGAATAATTCGAGAACGGGAGCGTCGATCGTACGGCCCTATCAGCGCCTACCTGGACCACGTAGTGTAGTCGTAACTCAGTTTCGAAACGGATCGTCTCCCAGGAATAGTTTATGCGTGCCGTAGGTCGCCTAGCATGGGGGTAGGGTTAGGAGGGAAAAGAGATAGGGACTTTAAGGATTCCAGACGCGGCGGTACCGGGCAACTGCATCGGCGGCCTTAAGAAGGGCGTAGCTCCCACCAAAACGAACGAGGAAGAGGGAAAGAAAGAGGGGGATAGTCGCACGGATAATCGTATAAGGATAGCTGGCAGAGCCGCGGACGGGTATCAACTTTTGATCCTTCGATATCTCGCAAAAGCATCGGGGAGATTCGTATCGGCGGCCGCGTCGCGCCGGCGTCGGCGTCGGCGTCGGCGTCGGCGTAGGTATTCAAACGGGTCTCTCTAACTCGATATAAGCGACGCTCCCAAAGGTATCGCGCTCCTTGCCAGGGCGAGGAACGAGAGAGAGGAAGGGACGCTCCTCTCCGACCCGATCCGACCCTCTTTCTCTTTAAAAGCGAACATGCCGAGGAATAAAAGTATCTTATTCCTCGACGCGCGCCAATTCGATTTGCATCCTTGCCTGAAATACACCCGAGATGTCACCTTCGTTCGATCCTACCGTAACGTCGGATATCCTTCGACGAAGGAGAGCGATATCTCTACGACTACGACTGCGGCTGCTACTGCGACTGCGACTGTGACTGCGACTGCGACTACGCTGCGACTACGACTACGACTACGACTACGACTACGAAACGATAATCGCGACATTTGACGCGGATACACGGGTCATCGATTTCATATAAATTTTCGAAGGATACGGGCCAGTCTTACTCGGTGTCGCTCATCTGTCTTTCCCTCCTACGTAAAATATATCATTCATCGATCGTAAAATAGGTCCCGCGGTTGAAATTTTTCCGCCCTTCCGATTTTCTCTTTTATCCGCCGTAAGTTTTATCGACGGGGCAGAAATAATCTCTAGCGTTTATCCGTTACCACGTTACACACGGAGGCTAATCTTTTTCCACGTTTAGTTTATCGTGGTCGATAAAAGGGATACCTAGTTCGAAAGTATTCAACGAAGCTCCGACGTTAGTACGGTAGATTCCTACAGCGAGCGACTCGATTTGCTCGGTCTCTTTTAATGCCATAAATTCGAACGGAATGATTTATTCAGGAATTTACCTTACCGACATGGACCGACCGATCCTCTATATCCTCGTAAAACGCGCGATCTTTCGTTAAATTTCGAAATAAAATGTCCGACCGCCCGGCCGACGGGCGACCGCGTAAAACGTGCCACTTTAAAGAATATACTCCAGTGATCGAGGTAAGTACGACGTATCATCGTTTGGTAGAGAAGGTTTTGGTGGAATGCAGAGGTAAGGATAGAACGTACGATTAAAACGAAAATCGAGCTATACTTTATTATGCTATATTTGAATATTAGCCATATCCAAGAGTACGCCATCGTAGTTTACAGGAAAATGCGTTTTAGTTTTTATTCGTAACCGTGTCGCTATAAAATGATTAAAAGACAGAGAGCTCGATAACTGTCGCGCTTTCGAATTATCTTCGATTTGAAATGCTTCCCACTCGGATAATGGGGGACTCGTGTGTACTTTCGCGGATGAGAAAATGATAGTTGCCGATGACGAGCAATGGTCGCGCGCTAAATCGCGGATCGATCGATCGATCGATCGATCGATCTACGCGACCTTTCTACGCGACAAGGAATCGATGATGTAGCTTCTCGTTCGCGAGTGAAAAGGCAGTAATACGTAAATATATATATATGTGTATATATATATATGTGTGTGTGTGTGTGTGTGTGTCGAGATGAGAACAAACGATGAGTATCTAATCGGATATAGCGTATAATTAACGATCGAACGATTTCGAAAAAGCAAAGAGCAAACGTCCCTCATCTTTGACGGTTCGTTTATTGGAAAGATCGAAATGTCGAAAGCTCTCTATTCTAATTGGATTACGTCGCGGCGATCGCGGATTCAGAAATCGGATGACATTCCGATGAGATCGAATAATTTTGCTTTTGCGCGATATAAAACGACGACTTGGAAGATCGATGGATATACATTACGTATGTACGTACGAGAGCGAACGTAGTCGCAAACGATTAAAATATTCGCGAAACGCTTGGATAAAGGAAGACGCGTTAAATTGAAATCTTGAAATTGTACGATAATTCGCTGCTGGCAGTCAGCGTACGTCCTATTACACGATGGGATAGCCTCGAGAAAATCTTTTGTCGAGTGACAACTCGGATAGCTCGGTAGTCGTCTCGTTGTTAAAAAAAGTAACGATATACGACAACGTTTCTTTTCTTTCCCGCTCGCTCGCTCTCTCTCTCTCTCTCTCTCGTCAAACACAGGAAAAATGATGGATCGTGTTTTACTTTTGTATGTACTTTTAACGACGTGTACGTCTACGCTCGTACGCGAGTACGAAATCCTGTAAATGTAGTTGGGAGAAAGGCTTCGGTTTGTAACTGGAGATGTACATAGAAAACTCGATTAGAGCTGCCCAAACTCCACGGTATATCTTGTACGATCGACCCGTACCTACGCGCACGCACGCACATGTATGTATATATATATATATATATTTATTTATTTATTTATTTATTCATTATTTAAGTATTCATTTAATAATCTGGCAAGCTTAGCAACAAGGTAGGTACACATAATTCGTAAGCGGTTTACCTTACGAACGTCGCACGCGTACGACGTGGAAAATCTTGTTTGGCACTAAAACCCTTCTTCTTCTATGCGACAACAATTTCAACCGTTAGATTTTCATTCCGTTATAATCACTAAATCGGTCGTGCCAAAAACGTCGAGCTTTACCTTTCGGCTATCCATTCGGTTATTCCTTTTCCCTCCTTTCCCACTACGCATTCGCTACATTCTCGATCGTATGAACGCATAATTAACTCTCAGGCCTAACTTCGTTTATATTGTAATTACGTCATATATCATCATTTATCATTACGACCTACGTAATTAACAGACCTTCGTACTCCTCGTTACTCGAAAGAACGCGAAATCCGGGAGTGGGGAGGAGCTGGCGAGAGACTCCGTACTATATATATATATATATATATATATATATATATATATATATATATGTATATGTATATGTATATATATATATATATATATGTATATTTGGTTAAACTTTGAGCGTACGATTCAACGATATATTTTATTACGCTAGACTGAAATAATTTTTAGTAATAATATAATGAGGACGATAATGATAATAAAACGAGTAGTAAACATAATGTCTATCTATTTACGAACGAGCGTATCGATATAATTTTCTCCGAAATCGTATAGGTACGTGGATAAACTCGATCGACGCAATCTCGACTTTCGTCCTTAATCTTCCTTCTATCGATAGTTTGGCGTAATTTGCGTCCATTTATTCGTCTTCTTAATCACCGTTAATCGTCGATCAACGTGCCTCCTTGTTTCGGAATTTGTCAAGAGTACGCTGCACGCGTGTACCCGACGTGATCATTCGAGAAAGATAATTCGAGCTGACAATAGTGAAAAGAGATGTAGAAATTCGAGAGGACTCTAACTACCGAAAGACGAGTTGCGAGATAACTCGGTTACGATCGAACGACCTTACGAAGGAGGGAAAACGTTACTTTTTAGTTTTTCTTTTAGTCGACGAATCAATTCTCGTCGGATATATAAGCTCTTCTCTTTATAAGCTCCATTTTTAGAAAGGTCGTCGCTTTTCCTCCTTCCTATTTTCCTTTTTTTCTTCTCTCTCTCTCTCTCTCTCTTTCGTTTTTATAACACCTCGATAAGATCTTTCGCTTATTCTTCTAATCGTCCTTCGGCGTACGATCGGCCCCGTAGGATTAGTTTTCTTTTCGAAGGAAAATCCTTCCGATGAGTTTTTCGATGCGTGGCAGGCTGAGTTAATAAGAGGGTAGAGACGATGCGGCTTCTTCTCAGATGCAGCTTCTTATCCGTTTGGCCTGCTACTGTATGGAACACGTCAACGGATGCGACATAGCGTGATCGAGCAGTATAGGAGTTCCCGCGGCCAATTCCGTTCTTGCATCGCCGTAATCGTCGTCGCAATCGAAGTAGTTACTCTGAAATTAAATCGAAATAGGTGATAATGATGGCGATTCATTGAAGCGAAGCGAAGAAAAAAAGAAAAGAAAGAAAGAAAGAAAGAAAGAAAGAAAGAAAGCAACGTACTCCTAACGTACTCGCGTACGATAACGTACGCGAGTAAAAGTATAAGGAAAGAAAATGAAACGAAGGAATTGGGTCTTCGAGGCAAGAACGACGACCAACCACCGATCGACACCCTCCGGTCGATAACGAACTACGAAAGAAGGATAAGCCATTGGCGCGTTGGCATTGTCACGAAAGGCATAGCGAGCCGCGACGCAATTACTCGCTTACATACTTGATTACTGCGCAATACACCTTTCGTCTAATCGTTTATAAAAGAGGCTTTAATAAATCGTAGGCGCGGAGTCGGAGAGATCTATTGTTTCCCTTAAAAAACCCTCGATATCTGGATTCGGCGATTCGTTTAAAATGGTTTCGAACGGATCGAGGCGAAAAGAAAAAGAGAGCAATTACTTTCTCGAACGACCGACGACGGCTTTGTTCCAAGGTTCTCGCTCTCTTTAACGCCGTATTAGGTGTTAGCGATCGAAGCGCGTACGAGTCGGCTCGCGCAAACGAGGCCAATTACGCGTCGAATCTCCCGGGGGCTTGGCTGAAATTCCTCGATTTTACCGAAATCGATTCGTTTCTTCGATAAGGGTATTATGGAAACGCGCGATGACATTCGCGTAAGAAATGAAGGTAAGATGCATATGGAAAGGAACGATTCATGGAACGATACGGATAAAGATTGGTAAAACGAGAGGGATTACCTGACAATCGATGCATCGGCAACTGTCGGTCAGAGAACAGGTGAGCCCAAGAATTTCTACGGCCTCCTTGTAAAGTTCAGCGCTCGACTTTCGTTGCCTCGGCGGTGAGGTAGGGGCGCTGACCGTACCTGTACCCGATGGTCTTCTGCCGCTCTTAAGCCTCGATGAGGCTTCTCGAGACAGGGAGGAGGTCGACGTCGATCCTTTCGGTCGATTGTTATTATTTAGAAGCGCTCGTCCTGCCGGCGATGCGAACAATTGCAGCATATCCATGTCCTAGGAACGAAGAAAGATTGGATCAATTAACGAAGACGTTGTCGTCAAGATTCAACAACGATTCGCGGCGCGTTCTCACCGGCTCGATCCTAAAGATTTCGGACTCGTCTCGATAATTTTCCAAAGGAAGAATTCGCATTCGTTTCTCGACGGTTGTCCGTCCGAGTTGCGGCAACGTGTACGTGCCTCGTCATTTTTCGTTAACGAGGCCGTAGCGCGCCTCTCGCTAGGAACGCTTTGAAACGCTTCGAAACGCTTCGAAACGCTTCGAAACGCTTTACGTAGCGGCCCCGGCCCCGGCCCCGGCCCCGGCCCCGTAAGGATTTCCTAACGAAGCTACGTCGCCCACAGCGAGAAGAGAGCTACCGTATCTCGCGATTATCGGTAGAACACGCTAACGCTCCTGCCCCTGTCGATTTGCGACGATCGAAAGAAGAACGAGCATAAATATAGATTGCTTTTTTTTTTTCTTTTCCTCGGCCAACCGGGTTAGACGTAGGGCGATCGACGGATCGTAGTCAAAATGATTTACGAATTCAAAGATCGCGGCATCACGTACTCTACTTGCATTCATAAATCTCGTATCCAAAATAGTCGAGTTTTTAATTACGAGTAGAGTAACGCGTCATTAAATCCTTCGACCGTCCGACCAACCATCCTTTCCTTACTTTTAAAGGGAACACACGGTGCAAGGCCCTGCCGTCGTTTATGATTGTTAACGTTATCGTTGGAGGAATGCAGAAATCGTCTTACCGGAAGAAAATAATTGAAAGTGTCCCAAGAGAACCGTGAGTTCGTTCGCTATTCGATTTACTTGGAGGAGAGAAACTGGGGTAATGCGAACCAATGATTACGTCGAGTTGGCACCTACGGGCTCGTCAAGGAGACGACGTCGCTTTTCGAAAATTCTCGCCTCACCTATTTTCAGGCTTTTCTATTATGCGTCGCCCTCGACCGTAGTAGTTATTTCTAAAACAACGTCGAAACGAGTCCTGACTCCTGGACGAACGAAAAACCTTTCGAATCGTCGAAATGGCGTCAAAGTTTTGGAAAAATATTTCACGATCCCTCGTACGCCTTTCGTATTTCTTGAGCGAATTCGGGGGAATATCGTCGAGAGATGCGACGATAAAAAAAAAAAAAAGATAGAATAGAATGGGAAAGCGATAAGAAGGGAATCAGAAATTATGCGAGCACCGTTCGGAGAAAACTTTGGACGATGAGATTTCTTTCGTCCCTTGGCCTTCCTCGAAATCCGCAACGATTCTTCCAGGTTCGAGTTATTTATCCGCGTCGGCCGAGATCATACGCGCTCGTTCGATATTTCGTTCGATGGAGACGGAGAGCGAAAGATAAAAAAAAATAAAAAAGGAACGGAGCTGTTCTTCTTCAATCGGGCGCGATAGCGTGAGAGAATTCGAGTTGAACGTATCGCTTGGAGAATCTATTAGATCTCGACATCCACGAGACTATACAGATCTATACAGATAGATCTCTTTTCGATCGTACTCGGTACGTGCCTTATCGGCGAAAAGATCGAACGAGAACGTCTCTCTTTTCCTCTCGCGTATCGTCCGTACGTACGAATCAACGGCGCTTAAGCGTACGTAGAAAGTGCGGCGATAAGCGTTGAGAGAAAAGCAGAGCGAAGGTTACGGACTCGGCGATCGAGGTGAGACAACGACGATTTCCCATTTCCGCATCGCTTTTCTTTCGCGCACGCTTTCCACCACTTTGTCGCACCTATTCAGTCCTCCCGCGCGGTCTTTCCTTATCTCGGCACGCGTAACGATCGATCGCCAGAACCGAAAAACCCTTTTCTCTCTCTCTCTCTCTCTCTCTCTATCTCTCTCTCTCTCCCTTCGCGGGAAGATCGCGCGGACCGTAACGCTTTTCTCTAGTTGACGCGTCCGAAGGGATAAGTACCGTGTGCCGAGTGAAATAATTTCTACGTCAACGAGAACGAACGAGAGCTCGAGATCTCGAATAACTTTTTTCTTTGCGGTGGAATCGTTCGTTACCGTTACCGCCGCGTAGCGTTACGTTTTTCAACGTTCGCGGAACGATCCGTTGGCAACTAAAAGCAATTATCGATCAATTACAGGACGCAAAAGTAGACGGGCCATCGCCATCATCCATTTGCCCGTTAACTGCGACTACGTATCCGCTATAACGATGCGACTCGATGTTCCAATTAAAAAGGTGGCCCGCGTACCAGAAACTCATTAGATTAATTAAATTCTACGTTTTTTAATAGCACGCCAACGAGAATGACGCGTGAAATTTTGGCGAAGGTAATGAAATATGAATGGGGGGGAGGGGGCGGGGGTGGGAAGAAAAAAAAGGAAAAAATGTCTCCTCGTCGATCTTTGTCGATCGATCGGACAAAAGGACAAATATTTATTTCATTCGTAAAGGAAGTTACCTTCTCGTTACCTACTCGTTAAAAGCACATTTAGATTAATTGGCGACTCGTCGGAGGGCGAGCTTAATGCATCCGTGACAAACGGGATAAAAAGCGTTTTATGCAAATAATTGTTTTCGAAATTACGAGGTATTCGCGCGATCCTTTCGAATCGTCAAAAGGTACCTGCTAATTGCCGATAATTGGTGATCGGTGATCAAGTCGGACGTTAAATGGAGAAGCTAATGCGAAAAGTAATTCGGTCGACGACGCGCCTATGCCATTAGTCGAGCTAATTTATTAATTATCCGTAAACGATCGTTACAAATTTCTCTTCCCTTACTCTCGGTTCCACGGCACTCTACAGACTTTCTCTCTCCCTCGAGATCGCGCGATGTTCCTCTTCGATCCTTAGGAGTAACTACCGTAAGACGAGTTAATCCTCGATCGGGAAAGATTATATTTAAGGATTGAAACCGGTAGTTTTTCGTCGAAGGGATATACCACGAAATTCCAAGATTTCGAAGGGACGAAAACGGCGATATTGAATACAATTATTATCGTACCTTTTAACGGATCTTACTCTCCTCCCTCTCTTCCCTCTTCCGTTCACTGATACTCTTTGTACGCGTATGCACGGACGATACGCATAGACAACGTGCATGCAAGACCGTTTAACGGACGCTTAATAGAGGCTCTTCCAACGAGTACAGTTCGTTTCGCATAATGCAATAACGCGTTCGTGTTTCGCGCGTGAAAATCAATCGTACTCGTAACATTTGTTCGACGCCAAACACCTGGCCATTTTTCTTATTACGATAAAGGTCGTATGACAGTACGATCTATCGCGATCCCGATACTATACGCGATCCGATGACTACGTCCGAAACACGGAGAGATATCTTTTCGTTAAATTCGATCGTATTCTTTTCGAACCATCGGCCTCGGAAACATTTAAGGCAAATAGATCTACAGGAGAAAGAGAAGATCCGTATGTACGTATCCGTATTTACGATGTAGTAGGTATCGCGTATACTCACCGGCAAGGACTCCGGAGTGTGGTCCAGCACGTATATGCTGTTTGTGTATCCGTACAACATCGTGTCCAGATCTGAAAAGCAAGGAGAACGTTAAATTGCTTTCAAACGTTCGCACGCGGCATGCTAGAACGCGCCGCACACGTCGTCGTATTTGCCGACGCGAGACTCCCTTCTACAAAGCACTGCAATATCCCCTTTATATTTCCATACCTACGTGTGTGTGTCTTTATATATATATATATATATATATAACAGACGCAGTATTCTAATTTTAGTGTATTCCCGCAAAACGGAGAGCAGCAATTTCCTAATCCGCGTTCACAGGAAATACGGTCAAGAGGTTCGCGCGGGGTTTCCTATAGAATTCGTTAGGACGCTCTTCTCGAATTCTCATAGCCGCGAGCCTCGACGAAACTCGCAACCGCTTGCCCCCTTTGAAATTCTCCACTTTGTTATCCTTTCGATCGTTTCGTCGCACACTTGTCCGTCAATGATCAACGATAGGAATTATTCGTATCGATCCCGCGTGTACCATCCGATATCCGCTCGAAAGATTCGTCGAGTCGATCCGTTCGGACTCGCGTGCCACGTTGGATATTACCGGACCGATGAAAATAAATTCTCTCCCTCTCCAAACAAAAGTATCGCGATATCGTTAAAGACGAGAGAAGAAAAGTAGTATTATTGAAGTACATGCGAATCGGTCCTCCCTTCTCGTAGGTAAGTAAGTCGATTTATAAGGGCATCGAACTGCAGTAATCTCCGGGATTAGTCGTAGTTACGTTCTCGAGAGACTATAATCCCATATACGTAGAGTTCGATTTACGAGCGGAAGAGAGGAAAGGGATAGAGAAGCCGAGGGATGAATAGAGAGAGAGAGAGAGAGAGCGAGAGAGAGAGAGAGAGAGAGAGAGAGAGAGCGAGAGAGAGAGAGAGAGAGAGAGAGAGAGGATCCTAGACACGAGTCGATTTTTCGGATAAAATTGTTGCGCGATATTCCATGCGCGGATATCCTTCGACGGACGAAGGAGGGAGGGAGAGAGGCACTTTGATATCGCTCGTCATATCCATTTTCATGCAAACGGTTTCGCCGACCCTTCAACGAGATACGCTTGCCTTATCCGAAAAAGTAAGTGTGAAAGAGAGCTACGTACATGTACGCGTACGAAGGTACACGTTGAAAGGGGAACGAGAGAGGGAGAGAGAAGCCAGCGATATATTCGCGCGGAAATCAATCCGATTGTGAAAGCAGTTTCATCGGCCGACGTTCGGGAGCGATTCTCGCGATCGATTCTCGCGATCGATTCGAAACGTGACAGTCCCACGTCATCCTGGCTCCGGCGGGAATTTCAATTTTCAGTTCCTATACAACGAGTTTATCGAGCGACTCACCCAAAGGCAAGTTTTATTGAAAATCCTGCGTGGCTCCTAGGTGTCGAAAGACCACGCTTATTCGTCCCCATTGAAAATGAGAAAAATAGACGCGACCGGTACGTTCGTGTAGGTAGAGAAGGTAGATCAGACGGGAGCGCGATTACGAACCAACCCCGTAATGGAATCAGCATCGCGATCCGGCCAACGATTTATTTTTCCAACTGGATATTCCACGAACGGCGTGACGTTTCGCCCGGGCGGCTTCGCGAGAAGCGAAAATTTTTCATCGCGGTGCGCTCCGTGTTACGGGAGAACAGTTCCCGGGCAGTTAATTCCGGTTGCGGCGCTCGGACGAGCCGAGCACAGCCCGGCCGGCCGGAAATAACGAATGAATATATCTCGTTGACCGTTTCGCAACGATCGCGACCGTAGTAACGCCAGGTCTTTCGGCACTCCGAAAAAGGATGGTAAGAGAGAGAGAGAGAGAGAGAGAGAGAGAGAGAGAGAGAGAGAGATAGTTCTCGGGTGCATCGCGCCGCGCGTCGAATCGCGCCAATTCATGGGGCTACGGACGTACGGACGTAGATGACTCTCTTAAAGAATCGCCGATACCCAAACGGAGGTTGGAGGAGGAGAACGTTCTGGCGCGGAGCGAGCCAGCAATTTTTTTACCAAATATAACCGGTAAATATTGATGTGCATACATATGCATATACGTCGACGTATAGGCTGCAACGTGAAAACGAACGCATCATACTTTTATATTCGTACATAAACGTCGAGCAGCGCGGTTCCCGTTTGACTCTCTCTTTTTTATTACCTCTCGAGAGCGAGGTCGACCGACGAGCTGGAATTTTTCATGCATTTTTTTCGTTTGAAAAAACAAAGTAATTTATATTAACGAGCGCGCGTCTCCTAAACGGTGCCGTCGTCGTCCTCGTTCGCATCTCCGTACGGGTAGTTTCGGCGATACGGCGCGTCGCGTTTTCCAGAGTTTCCCTTACGCCTCCGTTCGAGGAAACCCTCTAAAAGGGAATATATCGGAGGATCGTCGAAGATTATTCGAGGATCTTCGTCTTCGCTCGCGAAAGTGTGGACACGGCCGAAGGACGTTAAACGCGATGGCGATCAAGACGAACGAAGAAAGAATGATCGCGGAAACTCCGGAGAGGAAGGAAAAATAGGACAGCGGAGTGGGTGGCGGGGGAGTTCATAGGTGTCGTCGAACGACGCTCGCGCTCGAGATTCGACGAGACGCGTATACGTACGAATGAGCTCGTAAGCTTTAAATTTAATCCGCCAAAGCTTTAATACTAATCCACCTACGATTGGTCGATTCAACGAACAACACGGTATTTTATTTTGAACAACGAGGAGATACACGCGCTAAAAAATTTATTGGGAACATTCGACGAATCCCCGATATCTCGTTACTCTCTCGGCGATACGATTCGATTCTATTCGAAACGATCGGTATGCGTGCACGGTCACCGATCGATTATCGCTTATCCCAGTGATAGTACCCGCATAAGTAAATGTAGGCGCGAGGACGAACGAAACGAGCGGGGTCGGGGGGGGGTAGGGGGTAGGTAGGAGAGGAGAAGTAACCATTGGTAGGTTGAAAAAGAAAGGAAAAAGAGAGAAGGTACGATTAATGGGAGAAATATGATCTTCCCGTTATCGGACCGACCGGTACACACAATAGCCGCAAAATATTCAATGAGCATTCCGTAAACGCGATCTAGCCATTTAACGCTTTAACGCACGGTTCCTCGCGTTATCGGCTTCGAAAATTCGCCGTCCGATTAATCCCGATGGCAAAGTCTCGCGTAACGCGATACGTTTCGACCGTCCTCGGATTCGGCATCGATCTCTCTTCTCTCTGTCATTAGAGAAACGACATACCGAACGATGGATGACCATTTAAAGTTTACGATATTCCTCGTTTCTTCGGTATCATTTATTTCGTTCGTTCGTTCGTTCGTTCGTTCGTTCCTCCGTAGACGGTTCGACGTTCGCTGTTATCTCGGGAAACGAATCGAAAGATTGATTTGACGTCTGGACGGACATAGGAGAGTAGGGGCCTAGCTCACCAGCGATCGATTCCTAATCCTAAGTAGGACGAGCGATGCAATTTTCCCGTGATCAAAGGGCGAATAACAAAGAGCGATCCTCAAGCGTTGCCCTTGGCTTGTCTCCGCTTTCGCGACACAACCGAATGCGTCCCGCGTACGGGGTAGCGCGCCTCGATGGCGCCTATATGCAAATTCCATGCTGGCAAACCGTAGAAACCGGCGAACGCGAGATAGAATCGATATCGCATCGGGGGACGCGTAAAGTCGCCTAACCGACGTTCGGGTTCTGTCCGTTCGTTCGTCCGTTCGGTTACGACGTTAATAAATCAGATGAAAAGAGCAAATGGCAAGAGAAAGAACGTGGAAGGCACGGTAAGCGTCTTTCACGTTCGACCACCGATTCTATCGTCATACCATAGAAACGGACCAAACGGGATTAAGCGATTCGTGCTTAGAATCGAGCGAATCGAGCGGACAGGTGAACACCAGCGTATATTCTTCCGTTCGAAAACCCGTGTTTATACTCCTCATTATATCTTTTTCTCTAACGTACGAGGAACGATACGATCTTTGCGTTTTAGGAGGTATCACGAGGTAGGGCGAAGGGAACGAAGGGCGGCCTGCGAGGATAAAGAGACGGACGGTTTCGAATCGGTCTAGAATCGATCGGAGAGAGGCCGGCGATCTCGCGATTTTGCCGTTTAAGACGAATCTCGTGGCTCGAGATGATATATATATATATATATATCCGCGGGGTCCTAGCGGCACGAGCATCGCGTATCGACCGAAGAGAAATCTCAAGTTTCTATGGGATACCGAACGGCCGTGACCTGGTAAGGGCCGTGAACCGAAAACGCTAGCCAAAGCTTCGAGAGACCGAAGGAGGCGAAGGCGACGGACCGTCGCGCGAGTTATGGCCTTTGACGGTGTGCGAGCGCCGATCTCGTATAAGGAACGAAATCAAGTAAGGTCCTGAAACCGGAAGGTTCCGGTGGAGCTTGCCAACCACCACGCGATTCGAGGAGAGCAAATACACGGAGGGCCACTTGGCAGGCGCTAAATAATTCATAGAGCCGCTTCATCCTCTATACGCCATCAGTGCCGCGCCACTAGCCCCCCATTCGACCGTTCATCACGGGCTATTGATTGGACTACGGACTCGCCCTCTCTTGGTTCGGCACTTCCTGCCTCTCGGTACTTTGAACACAGCCGAGCACACGCCACGTAATTATTTCCTACAACCTGAAGGAAAAAGCGTAAAAGCGTAAAATCGTAAAAGCTTAAAAGCGTAAAAGTTGGGCAAACTCGAAGATATAGGATAATCGAATTAACGTTTTATCGAAAATAATGAAACATTTTTTAACCGGATTTGGTCTACTGTCCGGCTGCGCGCGTCCGTAAAAACGATACGACTCGGACTTACGTGGTCGTACGCGCTTACGTAAATCCATCGGATCTCCTTCGTCGTCGCGTCGATCATCCTCCTCTTTTAATCGAACGCGCCTTTCCGTTCGTCCTCCATCCATTCGATTCGACGTTTCGACGTAACAAAGTCGTCTCGCTTACTTCGAAGTCGCGATAACTAGCCGCGTCCAAAATTGGATAACTTTGTCGTCGTTCGAGGAAGCGGAGATGAACGGATGGTCGGACGACGAATAATCCATCCAAAGAGAGAAGAAGGTGAATGAAGAAACCCTCGAAGCCCGTCCCAACGCGAGATTTCCATTTTCGGGACATAAATCAAAATCCCGTCATCGAACCGAGCTCGGTGTCGAGGCATCTACGAAACCAATACCTTTTTCAACGGCCTTCTTCCTACGATGGCTCCGGGTACTCGCTATTTTTCTTCGTAGGAGAGTAAATAACGAGCGTTCGAAATTGGCAGCGATAAGGGAGCTCCGGTTCTAGCGGGGAGAAGGTCGAAACTTGAGGCATTCGAAAAGTTTTCTTCGCCCTGCACGGCCGGCCACCGAAGAAACAAGACCGAGATTCGGACGGATTCTCCTCTCTCGCTCACACACTCGCGCTCACTTTCTCGTTATAACCGGAAACTTTGGCAATTAGCTAAACTCCTTCAAATTTATTAAGCACCGGCCTGATGAACACGAACGGATATAAGTGGAACATCGAAAGAAAAAGTCGAAATCGTTAAGAGGCAGACTCTCGCGTTTATTTTTGAGACGGAGACGCTACCAAAGACGCTACTACGTCCGTCGTCGCTTCTTTAATGAACCGACTGGATCGTTTCGCGTTGTTTCGATGTTACGCGTTATCGACGAGGAGAAACGATAGGAAGCACGACTATTGCTAGTCGTTACTAGAGGTAATCAAAACGAACGTTCCCGCTCGTTACTTCCGAATATTATCTTATTAAAGTGCTAATAGGGGTATAAAAGCGGATCGAGGGATCAAACTTTGCACGAGAAAATACGGAAGCTTTTTCCGAAGGATCGATGAGAAAACTCGTAAGTCGTTTTAGGCGTTCACGTCGCACGTAGGAAAATTTAAAAGCTATCGTATTTGAGATCGACGGATATCGATGAAAATTTATTAACGCAATTAAATGGCAACGAGAACCAAAGGAGGAACCGTTGCTGTTCTTTCGACGAGAAAGACTAAGGAATAATTTCGAAAAGAAACCGGATGGCGAGCGAGCGAAACGCCCGAAGCGATAGAAATCGTATAATGTTCTAGACCGATTAAACGGTATCAAAACTTTCCCCCTTTCTTTCTTTCTTCGTCTATCTTTTTCTCGGAAATAATAATTCCATTCGTGGAATTCGATGTGGATACGAATAATGGTAAAGTTCGTTAAATTAATACGGTGCAGTTGTTATACCGAATACCGTTTTCATTCGACGTTGCGTTAATCGACGTCCGGATTAATTATCGAAGACCGAAAAGTTTCCATCGTCGTTTCGGCATACGTATGTCCTTTTGCATACGAGATAATAATTAAATAACGACTAAATTGTTCAAAAGCGAGTAGCTATATCTCGTAGAATGAAACTCGTTATCTCGAATCAAAGATCCTCGATAAGTTATTGCTAATTAGCTCTCTCTCTCTCTCTCTCTCTCTCTCTCTCTCTCTCTCCCTCTCGATTAATCCGATTAAACGGTCTTTTACGTTCATAACTTTTCGCGTTGATACATAGAGAGAGAGAGAGAGAGAGAGAGAGAGACGCGAGTCAGCGAACGAGCATCGTAAACGCATTGCTTCAATGGTGCGTCTCGAAAGTCGATAAGCGAAACGAACGTCGTTACCAGTTACAGAAGATAGGTCCTATCAATGCGAAATCATTAGTAGACATTAATGCGATTTCTATGGGAGCGTGCTTGCGATATATGTATGTACATATCTACTATCGGTTATCGGCAATTTCAATATTTACATACGTATGTACATACGTGGCAACGATGGGCGTCGATTGCCGTTATTACCGCATTGAATACATACAGTTTGCCCTTTGCACGGCGAAGAATGCGAATCGACGGTACGGGGCATAGATCGAGTCCACGCTGATCGACGTATCGATCATTTCTCCTCGTAAATGTAAAAAGTACTTTCTATACTTTTATATACCTATCTCATTTTATAAACTATAAACCATCCGAATAGAATTTCGCGATCGCTGGACGACGAACGACCAAAGGAGAAAGCTCGTAATAGCACCTCGTCCTCTCTTATTTTCCACCGACGGTCAAATATGACGGAGTAAGAGCGAGCGAGCGAGCGAAGCGAGTCTAGGCAAGTCGCTCGATGATCGATGCATCGGAGCCAATAATTTACCTTTCGATCTTGCGAATAAAAGAGAGAAAGAGGGTCAGAGGAAAAGAGGGAAAGAAAAGGAGAATGGAACGATCTCGAAAATGTCTGCGTGGAATAATGGCACCTGTTGTACCATGAAATAACAGCGTTCTTTTTCGCCGATGACGTTTGCCACTGCGGGTTCTTTCGTCGAGACACGGCCAATCGGAAAGGCAAATTACATTTTTCTCTTTTCGCTCTTTTATTCCTATTCGCTTTGCTGAATCTCTTTACCTCGTAGGAGCTCCATCGATCGTGGTATTTAACTCTTTTCTATGTCAAAAATCGCTGGAAAAGAGTGAAACATTCGCGCTTATTGGATAGTCGGGAATAGCCATTTTCGATTTCGAGTAGCGCAATAAGCGAGTGGTGCGATGATCGAAAAATGCCTCGCGTTTGACTCTCTCTCTCTCTCTCTCTCGCTCTCTCCGCTACTCTCTGACGGTTAGATTATTCGAACGGACCAATAATAATGGCGTTGAGATTCGGTCGATAACTTTCGCGGACGAGCCGGGCAAAAAAAAAAAGCGAGATAGAGAAATTTCTCGTCGTCAGCGTATACGGCTCTTTGGCGTCTTCTCGTCTTATAGTCGCTTCGTTATAACGATCCATCGTCGAAAACTGTAATTTGAACTTAATGGAGAACCTTGTAAAGTTAACGACACCGACCTGTAGGCGTACATGGAGTTCTTGCTGCTTCCACGAGATCTTCGCGACTTCCGGGCGGAGCCTCCAGCATCGTCGCACTCCCGAAGAATTTCTTTACGCACAGCAGGCTCAACGCTAGAAAAAAAGGAAAAATACGTTACATATCGTATAGACGGATAAATATATATTTTTCATGTGTCCTTTTCAACGAGAACGTAGATGGGAAGGAAGCAACGTTGTCGATCGTTGTCGATCGATCAATTCGATGGAATCCGTTGAAAAGCATGGAGCCGTTCGGAGGAACATGGAGCCGTTCGGAGGAACATGGAGCCGTTCGGAGGAACATGGAGCCGTTCGGAGGAACATGGAGCCGTTCGGAAGAACATGGAGCCGTTCGGAAAAACATGGTACGGACGGTAGCTATAATTAAAAAAGAAAGACGCGAGAGCTCTATTAGCATATTCGATATAAAGTACACGTACGTAGGTATTTATAAAAGGTCGAAGCTTCTCGGTGGAACGTGCGAGAGAGGTCAGTCGGAAAACTTTTCTATCCCAACGAATCGAGATAACTCGTCTTTCGATCCTCCACTTCGTTTCCTATTTTTTCGCACGTGCGGCCAGAGAGTAAGAAGAGCCGGCGGTACGTGCGTTTAAGCGAAATCGATATTTCAAATAGTTTTCGATCACGTTCCGAAAATGCTCGATCGAGATTCGTTCGTATGCTCACGAGATTTTCGCGCGACTTTTCACCGACGAACGGCCTGAAGGCGCGTAGACACGCATAAACCGATATCGAGAAGAAAGATTTCGTCGATTTCTATTAATTTCGACAACGACCACCCATATCCTTCGAATCGAGTTATTATTAATTAGACCCAAACGTACCTGGCAATTGGTACGCGCTCTACCGATAAAAGTTTGACAAAACACCGAGCAAAAATGAAGCTCCTTTCGATCCTCGTACGTATCTCGCGCATAAACCAGGTTGTGTACGTTCCTCGTACATTACGTAGTCGCTTCAAATTACTATCCTTCACCGGCACCCGTTTCACAGAAATTTCCCATTAATCTCTTACTCGGTTTCTCTTGGAAATTTCAGAATTTTATGCGAGCTCGAGGGCGTTAACTCGCCATGTAACGAGCTCGGAGAGCAGCGAGAAGCTAGTTTTCAACGGGAGAAGAAAGTTTCGATGAAGCGAATACCCGTCCGCCGAACGAGTATCGAGAAACGGTCGAGTTTTCGGACGATGAACCTATCCAGATACCAACTTTGTCTTTCGCGTTATCCAAAGTACTCTGGAAATTTGTATCCAAGTAGGCTAGGGAGAGGGTTACGCGTTGAACGGGAAAAGACCTCGAACAAAGACGAGTCAAGTCCAAGAGTCCTGTCGTTCCTCTGCTTTCCGACGACCGGTGGCACATCGCGGTTCTCGCGTAAGCACCGAGAACAACGCGCTGGCATGAAGTGTGTACGCTCGAGGAGCGTTTTAATTAAATTTTCACGACCACGGCCGTGCCGAGAACGTTTCAGACACGTAATAATAACGTAGGCTCGATGTAGCTGGAGTTACCTCTCTCCAGCTACCCCTATCCATCCATCTTGTGTTTTATCACGCACACGCAGGCAAGAGAGAGGGAGGCTTTCGAACGTGGCCGACGGTCCCGAGGCGGGATAGAGGCGAGGAGACTTTTGAAATCCGCTCGACGCGTCGCGGAGACCGACGTCGAATATCGAGTAATTCGCGTACGACGACGACGACGACGACGACGACGACGACGACGACGACGACGACAAGTTTTTGCTCCGAGTAAAGTGTTGGAAATAAAAAGTAGGCAATGTCGTTTATCGCGATACGATGTTTCAAATGCAGTTTCTGTTGTCGCAAGCTCGCGCGACCGAATTCTTCCGAACTCTTCCTTTCTCTTTTCTACTCTTCGCGTCACGTTCCTCGTGGGTTCGCCGAGACGCTCGTACAGAAGGGTAGGTACGCGCTTACGTTTGCACCGTACGCGCAAATTCCTTGCCAGGAAAATTGAGAGAAGCTTTTACGATTTGCAGATTTTACGAGGTCGATCTGGTGTGCCGCGTTGCACCAGCTCTCTGGCGGTTCTCGTCGCGTCCCACAAAGGCCTCTCGCGCTTAGAAAGAGCAAAGAACGGCATCTACGCTCGGAGCTTTTCGATCGAGCTCCGTTTCTTTCCCCCCCCCCCCCTCTTTTTACTTGGAGAAATAGAAAGGAAGATTTTCTCTCGTGTATCGGTAGATACACGGGAGAACTACCATTCGCCCTTTGCCAAAGGAACCCTAATGGCTATCCTCGCCCGTCCCCTATCCAGCTTTTAGGATCCTTTGTACGTTGGTAGATCGATTTCACTTGCTTTTTCAACAACCTCCGCCGTTCCTCGCGGCTAATCTCTTTTAACTTCTTCCTCCTTTACTTCTTTCGGGGAAAAAGAGGAAAGACGAATGAACCTTGAACGGAATATCCGAGTCCGAATATCTATTAAACCGAGAGATAGATACTCGTGTATCGCGAAAGAGATTTCAGAGGAATTTCGCGCCTGTCTACGTCTATGGCAAATTCGAAAGGATAACCCGTGATAGATCGTTTAATGATTCGCGTTCGAAAGGTTACGGATCAAAGGAAACGTCCGAGCGATATGATCGAAGAGACGACCGCTTTTGCCGAAGCGGTTTCTATCGTTGCGCAAAAGTAAAAAATAGTTGTCGGCTATCCCGTCGATATCTTTGAAAAATGGCCTTCTTCCGAGATGATGTCTATGGAATTTTTATCGATGAGAAATAGAATAGGTAGGGAGGGAGGGAGAGAGAGAGAGCTTCCATAATACTACGTAAGAGATTGTACTTGCAAGAGCAGAAACGATCCTACGATTTAGGAATCGTTAGGTGGTAAAAGGCAAAACTAGCGAGTAGCTCTTCCCGATGACAAAGGTAATATATACTCTAGCGAACAACTTTCCGACACCGAGTTTAAACTAACGCGCGGCTCGATCCTACGTAACGTCGAGTACACGAGTATACCGGGTACAGAGAGAATATATCATCGATATCTAAGTTCATCCATCTATTTTCATTCTGCGTCGATCGTCAATTACCCTGGACACGCTCGAGCGCGACCGTAGAGATATTCGTTCGTTCGTTGTAAAGAGAGATGAAAAATAATTGCCGATCGATTATTCAATCGTCGGCTTTTATCTCGCGTGAGATGCGATCCGATGGCGCGGAATCGATTCGGTGGTGGAATAACAAAACGTATAACGTAATCGTAAATAAAACGTGTCGCTCGATTTCGTAGAGGGCTCTCACGAGCCTCGAACCCCCCTATCCGTATCGGTATAACCAGTAGATTAACAAAAATGTCGTATAAAACGTATGGACCTTCGAAACGACCAACTTACCCCGCTTCACGTCTCGCCACGTGTTCGTGATTTCGACGGATCTGCTCTGCCCGTTTGTGGTGTTCACTCATATAGTCCTCTCACATCCTTTCGCCGTCCGATATACCGCGAGTCTGAAAAAAATAAGCGACGACGATCAGTATTTATGCCCGCATAAAGATTCGCATATAGACCGTGCGCGCGAGAGAGAGAGAGAGAGAGGAAAGTAACCTCGCCCAAAAGCCGAAAGAAATTAAGAGAGACGAGAAAGTCGAGCTTTTGGGTGGTCTCGTCCATCCTCCGGCATCCCCGTTGCTCGTCGCGCGACAGCTACCGTCGGAAGGTTCATGCGTTATTCATGAAAATCTTGAGAGAGAGAGAGAGAGAGAGCGTTCGCTTTTGGTCACGCGTACGACACTGTCGCGCGCTTGCATCCTCGAAGCAAGCAAGTACTCGGACGAGCAATCTGCTCCAAAGCATGCAACGGGCACACACGCGCGACCAATGCGCACGGCTTTGCGGATGCGTTCGATCGGCATACATATATGCATATACATGCATATATATATATATATATATGTATATATATATATATGGTATGACGCGCGCGCGCGCGGGCGCATATAGCTTCTCATGCATATGTATATCGTTAACGCGAAAGATAGTCCTTTCCGGATGAAACGTTTCAAAATCAGGTATTACCGTATTTTGAAATAATTTTCCGATCGATACTCCGTAATGCTTACTCGCAAATTTGTCTTTTTTTTATTCCATTTACGATATTCGATCCAATCTAATCGTGGTGGACGATATGCATAGTACCACTCGTATGTACATACATCCTAGCGGCATGCGTACGAGTAAACGGAACGTGCCTTCCCGTGGACACAATGGGGGCCGGCCGTCGAATAAGCCGCGAATTCTCAAGTTCCGTAATCGAGTTTCTATTGTAATCGTGTAAACGCGTCATTTCTATGGCGCGGGTGTTACGGTTGAATGGCGAACACCGATGAATAGTCGTTATTTCGCGAAGCGACGCGCTATATTCCCGTTCCTATAGAAACTTTTTTATTAAGTATCCTTAAAATCATAGAGCGTTCGTCGAATTCTAACGCTTTTTCGTATCGATTAGGTTTCTCGTTGGGAGGCAAACGTGAAACGTATTTTGCGTTTTAATTTGTTTCTCTTCGGCCACGATGATTTTTCGACGACTCCCCCCCGCCCCCGACTACGCGAACGCGTTTTGCGAGAAGTTTGGGAACGAGGCGATCGAAGAAATATCTTATTCGTTTTTTAGCCGTACTTTTAGTAGGTTTCATCTTTTCGACGAAATTTCGTAATATAACGCTCGACGCGTCCCGACGATACCGTTATTTTGCGTTACGACGTTCGAACGAATTGCGAAAGAGAAAAATAAGAAAGAGGAAGGGAAGAGACGGAAGGAAGACGTTCGGCTCGGTTTCGTCTTTTATCGTTTTACCGACGTTACGCGCGACGAAAGAACGACTCGTGAGTTTCACATCGGTTGGAAAATTCAATCGGAAATATTCTTTCGCGGTACGAACGAAGGATTGAACGAAACGAATTCGAGATCGCACCACTGACCGCTCCTTTGAAGAATCTCAATGGCGAAGGAAAATTCACGGGTAACGTCGGAGGAGCGAAATTGGTCGTAAATCGTTGGGAGGAATATCTTTTGTCTCTTAACCTGGCTCCCTGCGTGTCTCCCTTGCGGATGCTCGGCGCTTCACCTTAATCTCCGCTCTTTCGCCTCGCACTACCGTGCTTTCGACGCTCGATTCCTCCAACGAGTCTTTTATTTCGCGGAAGACTCTTTGGCTCTCGAGCGAGCGGAAGATATATGTTGGCGTGCGTGCGTGCGTGCGTGCGTGCGAGTAGATAAATGCGGAAGATCGGAGTAACGCGAAAAGTTTGCGAAAGAGAATAGAACGTTTCGTCGATTCGACGAGTCGACTTTAAGGAACGTTCGTCTTATCGAATTAATCGACCCATCTCCGTGATTTGCGCCATTGTGACAAAGCGTCTTACGATCGAGACGAGATATAAATCGACGGTTGTTATTGCTCGAACGATCGATCGGACGTGGCCGCGGCGTCTTCCTTGGCGTTTCCGGCACAGTCCGCGAAGAGAATATGCGAGGGACGGTTGGGGAAACTTTCTGGACGGAGTAACGCGAGAGTAACTTTCCTTTCGAAGACAGTTCCGAACCGAGAACGGGGTAGGGTCGGTGCGAGCGTTCGAGCGATAACTATAATGGAATTCCCATCAGGATTCTTCCTCCTGCGCGAAAGTCGACCCGTTGGACCGAATTCGAAGCGAACTCCCGAGTAACGTTACCGAGGATCGGAACGACGTTCTAAGGAGTTGCCCCTTTGTTTCGTAAAATGATAAAAGATCGATTTTAAAACGATGATTGGGCGTTTCGCGTTTCTAATCAACGTCGATCATCGATCGAACGAACGATCGCGGAGTTTATTAGCTCGCCGAAATTGGATGACCATGACCGATGTACGCTTCGTTTCTCGAGTCTCCGGAGTGACGCAGTCGGCGGATACTAATTACAAGGAAGAGCGACGCTATCTCGCTTATCGCTCCCAGGTGATTAACGGGGCCGGTCCTATCCGATCTCCTACGTTATGCATTAGCATGTATCTACATCTCGAGCCGTTCCCCGTGTCGCTTCCTCGAATATCCTTATTATCGTATCGGACCGACGACTATTCTCGTCCCCGTTTAAAGAGAAAATTCCATTCCATTGGTCTATTCGTCGAATAGAAAGAATAAGAGAAGAAGGAAAGAAGTAAAAAAGTAACTTTCGTTTCGTCTCTCGCTTTCTGATTCTTTCGAATTCCTGCATAGAAGTTGACGAGTATTCGAGTTTCAATGCTTTTGAGGAAGGCACGGTACATAGCCAAGTATATGTATCTCCCTACTCGTACACGGGAAAGACGTTGTATCATGAAAAAAGGACGAGTTGATAATCCAAAGTACGGAGGAGAATATAAAGCAGACGGCACGCTAGAAAGATCTCATATAAACTCCACCCTCCTACGGCGTACACATTTTTCTTCGTCTTACTCTCTTCGTTTTCTTCTTCCTTCCTTCCTTCCTTCCTTCCTTCCTTCCTTCCTTCCTTCCTTCCAACCACGTTTCAGACATCCGCTAAATCTCCAAGAGTGTACACAAACGGCAATTCGTCTTGAAGGCCTTCTAGAAAAGTTGCATCAACGCTTGAAACTCGAGAGACGATGCAAATTGAATCCTAGGAACGTGGGAATGTACGAACGAGCGAATGTACGAGGAGGATAAAAGGAGGATTGGCTCTTGAGAGAGAGAGAGAGATCGCGCGAGGACATGTAGAGATACGTACGTCGAAATGGAAGTTCGTTGTCCGTACCTATAGGTAGAACCGCTCGGTCCGAGTTTCGATGATCGACGATTAAATTGACGTTGGAAATGAAATTCCGACGCGACTCGTTGCGCGATTAATTAAATCAGGGAAGATACGGTCCTTGTTTCGCGAACAAGGCATAACCTCGAGGCTTGAGAATTAGAAATCTTTCTCGGAGCATCTCTCCATAGGCGAAAATAGGGCTAACGAAGGGCGCTTGATGGGCGCCGTCGTACTCTCTCTCTCTCTCTCTCTCTCTCTCTCTCTCGGAGAGCCCTCTTGGAGATAATTTGACAAAGGAAAGGTGCCATCGAAGCTCTTTGCCGGCTGGTGCATCTTGCAGGCAGTAATTAATCACGGCAGCCGAACTTTGCGACGGTCTGTAATAAGAAACGAGGCGATTCAGGCGACGATCAAAGTATAACGTCGAGAAACGGGACATTGGGATAAGTCGGAAGGAGACCGCGTCGAAACGGAATCGGTATATTCGCGCTCGAGTGGATTTGGAATTTATGAAGAGCCGCCGCCGCCGCCGCCGCCGCGTGCGATACCAAAGAACCTTCTCGTCTTCGGCAGCCCTTCGCGTTACGGTAGTAATACCTTTAGACACCTCCTAC
Source organism: Dolichovespula media (assembly GCA_911387685.1). NCBI lineage: Eukaryota > Metazoa > Arthropoda > Insecta > Hymenoptera > Vespidae > Dolichovespula > Dolichovespula media. Next base: position 132,079 of record OU426859.1, read on the forward strand.
TATAACCTTCGATCGTAATTCGAATTCCGCCTCGTAATTTAGGAAAAGGATCGGGCTTTTGGCTCGCACGACGATACCAGGATTTCCAGGCAATCTTCCTTAGTGGGTACCCGTCGAGATACTCTACTTTAGAGCGACGCCGAATTCGGTTCGGCCTTGCCCTACGTCGATCCCTTCGTTTCATCGACGACGCGTTCCCGTACCTTTCCGCAAGTTGGGGGAATACGTTATCGAGAAACTTATTCGCGGAATAATAAAGAATCGACTGGAACGAGCCATAAAGGAAAGGATTTATTTCTATGCGCTCGTACATAATGCAACGTTTCAACGTCGATGAGAGAAAACTTTTCTCCTCCGTTATTAAACGTAGCGTCGTCGTTGCCCGTTCGGACGTAACGTTCACGCACGCGAGCGACCCAATTAACGTAGCCGCATTCGCCTCGTAATGGCTCGTATTATTTATACCAAGTCGGAACCGCGAGCTTGACGAGATTTACGTTTGGCGTGACCGCACCTATAGACTATAATTACGTGTTCCTTTCTAAAAAATACTCGAATACATTTATACGCTGCCAGTTATTGCGTCCAACGTTGATCCTTGTTAAGGGAAAAATGTCCATGGTGGGGAAACGAACGTTCCGATTCCTCCGTATATTCGCTCGATCGGCTTCTTTAATCATTGGCCAATTGTGCTTTTACGATTCGATAATTTCGACCATGCACGTTTGTACGTTATAACCGTACGTTATCTTTCCTCTCGGCAGACGTTAAATAAAAATAAAATGAAAGCGATCGTTGAAACGCCGCGAAATGTATTTAATTCGAGGCCGAAAGCTTTTGCCCGTATGCATCGAAGCCCTTTATAAAATCGCTCCGATTAACGATGAACGAGATCGATAAGGGCGGCCAGATAAATCGAGTTCGTTTCTTTCTCGGTTTACCTCATTTCGCGTCAGGAATAATCTTTTGCTTTTTCTAAAAGAGACGAAACGATTCGACGAGGTAGGGGATGTAGTAAACGGGACGTGGACACGCGTACTCTCGTTAGACGGGAGTCGAGTTTCGTCCTTTTGACAATTTTTCCTTTTATTTCTTTTCTTTTCTCTTCTCTTCTCTTCTCTTCTCTTCTCTTCTTTTCTTTTCTTTCGCGGGTCGTCTCTCTTCGTCGGTATCGCTCGAAACGATCGCCCTCCCCTCCCCCCCGTCCGAAGGGCTCCTAATTTTTCATCGGAGAAAATGAAGCAGCCTTCGAGCGTTCCGAGGTCGAGGCTAATAGGGTCGACGAGCCTTCGAAAAGGGATCTTCCTCGACCACGATCGTTCACCTTCTTCTTCTTCTTCTTCTTCTTCTTCTTGCTTTCATAAAGTATCGACTAGTTTTTTTATTTCTTCCTCGATAGCCGAGGAGCGATTTTTCTCTCAGCAACGACGTCGATAAAAAAAGGTAGATGATGCGAGCCCGACGACAAAGCCCGATGACTACGTTTCTAACCGGATCGAACGACGTTGCGTGTCGCCCTTGCAAAACTACTTCCTTTTGTCTTTCAAATTTTTAAACAAGTCCCTTCGTTATCCATTTTTATCGGTATCGGATGTTAACGACGTGCCATCGTTATTCGAAGCCCTTGGAGTTCGGCCTTTGAAAATAATAATCGACGAAGATCCTACCGAGCAAGTTCATCGAATAATTTCAAATCCAAGCAGATTTAGCCAGCCATCGCCTTGCACGTTGCTTCCCTCGTAAGAAGCTTAAGACTTCTTGCTTGCACACGTGCTCCTTCCTTCCGCCCTACATTTAGGTGCCTATACGGATTTGTAAGAGCACCCACACACCTGGCTACGTGACACACCGACGTAAGGTACGGATTTAGACCGATAGACGCCATTCGCGGTAATGGTAACTCTGATGTATCGACGGATTACGAGATCAGCCGAGCGCCAGCCAGAGTGCTATTTCTCTCTCTCTCTCTCTCTCTCTCTGCTCTCGGATGAGCGAGAGAGAAATAAGAACAGTGCCGGCTTTTAACGAAAAGTACGAGCACGCTTTGTCCGTGTACCAGGTAACTTGGCAAAGCTCGACTCGATAAGAAAACCGAGGTATAGACGGAACGAACTTGAAACTATCATTCGCTTTTACTCGGAGGATATTTACGTAGGGCGAAATGCGCGTCATAAATACACGCGCATGTACTTACCTACGCGTCGTTCGTTCACTTACTTACAAAGGTACCCCTCGTTCTAGCAAGGAATTCTCGAGAAAGCCAAATTACCTGGCTTTTTATTCCGAAGAATATAGGCGAAAAGCGGAGAATAGAGGAGCCGATAAACACGTCGGTTTCAGCATGGTAGAAGGTACGCGATAATAGGATGCGAGAGGCATCGTATTGTGGCGAACACAATGAACTTCTCGTTTGAACGTTTCCCAGGCGAATGCCTCTGGCAGTTCGTCCTCGAATTAGAAGCGAACGCCTTCGAGCATAAGTATCGTACACGGTACAATGAAATCTTTCAAATTAAAAGCATCTTCTTCGTCTTGGTATATTTCCTTTTTTTCTCCCTCTACTCTGCAGATAATTGACGTTTGCTCGACGCTAACTCCCGACGTTCCTTCCTTCCTTCCTTCCTTCCTTCCTGACATCTCCCGTCGTTAGGTTTCGTTGGCACGTTTTCTCTTTTCATTCCAAAATCTCCATCTTTTCCGTAAAGATCCTCTCATCTCGCGTTCGTTCGTTGTTTTTTGTTTCTACTTTGGAGCGTTTTTTATATCGTTCTATTTTGTTTTTAAGTCGATTCTCGAGATTTCTTCTTCTTTCATCCTCCCTCGTTGACGATTCTTCTAGGACGAGATCCCCCGACGAGGTAGCGGGACGTAGGGCGAGTTGCGCGTCGATTTTGCGATCTTAATTCTATCGAAAAGGTTAAGCCGAGTACGTAGAATTTACGCGAAAGGACGAAACCGGCGATGTGAGCGCGAAAGAAATTCGATAAGAGGGATTAGACGGGTTCGTTCGAGCCACAAAGGAATACGTTGGGAAACAATGGAGCCATCCAGCCTGATCACACATTTGGGCTTATATCTTTTAACCGTAAACTTACCCCTCGCGTCGAGTTTGCCTTTTACGACCGAATCTGCCGCCTCTTTCTCCAGCGAACCGTGTTGTCGCACGGTCAAATCCCGCTCGCATCTCTCCACCATATTCGCGAGTAAACACAAAGGGAATAGGTATAATACGAGATAAGACGACGTTGTGTTATATCGCGTTCGAAATATCCGACTATTTTCATCGTTCAATTGTCTCTCTCTCTCTCTCTCTCTCTCTCTCTCTCCTCCGCCCCTCTCGTTCGCGCGTAAAAATAAATAAAGCGAGCTCTTGTCAAGGGACATGGCGCGATTCGCAAAACTGGCTCCTCGAGAGCGAGAGTCTCGTAACGTGAAGCGTTCCCTTTGGAAGAGATAGGAAGAGAAAGCGTGAAAAGCATAGAAAAAGAGTCGACGTCGATCGATGACGCGTCGTCGAGGAAGAGATACGCAAGAATGTCGTGGCGTAATCGAGGCTTTTGATCGACAAGCCAGGCGTCGCGATTGTCGTTGAGTAGGCAATGCTCGCAGGTCGTCTCTCTTTGAGTTCGATCCTCTTCTTTCATTCTCTTTCACCGGCCGGCCCGTCGTCCGATCTTGCGTTCACCGCGATTAGCGAGGCAATTACGTTGTTTCACCGAAAGAGGGGATCGATACTGAATGCCGAGCTTGCCTCGACGTGCTCGTTACGAACCCGTTTCGAATCGTTGATGCTTCATCACCATAGACTCCGTCGTCCCTGCAAATTCGTTTACAACGTCGAGAGAGAGAGAGAGAAACTCGTTCGAACTCGCTGACGTAGCACGCCGTTTCTCTTTTTCGTTACTACGCTTTTGCTCTCGTCCAAAGGAAACACGCGCCTAAATAACGAACGACGCTGCGAACGAAAGTTACGCGTCCGTTGGTTTTGTCGTTTAAACGGAATCGAGTCGATTACGAATACGCTCCAACTTTTTCATTCAACGCCAGCGAATATACGTACGACGCGTTCGATACGGCGGGACAATGGTCGTTTTCAAACGATTACTATGTATTTCGGGATATCGTCGGAAATTGCTTTTGACCTTTGCTCGCGTACTCTCTGTTCTACGATTCGATATTCTTTCGCGCCTTCGTTATGATCGATAATAAGCTTCGATTAAAGTCGCTTTTTCCAACTTTACAGATGATTTCTATATGGAAACGTAAAAGGGTATATACGACGTGGGATATAAAACGTGCTTCGCGAAGAACGTCGACGTTGACTTACGAGAAAGTGGGGGAAAAAAAAGTAGCGCGAAAATTCGTATCGAAGCACGGAGTAAAAAGACAAAGAAGAGAAAGCGTGATCGAAGGAAAGATTGAAAAGAAAAAGAAAAGTAAATAAATAAAGAAGGAAAGAATCGTAATTTGGGTGAAAGCAGGATTATAGCTTCCCCCCCCCCTCTCTCTCTCTCTCTCTCTCTCTCTCCATTTGGAGCAGTACGTATATTTCACCGAATGCTCGATTATCGGAGAAGGAGGAAAAAGTATAACGAATAGTAATTGCACGGGGGACGCGTAATTCGTATATACGTAGGTCGGCATCCGTTGCGCGTTTATCTCTGCGACGCGGCATCCCTGATATTCGTTCTTTCCCATCGCTTTGATGAGCGTGGAATCAATTTTCATTGTACCTGATAATCGTTAAACGTTATTATGTCATTTTGATCTATATCTCACGTATCGAAATTCCTGTCTCGAAATAATAGAGTCGATAAATACGAAATTAACGAACCGACGTTCGATGCACGGCTAATGCGACCTAACGATTTTCTATCAACGGGGATTTGTTTATAAAATCGTTGATTTTTCACTCCGAACGCAATACTCTGCGAGGTAATCCGATTTGACGGCAACGAAGAAAGGAACCGGGGAATCGTTCGACCCCGGTTTCTCTCTCACAGCAGTGCGGCGGCAATCACGGTAGCGGTAGTAGTAACCGTATTAGTAGTAACAAGTACGGGTGTTTCGAGTTACGAGACAGAGGATAACTGATTTGTAGCTTTGTATCGGTTCGATAAATCTCTTAACCAACCCCTCGTACCCTTCCGTCCTACCCGAACGATCTCCTCCTTTAAAGCCGTCGCTGGACCGAGATGAAATCTTCCCTGTTTCCTCCCTATAGCGTTATCTCCTATACAAGCGTGCATAACGATAACGCACACCGTAAACGGAAGACCCGACCCTTCGCCCTTGTACCTCTCTCTCCTTCTCCCACCCAGCCTTCTTATGATTTATGTTTGCGCATGCGACGTCGCTCATCTCTATGTACGTACAAATAAATAACGTTGACGTTATCGTATATTTTTCGCGTCTTCTCTCTTTACGTACGTACATACACACACACACACACACACACACACACACACACATATCGTTTCGAAGATCGTCAATTCGCAGAGAGGTATTGTCCGTCTCCTCCTTGGCGTCAAAGCAAGAGACCCGCTGGACACGACGAAAAGGGCGGCGGTACTATGGCAGGTTATCGAAGGCCGTTAGACAATATCGCTCGCCTTACGAACGATAGGATCCCGTTTGGCTCTTGCTTAGTTCGCGCGTAAATAATTATCGCCGTTTTAATATACCAGAAAAATAATTTTTTGGAGCGAACTGCTAGACGATAGTGCGTGTTTTTAACGCCGACGATAGAAAGTCGTGATCGAAATATGGTCCGATGTATAATTGTTCGGATTCAAAGTTCAAATTCTAGTCTAAAACTTGACTTACTATTTTCGACTAATTTCTAACTGCTCTTTTAGTCCAGTGTTTATTCGCCGACTGACTCTTCGATACTGACTTCCCGGCTCTCTTCTCCAAATACTCGATAAGTTGGAATAATAGGAGAAGGAAAGGGAAGAACGATATTGATTGACTGAGTACGGACAAAAACATTCCTCAAAATGTTTATATTTTCGTTGGAAGTATTTGTCGAACGATCGTACGTGGCGATTGTTGTAAAGAATTTACACTCGAAGGCGTGACCTTACGGAAATAAACAAGTCACATGTAACGATTGAGAAATATAAACATCGAGCAAGAGTAGGGCAAAGTCGATGATCGTATTATAATTAATATCTGCTTGTAGAGGCTTTCTCTCTATAAGAGAATAATCTTGACGATGGAATAAAATTTAAAAGGAAAGAGAAAAACGCTTGTTATTCTACTTTGCTCTCTCGTGCGCAACATATATTTATATTTATATGTGTGTGTGTGTGTGTGCGCGCGCGTATAGGATACAGAGACGCGTACCGCAACGGTGCGCGGACGAGAATGCACTTACGTATCGCGGCGTTCCTACACCGAACGTACGAGTAGGTACCGTACATACCGGTCACGTATGATCGATCTTCCCTTTTATGCTCTCTCACACTCTTATAGCCGTTCCACATTTAATTTCTCTCTCCCCGTCGTCGTGTAGCAATACAGGAATAGCGTGGGTAGTAACGAGGTGTGGCATTAATTATCGTTCGATCATCACCTTATCGATGAGCAAACATCCAAGAGAATATTCATGGAGATGACCTTCTATCACGACTTTTCAATTAATATCAAAGCAAGGATCGACGGGCGATCCATAAGACGGTTAGAGATTTTGCCGACGTAGGATGGTGGTCGTAACGGTATTTCGAAGCACTTACGGTGAATTCGATCGACATCTCGGAGAGCGTACATGGATCCTCCGTTGTCGCGTTCCGATGACTGTTTATTCGTTATAAACGCGGATCGTTTAGGCGGATACGGGGATTGACCCGAGGAATCCGGTATGTTCGATCGGACCGAATTAGTTCCGTTAGGCCTTGGACAGCGGGGAAAAGAGGTTAACGGACTCGCTACGCCGAGACCGAATTGTCCGTAGGCGGCTTTACTCTTTGTAGTTTACTCTTTGCGGCCCCTGGTCGAATCTATTTTTTACGTGTCGTTCGTTTCCCCCACCCCCCCCCCCCGCCCGCCGCCGCCGCCCTGGAAAAGGGTCGCGACCGGAGAACACGTTCGGTTGATCCATGACAACGCCAAAAGAAAAGATCGACCGTACGCGACGTTCGCGTACGTATTTACGTACGAGGAGTGTACGATCGAAGAAGGTCGAAATAATTAGATCAGGGACGTATCCTCGAACGGTTCAATTTGATTCGATAAACTTTATACCGCGATTCTCGATGGCGAAGAAAGCACTCGTCGTGTCCGACGACGAGCGTGTAATCGTAGTAATTGGATCGTCTAGGGTTCCACCCGTACATGGCTCCGTACGGACTCGAACGGACCGCGTAGAGAGGCTCTACGAAGCTCGGGCTCGCTTTTCCAACGCACTCGCATTACCCGTCCCTTCGTTCTCTCCTTTCGTATCTCGAAAAGGAATTCTTCCCGATTCGATATCGAAAGAAGAACTGAAAGGCCTCCTCCGGTAAAAGAGATGCGATACGATAACGCGATAACGGACGACGAAGGAGCGAGTTTGATGAAAATTCGTCGGATTACCCGCGACTCTTCCTATCGTCGTTCTAACGACGATGCGAGCGAAACGTTGTAAAACGGCCGACCTTGTTGTCGACGATGCAATCGAATTAGCCGACGTAAGCGAATAAACGTTCCGGCGTGATAGCATCTTTGCGACGGCGGAGGGGACACGCACCGATGGCGTTAATCGCGATGGATTAGCACCAAACCAGAAGATAACGGATAACGGCCGAGAGCCGGCTTTCTCGACTAGCTCGATCGAGTAGGAGAAACTCGCTTGGCGGACGGAGCGAGGTACAATGTGTGTGTGTGTGTGTGTGTGTGTGCGCGCTGCGTGCAAGAGAACGAGAGGAAGGGAGATACGCGAGGCGTATCGAGGCGAAGCTTCCAGGCCGACGCGAAGGGAACTATTATCAAAATTACTCCGTCGAAAGCTTTCCCTCAAAGTTCAGACGCCTCCCTTTAGAGCGCACTTCGTGAAATTGCTCGTCGCGCGAACCAAATCGAGGGCGGCCCCGCACAGCCTCCGGCAGCTGTCGTACCCGGTGTACCTTACTAGAGACTCCGTGTACCTACATAGGTATCCGCTACGCCGTCTCTACGTACGGGCTACCGACGGGTTAAATTCGTCCCGTTTCGGTCGCACGCCGACCGGTTAACTTCCTCCTTCTCGCGTCGGCCCTTTCGAGATAACTAGAACGTAGTCGCCATTCGTATTCCATTTTCTACCTGCTCTTAGGCGAAAATTAACGACCGCTACGTGAACCTGTTACTTACGCAGGAATTTCCTCTATGGAAGGAGCAAATCGCCCCTTCCCTTTACTTCTTTCCCAGTGTTGTATGACACATCGGGGCGCCCATCGATCGAGTAATATACGCGAAAGAGGAGAAGGGCGCGAGAAGATTTAGGAGAGTGCGACGATGAAAATAATTCTAACGACATTGTCGAATACGAGTATTTTACGTCGATGGAGAAAAGCGACTGAGAAAAAGCGATGCGCTTTTTGAGATCGTCTCGCGAGCCATTGAGAATCGGAACATCGCTGTCCTTTCTCCAAGAAAATCTTCTTTAAAAGTAGGAAAATTTAAATTTCAATGAGGGTTTGACGAAGAGCGCGGAGAGTCTCGGGTTAAGAAGTCCCAGGACCGGCGCGGCGGATCCGAAGGAAGCCGAAGAAACGACGGAGTTTCATGGATGATGCGTCGTCGTAAAGCACCACCACGGTAGTCCCTCGGGACGCCGTTCGGTCTAACCATTGTCCGACCCATAATGCGAGCGCATTTATTCACGAGATCGAGAAGGCGATCTCTTTCCTCGACTTCGTTCGGATCTCTTCGTACGCCTCGAAAATGACTCGATCGACGTTATCGTCGATCCTACAGGGGGAGAGAGAGAGAGAGAGAGAGAGAGAGAAAGCGAAAGCGACGAGTTTCTTTCGGAAGGAAGGAAGCGCCACTTGTGAAATTTTATCGAGGAAACTCGGAGGCAAACCAAGTACCGTTCGTCTCGCGAGCCCTCTCTTTTCTATCACGCTTTTCCGTAAAGAAGAAGAAGAAGAAGATGAAGAAGAAGAAGAAGAAGAAGAAGAAGAAGAAGAAGAAGAAGAAGAAGAAAGAAAGGAACTTTCGATATCCCACGAGCCACAATACCTCCCGACGAGATCTAAAAGAGATCGAACAGATCCGCGACTTCGAAGAATGATCGATCGATGGAAAATGCGAGGGTAGCGGAGTACGCGATAATTATCTCGTAAAAATTCACGATTCCCTCTCTTCGTAAGGTTTAAACCGAAGCGACGTAGCGCGTGAATTCGCGCTATGGCGTTACGTAAGAACGGGAAGGAAGGGAAATCCGCGCGGGAGATTTAATCGGTTCGCGTTGGAAATGAAATTTAAACGATCCCGCGTTCCCCCCCCCTCCCCCCCGCTATCCTCTACCCTTAGCTTTTACGCGCTGTTATCGCGCTCGAAAAATATCTAACGATCGAAATCTTCTTAAAGATTTAAAGACCGATCGCGTCCGTACGGAGGCTATAGTTCGAGGTGAGACGATAAGAGCGACGAAAAATCTCGAGCGGCTCTTATCGCGGGAGATATAAAAAGGATGATTTTTCAAACGTACCAACGATTAGGATCGTTGCTCGTACCTCTTGCGTACTCGTTGGGTAGAGGACGAGCTAGATGAACGGACGAGTGGAAGAAAGTTGGCGCGTCGATTTCGAGGATCGATGTCGAAAGCTGCACGGCAGGGCACGTGTGCATGGGTTTCGGTCTAACCGAGAGAACCCGGCCACTGGCAGCTGGCCGCTGGCCGCTTGCCGATCGCGCTTCGACGCTTACCTCGTGGCGCGGTGGTTCGCCTCGTTAAGTGGCGGCGGTCAGCCTTGATCGATTTCGCGGTGATACGAGATTAATAGGGATATCGCGCGTCGTACGAGAAAACAGAAAAAAAGAAAAAGAAAAAGAAAAAGAAAAAGAAAAAGAAAAAAGAAATTAGAAAACCTTCCTCGATATTACCATTATCCTGTCCCGCATCCCACTTGGTAAAGCTCGCTCTCGACGTTCGACTCTCGTTTTACGAGAGATGTAGAACGGCTATGAGAGCGGCTTCCAACGGCGCGACGTTTTATCGAAAATTAGTCGTTTGATGGCGCTCGATCGACCGTGTCCACGTCTTTTCTTCTTTACGACTCCACGCGAGATGCACAGGCCCGATGCATTATTGCCCCGTCCTAGGGGCAAATTCGAACGTACGCCCTAAGATTTATCACCGAGTGTGCCCTATCGGCGGGCACGGGGCAAGGAAAAGCCCCGTCGAATAAGTATACGTCGCAATTTCGTCGTATTTCGACGATGAAACAATGCGGACGCGGTTCCGCGAGTGGCCGAGCGAAACGGACCCGAGGACGGTTATGGATCGCGGGGACGTAAAAGCTTAACGAGGACTGGTCCGTTCGGACGCAGGCACGCACACGCACACGCGCTCGCGCGTCCATCTTCGGACGTGATGGCCCCGCGAAACGATTCGATGTGCGACGCGTTTTATTATACGCGCGCAGAGTTTACGCGACTATTCGCGACGGTAGTGGGTAGACGGTAGTAGTAGCGTTAGCGATAGCGATGGAGCGTACGAGCTAGCGTACGAGCTAGCGAGCGGTCGATCGGGAGAGCATCGTTCCTCCCTGTCTCCCGTGGTATTCGAAATTGTTAACTACGGGGCAGGCGCCTCTATTGATTCGGTGGCCTCGAGGTGGCATAACGCGGTTCGGCCAATTCACCGATGTCGGTAAGTATGGAATGCCTCGTACGTACCTTTTCGCGTGACCTCCCACCACGTCACGAACGAACGAAACTTTCAAACTCGTTCCAATTGCGCTCGATCGCGGAACGACAAAAGCGTACCTTCGCGGATATTCCTTGGGAATATCTTATTCTTTTCGAATATGAAATTATCGAATATATATATTCTCGCCTCGAACACTTTCGATATCTCATTAAGATCGTAATATTCTTCGATCGTTTCTCGGCTCTTAATACTCTACGTACGATTACGAAGAATTAATTACTTTTATCGACGAACAAATAATTCTGATTCGACCAAAATTTTCAATGCGCGGACTCGTTTACTTTGCTTTCTAAAAACGTCGGTAAAAAAAAAAAGAGAAAAAAAAGAAAATGGAGAGGATCGTTTAATTTCTCGTGGCTTTTATGAAAGAGGAAAAGAAGAAAAAGCGACGAGTTCAAATATTTTACCGCATTTACGCCGTACGACCAGACTTTTACGACCTAATCGTAGTTCAAACAAAGTTTACTTGCTCGATTTTTACGATTCGCTCTAACCCTCTCTCGGTCTGTCTGTCTCTCTCGAGAAATACGTATGCGTGGAGAAAGCGGAAAAGGAAAATTTCGGGATAAGGGACAGAGGCGAGAGAATTTAGCAATTTCCACGAGAAATACCGTATAACCAGCCGGTCGACCGTCGAGAGCGTTCCAATTCCAGAATTGGCAATGAAAACACACCGAACTTGTTCCGGAAAAAACAACAAGACTTTGGTGGATAGTGCCGCAACGCGAGAAACGGATAAAGTGACGGGGGAGGGAGGGAGAGAAAGAGGGTCGCTTTTCTCGTATTCCATGTTCGCGCGTGCATCATTTATTCTGTCTACCGTTCGAGGAATGCAGTTGTTTTCGAAAATTGCTTCGGACCATTTTGAGATTGGATTCGATTACGACGGAATCGTCCCTCGTGGATGATAGATATGCGCATAGAGGACGAGGATACGTCGCTGCGATTGGACGACGAGTTTCCAACGAACGCATAGTATAGATGCATACGTACGTAAAAAGGAAGAAAAGTAACTAGGCCTTCGATGAATGGCCTCGATCGATGGAGAGCTCCTTTCTATTTCGACGCTGTTTTCTTCGTTTGCCCATAGGAAAAGGGAGATTTTTTAATATTTCATCGGGACTAGTCTTTTTTGAGATTGCGCTAATACGGTGAGAGAGAGAGAGAGAGAGAGAGAGAGAGAGAGAGGAGGGGCTTTGTGAATCGAAGGAATCCTTCTTTGAAAGCTCGTCCGCGTCGAAGCAACGCGAATATTTTTCTCGAGGTACGCTCGCGAGAGAAGTTTCGTATGGAAACTCGCAACGATTTCGAAAACATTCCGTGTTGCGAGAGAAACTTTGGATCGGACGGGCACTTTGTGCCTCTATCGAAGTTAGAGTCGATTCCTAATCGTCGTCCGACGTTTCTTACGACGATCGGTGCTCGGATCGTCGAACGAACGAGCGAGAGCACGCTTCGTTTATTTTATATCGCCGGGACGAAATCCGAACGCAAGCGAGTCTAACGTAAACGTTTGATACTTGATCTTATTTCTATAAAATCAGACATCTGTATCGTCATACGCGAGGGAGTACGGGCGTTTGCAAGTACGTATTTTTCTTGGGATATTTTCTTAACGATCGTTAGAGCTCGACGAGGGTTTCGACGTACTCGCTTGCCGCTTCATTGCTTAAAAAGAGGCCAGACGGACCTTCCAAACGAGAGTTCTCTCTACGGAGATCCGCTTAGACTTTTACGACTTTCTAGTACGTTGCACGCTGAATAAACCTTCGAGGAAACAAGAATGTGGAAACAAAGAGAGCGTAATCTTCTTCCTTACGTCCTAGTTGTCGCAAAAATTCTCGTCTATTTTTGTGTCTCCTCTGTATGAAAGACGAGTAGCCGCGAGAAAATGCAAAGGCGCCTTGCGATTCGACGACTCGAGTTCATCTTATTTTTATATCGAGCAAACTTTTAAGGTTAACTTTGAGTTACGGAGAAGTGTACATTAATTTGCAACCGACTTCTTCTTGGATCCTTTGACGGTCGGGGACGAAGACTTTGCGGTCTTCAATTTCGGAAATTGCTCCATCACCGGTTTTGACTTTTTCTCTGGGAAACCTGATTTGACACATTGAACGTTGCATTAGTACGTTGACATACAAATTTTGAAGATACTTATAACTCCGACATTTTATCCATATTTTCTGATCGATGCGTAGGTCGAATAATTTACGTTAAAGTTTAAGTATCTATGATGTAACGCCGACAATGCGGCTTTCGCTCTAACTCGGCTCGCTTTCTTTCGAAAGTATTTTCCAGGGTTGGCTGGCTCATTTTCTTCTAGGTTTTCGCCGCCACCTCCACCACCGCCACAACCGTGGTAACTATCAATAAGCTGGATAAACAGAAAGAAAGATAGAAAGAGAAGCGCGCGCGCGCGAGTGCGGGAAAGAGAGAGGGGGAGAGAGAGAGAGAGAGAGAGAGAGAAGAAAGAGGTACCTCGGAGAAATCCAACTTTCAATAAGCCAGGAAGACCTTATTAGGTACTTCCATCCTGCTCGTAAAGCCATTCAATTTACCGAGAGAGATTTTCACCGGGTGCACGGCTGCTCTGCGGCTAGAAGCTAGGATGACGCGAAGGTAGAAAATCGAAGATGAATGAAAAACGACGAATAGAGGGCCGCCGCGTAAAGGAATGACCGGATGAAGCACGAGAGGAGGAAATGAGAAAACAAAGACACGAAATTCGTGCATTTTATCGCGACGCTCGATCGACGCGTTATTTTTCCACGAATAACGGAAAGAAAATAAATCGAAATATCGATGGACGATTCTCCAAGGGATATTTTGCGATACAAAAGCATTGTTTCTCAACGATAGAGAATAGGAGCTTATCGTGAATCTTGCAACTGGGCGTTACGTTAGTTATAGATCGGATTTATCCTACTACGCGTAAGATGACCTATTACGTATAACCGTTAGGTCCGTCGAGTCGAAAGAAAAAAAAGAAGAAATGAATATAAAAAACGATATAGAACGATCCATCGAATACGAAGACGAGGAAGCGATCGACGAGGAATATCTTTTCGTCAAAGATTTTCATCGAAAGCGAGTTAATCTAGCGTGACGTATGGACGAAGACGCTTGACGCGCTCCGACGACGTTACCTTTCATTAAAATTTTCAGCTGTTCGTCGAGCTTCTTCGTTTCGTTGGTGTAAAGGGGCGATGTCTTTGAGAAGAAATGATCGAATCGGGCAGCTGGATCGTCCCTCGGTCGTTTTTCGGTTAAAGCGCACTGCACGCAATCCGACAAAATTTCTCTTTCAACGTCGAATCGCGAGAATAGCGGCTTTTTAAGTAATTATGCATCTTCGAGGAGAAACTTTCTGTTCTGGCAGAACCAGAACCGTACCTTTAGGAGGTTCAGATCGGAAAGAAGGTCGATCTCGTACCAGTCCGAGATACTCGCCAAATCATATCCTTCCGATACATCGAGCGACAAGCTTTTACTTATTCGCGACCAAAAGTGATGCTCGTCGACGACTACATAAATTCTACGTTATAAGGGGGTAACGGATGAGCGTCGTTAAAGTGATAAAAGAAAGAGGTTAGTCGAAGAGAAAACTATTCTCGAAAAATATATCGACCCGTGTAATCGCTAAGTACTCAAGTATCGCACAATTCTAATAACGAGGCTAGTACTTTAATACCGTGGCTTATAGATCGCGTTCAGAGCGGCTTTCAATCCAATCGAATCGTATATGGGTATGTATTCTTCCTCGGACAGACGCCAGTAAATGCGAAATCGTTCCCCGAAACGTATCGCTTCTACCTATTTTGGAGGAGAAATGAAACTTCAAGAATAAGCCGGGCGAGTTGAATGGGATAACGTGTAATGCGTGTAACGGGAATCGAATCTTGTTCCATCGAAAGCGTGGCTTGCCCGCGAACGCGATCGATCCTTGGAGGATCTATGGACGTTGCGAAAATCGTAGCGGACGTGGCTTCCAAGAGCGTAATACGAGAAGCCGGTGTATGTACGTACGTACGCGGCCACGCTCTCTCTCTCTCTCTCTCTCTCTCTCTCTCTCGGTCTGTACCACTCCCGACCACTCGGGCTCGGCCAGAGTGTCTTCCTGTCACAGACTTTTATGACCTCTCGTTCGCGTCGCGTCGAGTCGCATCGACCACTCTCCCCTTCGCCCTTTTCTATTAATTCAACTTCCACTTATGAATCCACTTTCGAACGAGATCGAGCGTAACGATACCAGGATTCTCTGTCACGTATCCGTCACAACTCGTACCATCTCGAGAGCTCGGAAGAGCGTAGTAAAGAACGAACAACGGCATGCGATGTACGTACTCGAGCGAACGATATACCCTACTAGGTTATCGCGGTAAGATGATCGAAGAAAATCAACTCGTGGGAATTAAGACGAATATACACGTCTGGAAAGAGGCCGTAGACGCTCGGAAAATCTTCGTTTCCTAGGACGATCCTTGTGGCATCGATCGTCATGCTGGGATTTCGAACGAGGATCGCTTCGATCTCCAACGGCGAACGTTGCAACGTCATTTCGATGGGGCCAAAGGAGCGAGCCTCCCGAATCGATCGATGGATGAGAATAAACGGCGCGGCGTGCATGGAATCCACGGAATTTCTTCGAATTTTTCGGTTAATGCACGGGTTACTGCGTTACTTAAGGAATTTTCTTAAAGCTCCGCATCTTGCCGAGCTTAGGTCGAAGCAAACTTTCTCCGCTAGAACGAATCGATATTCTAAGAGAGAACGAGCGAATCGCGTTACGATTCGGATCTGATTTCGCGTCGTTTCTCGAATGTATCGATAACGGAGAAACAAGGGAAACCAAGTCGCTTCGAGCCAACGCGGTCAAACTTTTTGACAAATTCCACCGCTCCGTTAATCGGTCGCCCTTGCTACGAGTACAACGGGTCGTTGGGTACAATTACGTTAAGTGAACCGAGATTCTTTTTATTTTTTTTTTTAATTTCTTTTCGGTTCCGTCGCGTGGTTTCGATTGAAAAAAATTTAATTAAGACATCCCAATTGCGCGGAAGGAAAAAAAAAATATCTTGAAGTCGTGACCGCGATCGTATGTATGTCTCCGGGACATCTCTATCTCGGCGCTATGCTCTCAAATAAATCTCCAAATAACGCGAACGAAATGATTTCATTCGGTTAACCGAAAAATTACTTTCCTCGGAGCGTGAAAATCGGTGATGGTGCTGGGACGAAACCGTAGACCGAGAGGAGTCGATTAATGGTAATTAAATTAATTTCCAAAGAGATTAAAACGTTGCGGTAGTGGATGGTAAATACGTTCGCCGTTGCGTTGGCATTCACGTAAACGTACACCCGAGTAGGTGGAATTCGCGTATTATCGAAAATTCGAGCGGCCAAAGTCGAAGGAAGAACGAGCCTTATACGACGGGATTCTACGCGTTCGACTCCGGAACGTCGCGAGTGCGCTTTCGAAAGAAAGAGAATCATCGAACGACGAATGTATTAACGAGACTATCGAATTTTAGGTCGTACCAGTGGAAGTAGCTCTCTCGATACATACGTATTCGAAGGGTGTCCATGCTATTTCGCTGCAACGAACGCGTTCGTCCTTGTAATGGAAATGTCGCCACTGCTCCGCTTTCCTACCGCGTCGCACGGTTTACGAGGACTCCCGGCTCTGGACGAGGCAAACGCATCCCGTGAGGTGATCCGACCGGTCGGTCAATGGAAGATCTAACGCTTACGTCGACGGGAATTAATGGGATCGCAAAGTTTTCCTTATAAATATACATGCGACGATGACAACGACGCGTGCCCTATGAAAATCTATTCGACGCCACAACTGGAATTTACGGATCCATTCCCCGAGATACGCCACGTTTGCGCGTTTCTAAATGCACGCGCGTTCTATGCAAATATAACGCATATGAGACATGTGCATCGCATACGTAAAGAGCTTTCCCGACCGGCCGACCGGCCGACCGACGCGTCCTACCCTATTATACAAATACTACGTGTACCTCGTACGCGTACTCGTACAGCCCCTATAACGTATCCCGAATATGTAACGCAACGCGTATTTACAAATACAAGGATCTTTATAAACCCTCCTTGTCGAAGGGGGAAAATAAGGATGCGCGCTGGATTTGACGAACGAGATAAGCGCATACGCGAGTAAAAGTTCGCCGATACCAAAGCGCGAGCCCCTTCGAATGGTAGAAGCGGATAGATGGATAGACGGATAAATGCAAATAGAGTGAACGCGTAGGTACGCGAAACAAGATTTTCGTCGGATCCTTCCGAAGGCGAAAGGAAACGACGATCCTTCGTTTCCTTTTTCCGCCTCTTCGAATATGCACCTCGATGCGTCTCGATGCGCCTCGATGCGCCTCGATGCGTTTCCAATAACAACTCCGTTGGCCTTGTCACCTCTTCTATCTTCTACCTCCGCGTAAACGTGTACGTTGTATTAAACGAAAGAAGATAAAACGCTATCGGGTAAAAATTAAGAAATAAGAGAAAATTTGGCTATCGCTCGCACGAACGTCTTATCGCGATCGACGAACCGTATTCGCTCGATCCTCGCACGTACGATCGTCTCTCTTCGCTCTCGTGCATCGAATCTTTAAAAGAGACCGGATATGGAAGGAGGGACGACGACCTTTCTCGTTGGATCCTTAATCCAGCGGCACGCGCGATTCTTCCGCATCTTGATCGAAGAAGCGTTCTTTCCTCCGATCTCCTGTGAGAATAACGCGACGCGGCTGGTCGATAATGCGAACCCTTACCAAGATTATTCGAGCTTTCTATTCGGAATTATGTATCGATTATACCTTTATAGCTCGACGTCTATATGTATATATTTGTCTATATATAGATCCGTGAGGAACGAGCAACTCGAACCATATCGTATACTTAATCTTGAACGCGATCGTTCGTTCGATCGGAAATCCGCTTAGAGCACAAACAATGCCGGGGAAGCAGCCCGGATATGAGAGTACATTCGAGCCGATATCGATCGAGACGAAGAGAAATTGGGATATTGGAAGGAACGTTGCCAATAGTATTATGTATTACTAGACGACGCAACGCAACTGTTGCGCGGAAGAGAGAGAGAGAGAGAGAGAGAGAGAGAGATTAATTTCGCTTGCAAACGGTTCGAATCTTGTTTGTAATTTCTTGGCCCCGCGGATATTAGTACGAAACGAAATTTCCACGACTAAAATTTCACCTCTCGTAATTTACATAACGCGTGCACGGCGAACAAACATCATTGGTGGTGTGGTTGTGTTTGAGAGAATTCGCCGGCCCTGAAAACTTGCGGGAAAGGGCAAGAGAATTGAGAGAGAGAGAGAGAGAGAGAGAGAGAGAGACGAAACTTTCGGCGATTTCTTGCCCCAAAGGGACGAGTCGACGAGCGCGCCGAGATAAGGTAGATGATCGATATTGTCGCGAGCTTAAATTCTCTTCTTCTTCGAAGGAGGAGGAGGAGAAGGAGGAGGAGGAGGAGGAGGAGGAGGAGGAGGAACAAAGATTAAACGCGTGGTCTCTCCGCTGACTTTGGCAATATTTTCGGATAATAAATCCTCCTGGATGCGTACATAACGTTTGCTTCTTCCTACCAATAAGATACTTGATTTATCGTCTACGATATTAAAGAGGAAACACGTCGAAACGTCTAACCGGGAAGACGAGAAAATTCAACCATAGGCAAATCCCTTGCTAAAAGTTGGACGTAACGCCTGAATCACTACGGGTTAGTTTGCCAAATGATTCGTGTATTCCGATCGAAGAAACACGGATTATACGATTGCGTCTAACGAGTTACCTTACCTCGATGCGATCTTCATTTCTTGAAAAAAAAAAAAAAAAAAAGACTTCTTTTTCTGTCGCGTTCCTTTAATTTTCCCTCTCGCGATCGGAGGAGCATCGCGCGCGATTCGAGTTTCGCGGTGTTTTCTACGAACGACAAAAACAACTACTATCAATCTCGAGTCCGTAAACGAGAGTTCGCCAACTGCTAGAGAAACTAGTTTTAAGGTTAAGTGGAATCCAGGGACAGGTACTAGGGTACCTATGCTCGACTAACTCGAAATCGCTTTCAATGGCGTTTTCAATGGTCCTTTCAATTTGGCCACGAGGCAAGAAGAAACAACGTCGATGATATTCTATCGTTATTCGTAATTACGCGACGCAAACTCTTGGCGGAAAAGATATTTATATAAAATAGTCGGGATATCGATGTAGATATCGGTGTCGAATAGACTAGGATGAAAACGTCAAAACCGATAATAAGTCGAGGATATTTCTGAAAGCTCGAACGGCGATATCGCGACGTTAGAAAGTTACGTACAAGATACCTCGACGATATTGTAGCGAATGGGAAAACGCGGAGAGGAGAGAAGTTATTTTCTCCGACGCAAAGTCTTTTCTTCGTGCTTGCTTGATGTAACTCCCAGCGCGAAATTTCTTACGGTAAGAAATTAATTACATCTGCCTCGAGAGAACTCCTTTAACTAGATTCCTTCAAGTAACGTCCGATCCGTTTACCGTAGAGAAGCTTCCAAATTACATGAAAATAGAAACTCGTATAAGAGAACAAAGTTTTTCGTCGCTTCCGATTCTTTCTCTGGGAGAGCATAAAACACACCGACGTGACCGTTAATTCGACGTTTCGATGTTTTTCGAGTCGATTTCCGAACGTAGAACCGCTTACGAATCGAAACTACCGATGTCGGATAAAAACGAATGGGGCCGTGTAGGGGCTCGTTTTTCGGCCCTAGCTCCTCGAGCGGACGGTGATAATTGATGGAAAGACGATTGAACGACGCGAACGATCGTGGACGGTCATTTCCCTTCCGTTTTAAGGATATACGAGTATCTCTCTCTCTCTCTCTCTCTCTCTCTCTCTCTCTCGGAGAGCAGAAGGTTCCGACGACCTACGCGTTCCGAGTATAATCGCCGAGCGAGCCGCGGTATTCGAGGACGTCGTAAAAGGTAAAAAACGTTGATCCGTAAAAGGATATCGTACGTTGACATTACTCGGCATATGAATTATTTAATAGAAATCGTTGCAAGAAATGTCGGCTAAAGATGGTTCGAACGTCCGATGAAAAATTCCTCTTCGTGAAAGAAGGAAAAGGAGCATCGCATCTCTTTAAACGCCTTCTATTTAAAATAGAAAAGAAGGAAGCGATACGAGAAGATAGTTTTAATATCTAGTCCAACTGCGGAAGAAGCCACCGGAAACGCGGAAGTGAATGGGGAGAAATAAAATGTCCCGTTCGATACGACATCGACACGACATCGATACGACAGCTTTTCAAAGCGGTGCCGTAATTCGGATACGTAGTCGCTATTCGGTCTTCTTGGTCGACAGGAGCGAAAGAAAGGAAAGAGCGGAACGCGATTTGAGGGATCCAGGGAAAAGAAATAGGAAAGATAGTCCGTGAAAAGTAGGAAAAATCTTCCAGCTACGAAGACGCGTCCCTCTCGTCCGAGTTTAAAGGATGAGAAAAGAAGGGAGTCTTGCTCCATAGAAAAGTCTATGGGAGATAACGACGAGAGGGATGATTTACGCGCAAACACCATAGATCTCTTCCTTCGCGGTTTTACATTTTTCTTTTAGCATTATTCTATCGGTCTCTTTGGAAAAGGACACTGCAACGCCGATAAAAACGAGTTCTTATGCCGTCTCTATGCACGAAATTGCGCGGCAACGTATGCAGACTTTCCTGCCACCTTTACCTTGATGGACTTTTTCTCGAATCGAGGATGAGAAACAAATTTCGATCGGACTAATTCGGAGAGAGAGAGAGAGAGAGAGAGAGAGAGAGAGAGAAACGTTACTCGCCTCGATTAAGTACGTATAACTCCGATCGTAGTAACGAGCGCGAATCGATGGGGTCGTTACCGCGAAAAGGAAGACGGTAATACCTCGATCGCGCTAAACGAGCGATGTCTCTGGCGCCGAGATGTCGCCGACGCGATCTACGAAACGAACGATCGTGGCAACGTCCTTCAGGACGTTTACTCGGGGCGCGCGTAACGTGTTTCTCGCTTTACGCGTATTGGCATTGTTCCCGTTCTAATTGGATTAACTTGGATATTAATCCGCAAACCGAGTACCTAAGCGCGTCTCTGGCAAACCGGAGAACGACGATACTTGCCTGTGTCGGAATAATTGGAGCTCGTCCGTTCGAACGATATGATAGACGCGACGACGCAATTAAACGCTACGTCATTTTAACGCAACGATATTCTACGAGACGCGACGCGACGTTGGTCTTCGTTCCAATCGGATGTTTATACGGCACGATGGATGAGTCCAACGTGGCAGCTTGTGCGGTCTAGAGACCATAATTGGAAATCAGATTATATGGAAAAGATGGTAATATTCGTTCGAAGAAAGCTCAAAGCGATCGAAAAGTCGAGCTTGAAATCGTTCGTCGGTCACAATTTCTCGGCGGAATCAACGATTTCGCGTTTCCGAGGAGACGAACGAGTACGTTCGACGTGTTTGCTTAAAAACTTTGTCAACCTCTCTCTCCCTCTCTCTAAGTTTTCTGCGTTCCCACGTATTTTCGAAGAGCATAATCCTTGGGCGAGAATCTTACGTATGTCCTTTCGCTCGCGAAATGCGAATCGCGGGACAAGGGAGCGATAAAAACAGGCGCGAGAGCTTTCCAAGAGCGAGCGAGAAGAAAGATTAAATGCGTGACATACGGGAAGAAAGGGGAAGAAACGAACGGATAACTCGGAAAAGTTTGTCGAGTTCGTTCGTGTGAGCGTCGAAGTACGTCACGGCGCACCGCTTCCGAAACTTTCTTATCGAGTATCCCACGAAGAAGCTCGAAACCGCGATCCTCGGAGATACGAAGGAGATCGTTGCAAGTGGAACGGGGAGTGTAGTCGCGTCTCTCTCTCTCTCTCTCTCTCTCTCTCTCTCTCTCCCCCTATCTCCTTCTATCTTTACGTATACTTAGTAATATACGAGTATATTGGCCATAAGTCCGCGCAAAGTGCGGCAATACTTTTAGAATGTAAAGTGCTCGGAATTGTAGGTATATATAAGCTTACGTAGGCTTGTCTATGTACGTGTGTATGCACGTAACTCTATTGGGATATAATCGAAAAGTGCGATCGAAGGAGGTAATCGAAGGAGGTCCTCGATCTCGAAGCTCCAAGTATATAAAGAGAAGCTGATGCGACGAGAAGTCTACTCGTTTAACCCACAGAAATTGCTTTCTACGGTGTTCTCTCTCTCTCTCTCTCTCTCTCTCTTATTCTACCTCCTCCGCCTTGTTATCCTTGCGCTTCTCATCTCGAGGCAGCAGATTAGCCGGCTCTTGGAATTTAACCGACGATGACTTAGCGGCGGATATCCTTACCGGTAAAACCATTAAGAGACCCGACGAGGACGAGAATGTCGTTCGATGACAAACTTTTCGCTTCTTTCCGTTTCGTCTCGTTGCCCGGACGAATGGCGTAGAACGATCGCCTGGACGATCGAGAAAAATAAGAAAAAAAGCGTTTCCGTAGCTTCGAAATAATTCGAAACGGCATAACCCGTTCCTTTTGTCCAACTTCGAAGGAAACGCGTCAGGACTTTGAAATATTATCCAAGGAATCGAGTGGGAGAGCCGAGGAAGAGGAACTCGGAGAGAAGGATAGTGCGTATTACGAATAACGCGGTGCACAGAGCACGACGGAAATGTGGACGTCGTCGTAGCGACGTAACCGAGCGCGAAGATACGAATGCAATTTCTCGTCGTTGCTTTACGTACGTAACTTTTTCGCGATACAGGAAAAGATAAAAATACGAAAACGGGGGAGGAAGACGTATATCGTACGATATCTACACTTTGTAAGTACGAACGCGCCTCTCGATCCATCGTCGCGTGCTCGCGTGTTGTATCACGATCCGTAGAGAGAGAGAGAGAGAGAGAGAGAGAGAGAGAGAGAGAGCGTTTCTAAACCGATAAAAACCGATGGAAAGGATCGATTTTCTACGGTTCCAGTTCTACGTAATCGGAGCGAGGCGCTGCTGGAATAGAAGCAGCGTGCTCGTCGGATTCGATCTTTGCATCGGCAAAATCGGATGAGCGTTCGGTCAGAGCACGATCAAGGCGATGATCGAACGTCCCGAGGAGTCTCGCTTCGTTATACCTCTCGTGGGGACGAATCAAAGTGATTCCTTCCAAAGTGATTCAAAGTCGGGAGGGAGATGGGGGCTTGCGAATTCGGAAGTGGCTGACTACCGATCGCTACTGCCTTCGAGATACCGTTCAGACCGAGAATCAACACGGTAAGATTCCTTTGACGGTAAATCATGAGAAACCAAAGCGTTTGCTTTCGAGGAAAGGAGCGAATCCAATTCCTTCTCCCAACATTCGAATACCTCTTATCGATGTAAGCCGCCGGAATAGAATACGTCGCGTCCTCCGACTCTCGTAATCTCGACGATGATTCGATAATGGCCTCCGACTCGGACGACTTAACGCATACGTCCAATCGAAATTACGCGACGTACGTTGCGGAGCCGTCTATTAAATCTTGGCGGAACGACGCGCTTCGGTATAAGTAATTACGTTATAACTCACAACGATACCCGCGATACGTTCGTTCCGAGTGAAATTACGTCGGTGGTTTCTGTGCACCCGATGCACCCCGCTCTACGCACCGCGTACACGCCGTACCTTCGTTGCTCCGCGAGACACGCGACGCGCGAATAATCCAAGCGTTATTAATCGCGTTACGTATGCATCCGTAGAATAAAATACATAGCCGCCTTACTAACGCAGCACGTAACGCAGCGTTTAGATTTCTATTACGCTCCGTCCGGATACAACGGCTTCCTGTAAAATCGATAGTCGAGTTTATTTTAGGCGAGACTAAAAATATTCCGTATATGACGCAGACTAAATACTCTCCGCTACGAAATTTCGCTCTTACGGTTAAACGGCGAGTAAAAATCGTACGCGAGAGGAGAGGGGGAGAGAGAGAGAGAGAGAGACGAAAGGATATCGGGGGATTTGGAAAAATGGAATAACTCGAGCTAATCCCGTTCTCTCTCCCCCCGTATTTCTTCCCTCTATTCGATAGAAAAATGCGATACATCCATCGGAGTTATCCGACTTCGAGGAGCTTCGCATTTTCGATTCGTCGACGCGAGCTACGAGGACGTCTTAGGAAACAGGACTTTACGTAACTAAACCGAGACACCCGACGGATTTCGTTCGGTCTTATTCTCCTGATCTCGATCGCGGCCATATATACAGGTATTCTTGGCACGTTCGGATAGCTGCCGGAGGAAGAAGAGGTTCACGGAATTAGACGGAAAGAGGAAGAACGAGAGAAAGAGAGGGAGAGACGAGCGGTAAGGGTGGGGAAAGCGACTCCTTCTTCGACGGTAGGAATTCG
This sequence comes from Dolichovespula media, assembly GCA_911387685.1. Classification (NCBI taxonomy): domain Eukaryota; kingdom Metazoa; phylum Arthropoda; class Insecta; order Hymenoptera; family Vespidae; genus Dolichovespula; species Dolichovespula media. The sequence continues at coordinate 156,410 of OU426859.1, forward strand.
GTCATTCGGCTCGATCCAGATCTCTGGAGAATGCTTCAAAGTTGGATGAAACCGAATCGAGTGTCCCGAGTAAGAGCTGAGGGTCTACTCTACCTCTCTCTCTCTCTCTCTCTCTCTCTCTCCTATCTCGTCTCTACCTCGGCGGTTTCGCATCCTTCCTTTTTGTCTCTTCTCTTCCTCTCCCTCTCCCTCTCCGAGCAATCGACGATTCGTTCTTTGCTCGATACAATAATCCACGGCACTCGAAACTCTATTCTCGAATAATAAGCGTCTTGGATATTCGCTTCGCTATTCGGGAAATTTTTCAAATTCGAAAGGATTCGCATGGATGGCGCAATAATTTTATGGGAATCAGATTAAAAACGATTCTATCGCGCGTTCTTCGAGACTCGACGATGGAAATAATCGTTGAATAGATCGAACGAATATGTTCGGCCAAGTGGATTGATTCCTTCGACTTCCCGAATAATCGCCGCGAAGCATTCTCCCTTTTCGAAAGAAATTCGAATGCCTTGTGGGAGGAGAACCGCGAGAGGACCACGTTTCTGCCATTCTTAACGATTTTATGTCGCGCCACGTGCGCGGGAACCCGTGACCTCGATAATGGCCAAGCGAAAGAGAGAAAGAGCCGCTACTCGCATATACGAACGCACGAATATACATGTACTCGTCTTTATACCTAGGGAGGGAGGGAGAGAGAGAGAGAGAGAGAGAGAGAGGGAACACCGTCGACGAAAGGACCAGGGACGATCGATCGCGAGATCTTTGGCACCGGGAAGAAAGTAGTGCTTCCCGCTCATCGACCTATAGCGAATCGCCTAACGTAAAATGCTAGTCGAAAAGTTATTACCTCGAACGATATTACTCCGACCCGACGCTCGCTCGAATTTTCAAAGAGAAAGGAGTAAAGGAAATCGTTACGTCCATTCGCGTCTTGAGAGAAGGGAACCGATCGTTTCTTTGGGCGACCTTTTAACGCGCGCTGGAGATGGAAACTTGTACGCGTATATCCGACAACGTTTAAGTTTTCCAACGAATTCGAGACTCGAGAAAAACTAGGCGACGTGATGTATCGAGAAAAGGGATCCTCTTTTTTACGCTTACTTTCGCGATACGTTACGCGTTGGAAGCGATCGATCCTCCAAGACACTAGACGTCTAGTTTGAACTTTTACGAAAGAAATACTCGTCTACGAGGACGCGAATGCGCTCTCTTTTTCCGAATTACCTTCTACCTTTTACGGAAAGCAAATCGAACGGGAATAATGGGATAGGCTCGTAAGACAACCTTTCACGGTCCCCGTTTATTCTCCGCTTATTCGAAAAATTGATTCGTCGAGGGTCGAGCGAATTTAATTTGGGAAAACATTCGCTAATGCGATAGTGGTATTAGAATCACCACCTTTTAAGCTCCGTCGTGCGGGCTTGATTTTGAAAAACGAGCCGTCGGCAACGAATCGAGAAAATCCTCGTTGAACGTTCTCCGATGACGGGGGCTACTGGTCGTCCGCGTTTGCACTTGGTAATTCTCTAGGACGAGCCTTTCCTTTCACCCTCGAGACACAGGCGCGATTAACTTTGCGCGTACCTACGTTTTCGTCGTTTATTCGGTCGTCTCGAGACTTACCTTAAGTCGGAAGCACGAGATATTACGAAAGGAAAGGAGGCATAAAAATAAGCTAAATTCCGGTAGACATTCGCGATAGCGACGAGAAAAGCGAATCGTCGTACTCTTTGTGTTTTTCCGCGAAATGTTTGACGAGGAGAGTAAACGAAAAGGCTGAAGAATTTTATCGAGGGAAAATTTAGTCGACGCCGAGACAAAGGTACGACGAAGTGTCGCCTAAGGAAACAATCGGTCGAGTGGTTTTCCGGCGGCCTCGAACGAGGAAGAAGCTACACGACTCGTAAAACGAGTATCTCCTGACGCAAAAAAAACACCCGAAAGAAGGAGGATATCTTCAAGGAACGAAGAAAGAGTGTGCGCGTGCGAGGGGGAGAGAGAGAGAGAGAGAGAGAGAGAGAGAATTGATTCCGGCATCGGAAGAAAACGGTCGTAAAGAAAGGAAAACGAACGACTCCTCCTCGTTGATGAAAGTGATCCGCAGCCATAGCATGGCCAATAAAGATTTGCAATGGTAATGGAGAACCGACGCCGCCTCTACCGACCGCTCGCCGCGGCGATACGTTCGTGTATCGTGGAGCATCGAACGGTAGGAAGCTTCGAAAAACATGATATTACATAGAATCGGTCGCATCTCCGATACCCAATATACACCGTATATACACCGTATATACACCGAATATACACCCGATCCTTCCACCGAGTTATCGAGCTTTATTAATGAATCGTATTTACGAATCGTCATCTTGCCCGACGTATAGCGCCGGAAGAAAAATTGCTCGCACCAAAGTACCTATCCCGGGTAGGTTACTAAGTCAAAGAACGTATCTAGTCGTTTTTTTTATCGTCGGTAATCGGTTCCAAGTCGGGGTGGATAATTTTGTTCTTTCGTTTTTAACCGAGCACCGTTAAATTAATTGCGTTGTTACGAGATATTTCAAAACGTTACGAGTATTATCGTTCCGGCTTCCCGAAATATCGACGTTTCGCTACGGCTTTTATACCGTAGAGAGCGATAAAAGTTGAAACGCTCCGCGAGTGCGCGAGAACGAATCAAAGCTTTTATATAGGAGAAGCGTACGTTTCAAAGATGCATTTGCGTAAATGGAAGATGGTTTTATGGACTACGACGACGTTTATCGGTTTACGATGTACGACCAAAATCTCGAGCATAAAAGTACGCGCTCGAAATAAAAGTTTCGTTTATTTCTTATGGCAGACGGTTACCATCGACGCTCGTTCGCGAAACCAACCACCCCAAACTCGATTCACTTTCGAGTTCTGACCCTCGACCGAACTAATGATATACGTATGTATGCGTTATCCTCGCAAAAAATCCAGGATAAAGGATATATATCGCGGTCAAGTTCTCTCTCGTTCGTGCCGAATCATTTTTCGCTTAACCACGACGGCTATTAAATACGATAAACGTTCGATTACGGGCCGTTATCGATATCGAATGTGACGGGGGGGGGGGGGCGCGGGGGGAGAGAGAGAAAAAGGAAAGACGAGAGCTGGCTGCTCATTTTCATTGCAAAAAAGCGTATATCGTCGACGTTCATCGGCGAATATTAAAGTCGAAAGAGGAAGGGTAAACGTGCGTGAACGGCTCGACGAGTACGCTTCGAGGGTATAAATTATTTCGACGGGAAATGTTAATAGGGTCAAGGGAGAATGAGATTCCATCGACGAAACGATTCGAAACGCGATCGAAAAGGATGAGACTCTTAGCGGGTCGAAAGGAACGAGATAAAATTCGGGGAGAGAAAAAAGGTAGGCAGCACGAAGAGAGTTACTTTCGAGAGAGAGAGAGAGAGAGAGAGAGAGAGAGAGAGAGAGAAAAGACATTACGGCATCTCGCGAGTCCCGGAAAAAAAGTTCTCCGTCATCATTCGTACTCCGCTACGATGCTACGTTGTGGCGCTCGTCGTCGTCGTAACTCGCGGTAAAAGAGAACGGGACGAGGAAAGTAAACGTAAAGATGGAAGAAGAAGGCGGAAAAGCATGAAACGCGAGAGATGATTTACGAGAGCCAATTCCAACGGGAAGAATATCCGTCCGTGCCGACTTTTCTCTTTTCCATCGTATTGTCCGTACACGACAATAACCGCGGGAGAGGTAGGGGCTATTGAGAAAGAAAACGGGGGAAAAAAAAAAAAGAAAAAGAAAATAGAAGTGTCTTATCGTCTCGGTCATTGCTCGGCTCGTAGGACGCGCGTTCTCGTTCGAACTATCGCGTCGCGTCTCGATGAGATCGCAACGAGAATACACGTTGACACGTTCGTTCGAGTATCATTACGAGTCTCCTCCTTTCGACGTCGCCGCGTAACACCCTCCCACGTTTTTATTCTATATGCGTACGAAGAATTGAGAACGAGAGAGGTAAATTATTGAAATTTTCTGTGAAAGTAGGTAGAAATGTGTCAAAGGGAAAAATAGAGAATAAAAGAATAAAAACGGTTTCACACGAGGCATCCGTTTTTGATTAAAAAATATCCAAGCGCTGCTCGCATATAGGTATCCTCTCTCGGCTACAGTATAGAATGGGCGAAAGAGAAAAATGTTTATTTAAGAGAAAGCAAGACGAATCCAAACTGTTAGGGGAAGGCGAATATCTCCAAGGTAAAACGGTCCGACTAAGAGAGCAGCGAGTTGGTCAGCAGCGTTGCGTGAGACACGAAACAACGGCGTAAAGCTTCGGACAACGCGTTTCGAACAAAGCGCAACGCTACGGGCGATGCAGTGGTAGAGGCAAAGCATAGCGCAGCCGTCGTCCTGTTGGAAACAGTTGCGAGGCATAGAGAAAGAGAGCTACCTCTCTAGCATCCAGCCATCCAGCCAGCCAGCCAGCCAGCCAGCCAGCCAGCCAGCCAGCCAGCCAACGAGCCAGCCCCACGGGCCAACGGAGAAGAGACGGAGACAGAGAGAGAGAGAGAGAGAGAGAGAGAGAGAGAGAGAGAGGGAGAGAGAGAGAGAGAGAGGGAGAGAGAGAAGCGTTGCGCGCCTCGGCATTACGGACCGACCTAGAATCGTCTTTTTAAATGGTACAAGCCGTTTTCAGGAAAGCACGTTCGTGCGAACGAACGCGAGTCGCGGCTATAGGATGGCAGAGAAAGGAGCAAAAATACGCGTTTCTTTTAACGACAGCCGGCTAATGTTCTCCGAACGAACATCCGCGATTGAAACGACAAGGAAACAGGATGGAAGGATGCAACTAGGGCAATTATAACGAAAACGCAATTTCCCGAGGATGCACCGAGCTATCCAATTAGGCTCGTTGTCGGAAGATACGACGGCTTTCGTACGTACTTGGACTTGAAAAGATGGTCGTCGCAAAATTCTTCGTCGTCGGCGAGGATAAATCTTCGAATATAGTTTTGGTAGGATTTGATATACGCGATCGAAACGAGATCGAACTCGAGAACGGGTCGTCTATTGTTGAAATTATTACCGTTTCTAATCTCGAATAACGGAAATCCTTGGGCACTCGATTTAGAATATTAAATCCGTCCTCGAGAAATCGGATGATCTCCGTCTCGATCAATTAGAGTCGACTCGTATCACGACGAATACTCTCGAGAGTATAGCACCAGCTCGTACTAGGTCGAAACTCCGAGTAGAGAGATTAACCCTTAGCAGGTGTCGGAATTGAATCTACGAGGAACATCGCTACATCCCCTTAGTCCATTTGCACCCGACTCGACTCGCGAAGCACTTTGTTGCGTTCTTGACACTTGGGGAAACTCGAGCGCGATCTCACGCGCGCCAGCTATCCCGTGAATACGCTACGTTCAAAGCACGTTTATAACGGATTAATCATCCGGGAGAGATTACTTTTCCGACCTTCCTCGTATCGCGATCGACGACGAACGAACGAACAGGGGAAGGAGGAAGGAGCCTTTCGAAACGGCGAAAAGGACGATGATACGCTAAAATGGATTCTAATCGTTCTCGCTCATCGCGACCGTAGACATCTCGAATCGTTATTCTACCATTAGGCTTCTGAATAATTCACGCACACTCGCCGCCTTATAGTTAGGAGTTACGACGAGTAGTACGAGAGTCGCGAAGAGGGAATTCTGCCGGAGGATCTCGAGGCGTCTCGCGTCTACGATGGAACGAAGTGATTATGCGAGACGAGGAGAAAGGAAAGGGGGCGGGGGAAGAGAGAGAAGAGATACCGTACTTTCACGTTCCGTTTCACAGGGTCGTTATGAAGCTACGTTAAAGGAATCGCTTCGCCGTGAGGGTCGAAAATGTAAACGAATAAAAGAGGAAAGTGGCGTACGAGATTTTTCTTAATTTTTCAAAGGACTCGCGAATCGATTCTCGCCTATCGCGTATCCCATAGGGGACGTACGTACGTACGTACGTACGTTCGTTCGAGACGATCCCGTTTTCCTATACTTTCCTTTCGTACGAATCTCCAAGGATTTTCCTCTTTTCTTACTCGGACAGCGATGCCCGTTATATCCCGAATATACGTAGAAAGTTACGATCGACCGACGGTAATATACTCTCTCGTAATATCTCTCGTATAAATCTCCTTTCTTCGAAATAATTGAAAACCCGACGATTCTTTTCGATCGCGACGGTTGCCTATAAAAGGATCCAAGCGAAATGAAAATGATTAGCCGGACCCCGGTTTCCAGCGGTCTTTCCGAAAAGAGAACGTACCAAACGAAGACTTCTCTACGAAGCGTAAGGCAAGAAAGAGGCAAGCGCTGCATACGTCTATTTATATATAACCGATACTCGAGCGATGTGTGTATACACGTACGTTGAAAAAAGGGTCTGGTACTTTTATCATAAGTTAGAAAATACGTAACGTTAGCGACGTCTCGCGTCGCGTAACGGCAGCGTACGACGCGACGTACCCATCGACGAACTTTGACAAAGTTATCGAGAGAAAATTCTTTTCGTTAACGGTAGATATATAGGCGAGATGCGACTGTAAGGTCAAACTCGAAAGCTTCTACGTTTCTTCGTCGTTTTACCTTGAAATCTTATCGATCTTCTTTCGGAGATTTTCTTTACTTCTTTTTTTTTTTTTTTTGTTTTTTACGCGAAGAAAGGCAAGTGTCTCTTTCGAACGTCCCTTGATTATGATAATTAACGAAATTAAAGGTGATACGCGAGTGGTCCGCATCCATGGATTACCACCAAGGCAAATCCAACGGGTTTCCGGTGGCACTTTCTCTCCGTATAAAAGAAAAGTCCTTCGCGACGAGTCTCGTGAAATTACGTAATTTACGAGAGAGCCTCTAATTTGCGAAGCCTTCAAAGAATACTTGAAACTTTTCTAGTTAATGCCACGGAAAACTTGTCGTTCGAGTGGAATATATCTACCTACCTACCTACCTACCGCCTCGCGAAAAGACGCGCCAAACCTTTGTTCATCGAGCTCGTAGCTCTCCGAACGAACGTCGAATCAAGCGGAAATAGAAAACGAAGGAGATAAATGGAATGAAGGGCGCCGTGGCCGATCGAAGGTACCAATTGCGTGAGGGAAGGAAGAGAGGAAACGATGAAAGGAAAGAAAAAGAAAAAGAAAAAGAAAAAGAAAAAGAAAAAGGAACGAGCTTAAGGCGAGGCCAGGACCGAACGAATAAATCGGAGAAACGAGCACGGTTCAACGTCCCTGAGATTATTTTCCGAGCGTGTGTCATACTTTACGTCGTCGAGCGTAACGACAACTCGGGCGCATAAGCGGCCGACTAGAAAGGCATTTTCTGCGAAAAGGTCACCGAAGGCGTTCTTCACAGTCCGTACACGTTTTCGCAAGAGTATGGCTTAATTACCTCGAGCTTACCACGAGCATACAGTGGTTTCTGTCGCGAACCGTCCCTGAGGTTTATCGCGGAAGACCGCCTGGCAAAAGAGAGCTTTCGGAGTGGTCGAGATTAAATGGCCGCCACCACCTGGATCGCGGAGGAAGAAAAATGAGAGAGGAAAATGACTGTAAACTTTCTCAAAAATCTCCTCTCTCTCTCTTTCTGCCCACCTTTCTCATCCCTTTATATACCGTAGAGTAGAAAAATATATCCGGGTAATAGGTGAAATATCGTTAAGTAAATGGGGCTAAGGAGAAACGGACCAAAGGAAAGGGATAAATTTGCGCGCTTAATTCTATGGTACGTACGAAGAGAGAGAGAGAGAGAGAGAGAGAGAGAGAGAGAGGGGGAGAGGGAGAGAGCGCTCTCGTTATCCACGCGAATACAAAGTTCCCTTGGAACTTTTCAAACTCGGGAAAGTCTACGTTAACTGGCTATAAACGTTCGTTCCATATGGTAAAGGCGCGAACGGATATCTTTCGGTTAGTCCTACCTATTCTCCATTCACGTTTCCCGTTCGTCAACAGAGAACCTCGTTCGACGCTAAAAGGAACATTGAAATCTATAGTCTACGTAGAGGCGCGACCGATAAGGCGGATACACGGGATCGAAGCAAAACAAACGCGAACGCGGGATACTGTCGATTCGTTCCTCGTTTTCACCTCGAGATACCTACCGGAAGTTTCAAGTTATTCAAGCTATCGATGACACGACGGTCTTTGTGCCGCGGCTCGATGGAAATTCGTTGAACCCCGACGGAAACGGGGACGCGCTCCGGTTCTCGATCGTTACTAAACTCGTACGTTCATAGGATACGTTAAGCGAAGCAATTGTACTCCTCCCCTTCCAGTCCACGCATCGTGCGACTTCGAATTAACGTTTCGCAAACGAGTGAACTATTTGAGACGATAACGAAACATTCCGGAAACGGAATGTCGGATTCGATAAGAAAGTAGGATTCCTTAAAGAGTTTGTTTCGACGAGGAGAAATGAAAATGAGCCCGAGTAAGAAATATGCGAGCGAGGAAGGCGAGGCAGGATCTCGAAAGCGGAACGGCAGGAACGAGAAGAAGGCTCTTGAGTCGGTTCTCTCTGCGATCGAGATTCGAGGGGATAGGTATGGGGTACCATTGCTCTTGATTTTCGCGTTCGAGTCGCTCGTTAAACGAGTTATCGTTCGCCCTGTCCTGCTCCTGTCCTGCTCCTGTCCTGCTCCTGTCCTGCTCCCGTCGCGTCGATACAAAGAAGTTTCGTTCCAGTTTCTTCTTCGCTTCCCGCACATCCCTCGGTAGGGATTATAATGATACGACGGTTACGTCGCGTTCGTCTAAAAAAAGCCAACGGTTACGGCCAAAGGAGTAGATCGATCGGCGGCGTTTGTCGGCTAACGAGTACGCGATTCATGGGGAAAACGACGTCGCGGAGTACGCCGTTATCGATCGGTCATCGGTTATTCGTTAATTCACGATAACGATATAATAATTCCGATCAATTAGGAAATTCGCGTCGGACGAATTTTCGAATCGTAAATTCGCATGTTCATAAAGGATAGGGCGATCCTGCAGTAATTCGTCGCCTCGTCGAATCATCTCTCGTCGGTCGCGTTTAAACGATTCCCAGTTATCATCGTAGAGTATTTGAACCAACGAGGTGGATCGACGCGAGACTCGATTACGATAAAACTTCTCATCGACCGAACGACGGAAGAGAGATTTTGAGATTGCCGTTGGTAAATCTTGCTTGACGTTCGGTCTCCTTTGGCTCTTATACAGGAAATGCACCGAAGGACGTGCACCGGCGGACCGTGTGAATCGGTGCGCCGCGTTAGTCGCTAACGTCGGGCACAGAGAGACAAAATGAAATTTCACTCGGACGATGAATGTCCGCCGCAAAACTGCGAGCGTACGATCCATAGGAGCCAATTTGCATGGAGGATTTAATTGAAAAATGTGACAGCCGCCCGAGATTAAGCCACGCTAGGGGGTGAAGGACAACGCCGGCGGCCGCTATCGCAATTAGTGCGAACGAACGATTTATGTGACGCTGACCCGATGGGAAAAGAATTTGCGCGAGTGTGTGTGTACGCGCGCGCGCGCGCGCGCGCGCACGGCAGCATCGGTACGGAACGCGCTATCTAACGTTCGCGCGCCTTCGAAATCCACCCATTGTCTCGTTTATAACCTTCGACGTACGATTTTTTCTACCTACCGACCATCTAGAGCAACGTAAAGGCGAAAGTATTATAGAAAACTGTTCGATGGTCGTAATTCGTGATCCGAGAGAGGCGCAAAGGTAACTTTACGTCGAAACGGCGTAATTTATTTCTAACGTATTCCCGAACGAAAGTATTGACTATACCAGGGATAGAGTACGTTTCACCGTCTCCCTATCTCTCATCTCGGAAGGAAATAAACGGTGAAGCGGCGCGAGTATTTGACGAAGAATCCAAAGAATCTGGCATCGCAGTCGAAAACGTTCTCGGAAGAATTTAATATCGGTAAATATTTAACGCGTCTCTCTCACTCTCTCTCTCTCTCTCTCTCTCTCTCTCATCTTTCAGGTAAAGGCGAATAGATAGGCACGTAACGCCGGTTCACGATTGATCGGCCTGTACCTTGACCTCCGCTCCGATTATGTGGAACAACTCGGTGAGTAATTGATTTTCCGTTAATACACATATACCCTACACACGCTTATAGACGAGCGAGCCGTCAAAGTTAATTTTAAAGCAAGACTGAAAATGCCCCGCTCTCGCGACGCGACGCGACGCGACGCGTCGTCTTAGGAGAAATGTTCCGTTGGTTCTATACGCGAACGAACGAACGAAGGAAGATACATCTCCAACCTGTTATTTCGTCGTTCCGTCCAAGTATCGATGTTGTAAATTGTAATGGAGTCGATAACGTTTCGGCTCGCGACTCGACGAAACCCGAAACGACGAAGAGAAGAAAAGGAAAAAAGAGAAAAATAAAAGAAAAGAGAGGTAATCGAAGAAGCCAACCGAAGAGAGATAGACGAAGAAAGACAGAAAGTGCCGGTAAAGTCGGCTTTATAAATTCCTAGGGTGTTTTAATCCCTTCCGTAAGCCGTCCGATAGCGCCAGTGCTTTCACTAAATTAAAGGATTTTCGACTAGTCTTACTCGTTCGCTCTATTCCATTGGTACGACACCGTGTATCGGTACGACTAAAAAGTTTCCATGTTAAATATATAATACGATCGATATATAGGATATTAATTGCCTAACCGCGTAATACCCGATACGACGAATTTGGTAGGCTTAAAAGAATTATTTCAATGCGCTCCCCGACGACGTTAAAGCTCGACGCGTGGACACGCGCGCTCGACTCGGCGTTAACTTAATCCTCGATCGTTCAGAAAGTGCCTTCCCTGCCGACGAAGGAAGGACAACCGGGTTTAAGCCGGATAAACTTGGAACGAGCACGACCTAATTTCGGAATCGCGATCGACCTTTTCTCGCGAAGGCAAAGGAATTACAAGGAATTTTATGAATTGGATCTGAAATTGTTGAAACTATCCCTTTCCGGAGCGAGTTCTCCTCAACGGGAACGAAATAATTTGTATTAATCGTAACTACGATAAGTCGAAAGTCAGGCGTCTTCCGATCGAATCTGAAGACGCTCTAGGAAAATACGGGGAAACAACGATCCTTCCTCGGAGAGACAGAAACCGAGGAAACGGTGGAGAGATGGAGCCGAGTCCGCTTCCGAGAACGGGCAATTTTGATAAGAAACGATACCGAATGATTTTCCTAACCGGCTATCCACTCCGTCTCCTAAGAGATATCTTACCGTTCCTTTTTCTTCCTTTGCCTTTCTCTTCCCTTTCTCTTCCCTTTCTCTTCCCTTTCTCTTCCCTTTCTCTCGCTTTTAGGGTATCCAATGGACTTGTATGAGACGGTAAAAAGAGCAAAAGATGATTCCCTTTGAAGGCGAAGAAAAGCGAAAGATAGTAGAGAAAGTAAGAAGTATGGAAGGAGCTGGCACGCGCGCACGCTCTCGAGGCTGGGGGGTAAGGGACCGGGGGAGAGAAACGGCACTTCGCTTCGTCTTCTCCGAGGGTAGCACTTCTCGCTAAAAGGGAGTAAATACACGCCCCTGTGCTTGCTCGAGCGAGAGCTCGCAGCACGATCCACTCACTTGGCGGAATTGCGCGCGACTTTGTGTGCGCGCGCGCGCGCGCGCGCGAGTGCACGACACCACGCGACGACTATTCCGCTCGGTCGAAGAAAAGAGAAACCTGAGATCCTCGAGGAGAGAGTATATGAGTAAAAAAAATCCGAGCACGACGTACCGTCCGTGGAGAATCTTTTTCCGGAGAAAAATCGGACGGAGAAAAGAAATGAGAGAAGACGGCTCGACGACGACGACGACGACGACGACGACGACGACGACGACGACGACGACGACGAGCTTTTTCTATTAATTACTCTTCGCTCTGTTATTCCGTCGTGACGATCGGATCAGCGGTGCGATGTCCTTTTATTCTCTCTCTCTCTTCCCCTTTCGTTCGTTCGCTCGATCGCTCGAACAGCATCCGCCCCCGCCCGCCTATTCGTAGCCTTCCTCTTACGGTGCTTTAATTAGCGCTCTTTAATTACGGTCACGACGAATACACGCTCGCGTCCGACCCATTCCACTTTGCTTTTTCTCTTTTAGCTCTTCTCACGCTCGCTCCTAGCCCATAAGATTGTTACCCGCGACTCTACCGCAGCCGTTTCAAGTTCGTCAAATTCGCCCGAGTCGATCCTTCCTTCCGACGAGTACCTTACGACGCAAGGAAACTTTTGCGGACGAGCGACGAGACGAAAGGACAAAATACGAGGGATATTCCGCCCATCGTATAACGATTGGAAAGGTCCTTACTGCGACAAAGCCTCGATCGTGATCGTTAGTAAACGATGTCTTTCGTGTCTTTTGAATTTTTCATGAAAGCGTAATACGTAATCGTACGTTTTATGCGTACGTTTCGTAAGGCAGGAAAGGGATAGAAAATGGAGCGAATTATAGAACGTAGGAAACAGCGTAAAACTATATTCTCGAAGATCCACGGTATAATAGGAAAGCTCGTAGGACTCGTGACGAGGGAGATAGAAAAATATAGCGCGTCGTAACGGCGAAGAGAAAAGGAGGAGGGCAAGAGAGAGAGAGAGACTATAAAGAAGGAAGAGGCAAAATAAAGAAGATGCTCCCAAGAGAAAAGGCTTTAAACATCGCCTACCTCATTTAGGAGAAGCGAGTTGGTGAGACGTACGTAGGTGAGATCGAGGCGCGTCTATCGGGCACAAAAACAGATTCCACGTATACGTAGGTACGCCTTTAAGCCTGTTATTTGAAGGTACTCATCGCGTAGATTTAGAAGCGCGTCTCTTATCCGTATCAAGCTCGTCGCTCGAGTCGAGTCACTCGGCTGCCATTCGATTTCTGTTTCGCAGTCAACTACAGCGAAAAAGCTATTTTACGCGTTTCTCGATCTCGTTCTTCTCAAAAGGATTATATTTACGAGAGGCCAATGTATGTAGATCAAAATACGTTATTCGGTGTTTGTTCGACTTAAAAATAACGTTCGTTCGTTCGTTCGTTCGTTCGTTCGTTCGTTCGGCAACGACCGTTTAAACGAAATAACCTAAAAGTCGTGCTTAAATATGCTCGATCGATGAGGAAAGCTTTCGTTAAGAGGAGGGGGACAATAAAAATGCGTATATAGTTAAAGAAAAGAATACACGTATAAAGTTAAGGACGTTCGTATCGAAGGAGAGCGGCGTTGATTACGATTTCTACGAGCTACCTCGTTCGATCCGCTTTCCTGGCACGTACACCTTACGTATTATACTTATCCTTACGTATCCGCCGAATTACAGGATTCACGGTTACCGAGAACGACGAGAGCAACGACCGCCGACGAGAAGAAGCTTTTTACGTTTTTCAACCTTTCCCCGTGATCCGATTAAAGTCTTGCGTAAGGAAGAAAGTTGCGCGCGATTTTAACGTTTGATCGAAGTCGCCGTAAACGTACCGTAAAAAAAAAAAAAAAAAAGAAAACAAGAAATACGATTTAATGTCGTGGAACGGACGATCGGCGGTTCGTTTAAAAGTCTTTGTTAAAAAGTTTCCCCTTTTCCTCCTCGTTCGAGCAAAGTTCAGAGCTTAAGAAGGTGGACGAGAGGGTTAAATGTTTCTCTTCCGTCGTTACACAAACTTATTAATATTTGTAGGAACAAAAGAATGAAAAAGCGTCGAGAACGAACCGAACGAAGCCAAATTGGCAAAAGACGTGGTGGCGGTGACGGTGGCGGTGGCGGTGGCGACGGCGGCAGCGGCGACTGCGAGCGTCGACTTCAAATAGAGCGGAAAGGCTCTCCACCGTTTCACGAGCAATTTCATTTCCAGTGGAAAATTTATGCAAATCTCTCGCGCCGGAGAAGCAGCCCGAACGACTCTGCGACGAATTTGCGACGATTATACGATTTCTGTTTTGCGCCGCAAAGAGAAAAGCAACGAGGAGCGTACGAGGCCAAACTGGAAATGGCTCGATCGAGAGAGTATTCCGATCGATTGCGATTAAAATCCTTACTTCGTTATAGACAAACTATTATTATATAATCGCATTAACGGAATAAGCTATTATTTGATTTGCCTCGTACGTCGAAACGGATATAACTTTCATTCGAGTTACTTTCGTCCTCCGCTAATGACCATTCTCTCGAAAAATCGATATAAGACGTTTTTTTCTTTCGGGGAGAAAAGCCGGCGCCGCTTCCTCGGTCACTCCGATTATTTCCTATTATTTCTCCTCGAGCGAACGTTTGGATATTATCCACGTTTTAACGAATCTTCGTCGTCTTCGTTAGTCTCGAGCAAAGTCGGTTAACGGTTATCCAACGAAGGCTAGACCATAGCCCTTTTCACCCACGTTACGTTTCTGATCGCATCGTTCGCAACGTTTTCGACATCGAACGAAAAAAGGGATACGCGTACGCGCTGCGTATACGTGTATAGACGGATAGATGGATGAACGGATAGTGTGTGTGTGTGTGTGTGTGTGTGTGTGTGTGTGTGTGTGTGTGTGTGTGTGTGTGTGTGTGTGTGTGTGTGTGTGTGTGTGTGTGTGTGTGTGTGTGTGTGTGTGTGTGTGTGTGTGTGTGTGTGTGTGTGTGTGAAAGAGAGAGCAAAGTGGATCGCATTCGCATAACCCAATGATCAACGACGACGGCCCTCTCGTAGAAATTTCATTTCGCATAGAACGATATAACGATTTTAACTAACGTAAGTGTAACTTTTTTTGGATCTTTGGCTACCTCGCTCTCACCGATAAATGCATTTCCGCGTAGCCCCGTTTCGATCGCTTTTCCCAGCAAAATTGTAATCGCCGAGCGAAGCGTAACGTTCGAAAAAAGAGGAAAAAAATTGTGATAGGTTCGGCACAAAAAATGTTACATCGAAGGATATTCTCGTTAGTGTGCATTAACGTTACTAACTGCGTAGATATTTTAATAAAGTCAAACTAACGATCGCGTTTACCGAGATGAAAATCACGTAGGCAAACGGCGCAAGTTATTCGTAATTCGAAGCGAGCGCCGACGCGCTTTTAACCGTCCATGTAAAAGAATCGCAGTGTTTTCGTTAAAAACATTGGAAAGAGAGAAAAGTTTCTCGAATTCGTCCGTACTGTGTGTTTATCGCGATACGATTGATAGTCAAGGATGTATCCCGGTCGAGTTAGTTTTAAATATTTATGCGGAAACTCGCTGCTTTTGCATTATGCACGAGTATCGCGAGTAGCGCGTGTAATACGGCTACGTAGGTACCTGAAACACGCACGAAAGAGAGGAGAGGGCCTAGAATATGAAGGTAATATTCGAGAGGAGTCGGAGGAATCGTCGACGACAGTGTGAACTTACCTCTCTCGAGTTAGTTATTCCGACGGATACCTCTCTTCTCGTTCGTATTCGCTCTCGTAAACGGCCTTACAAAGTACCAGTCGGTAGCCGATGAATGAGGAAAAATTCAGGACGAACTCGATGTACTTACTTGGTGTCACCTCTAGGCGCGCCCCGATGAAAACATAAATAACGTTGCATTAGCTCGATAAGCGAGTATGAGAGAGAGAGAGAGAGAGAGAGAGAGAGAGCGAGAGCGAAGTAAGGATAAAGAGGCATTGTGCCTTTTTGTCCCGAGAAAGATCGACCGAAAGGAACTAGAGAGAAAGTACTAGAAAAGCAATCGTATCTGCCTTATATTCGGAAAAGCGTTGAAAAATATATGGGAGCGATGAGAAACTCTCGTTGCTCCAAAACAAAACAAAACAAAAACAAAAACAAAGCAAAAAAGAAAACAAGAGAGAAGAAAAAAGCAAAGGGGAAAAAAAGAGAAAGGAAAAGAGAAAAGTAAGCCAAGCGGAATACCTTCCCTCGTAATTTTTCTCCCGTATTACGCGATGCCATTCTTTCCTATGAAAATGAGAAGAAACATTTTTGAAATAGAAACCGCATAGAAATGATACCGACGTTAAAAGGAGAAAGATAGGAGAGAGCGCGAGACGCATTGAAAAAGTGGAGATTAGATCTTTTTCGTTTTTATCGTGAAAATAAGAACGAAAGGATAAGAAAGAAGAAAGGGGTTCGTTTCACAATTATGCGCCTGAAATATGATTAATGGAGAAGTAGAAAGACTAGAAGGGACGTTCTATCGGCACGACCCTTTGAGTCGTCGATGAATATTAAGTGGAAAGAATCTTAGCTCCGGTTCGAGTCCAATTTTGAAAGAGCTTATAGAGTTATTACCGACGAATATTACCTCCTACCTCTGTCATGTCTGATCTAATTAGTTAGTTAGAAACGAGCCGATTCGAAAAATCAATTATGCTCGTGCGTTCGTATATACGTCGAGCTTATTTTCGCTCGAGATTTCGATGATTTCAAACTCGTTGTTAGGACCGAAATGTGCGAGCCGGGACGTTCGTTCGTTCGTTCGTTCGTTCGTTCGTTCGTTCGTTCGCTCGTACGCTCGGCGAGTATCGATTATCTCTCTGTCAAAAGAATATAAGCTGGAAGGTATGAGCGACGACTGACGGCGCTAGAATGAATATTACGATTCGGATAAACCGTGCTCCCATCTATTCTCGCAACGTCCGAAACCTTCTCCGAAGTGTTTCTTTACGCGACGAGACGATCCTTTTAAGAAGAGCAGCTCGTTTCGGTCCTCCTCCGATCTCCTTGGCGCGCATCTTCCGCATCCTTGATATTCTCCTCGTCGAGAGATTTATCTGAAAACTTGGCCAGAAATGATTCTATTTTCTTCCATTTTCTCTCTCTTACTTCTTTTCTTTTCTTTTTTTTTTTTTTAACGTACAGTATATCAAAGTACAATGCTCGTTTCCCCGACGAAAAAGAACGAGAACGTCTTGCGTTTTGGTCGGGCATGACAGGTTCGACGAATATCTACAAATATTTCTAAGGAAATTCCAGATGACAAGAGCAAAGACCTTTGAGCCTTCTCCGCTCGTACATGGAAAGCAAGCCAGTCGATGATTCTTCGTTCTCGTCGAGAAAACTCGGCTAAAGAACAAAGATCTTTGAGAGAGGACAAATCACAAAGATCGTCGGGTATTCCGTGAACCTTGATAGTCTACCGAACGACATCCATTACTCACAGAGCTTTGCCGATCGAGCGCGTCCTCTCCGTTGCGACGCGACGCGACGCGACGCTTCCGAACGTCTTCTTTGGGATAACTTTTCCGAGTCGTCCTTTTTCCGAAAGAGAAGTATTCCCCTTCCTCCTCCTCCTCTTCGAAGATACATGTATCTTGCTCGCGATATATTCATTTCGTTTAATCGTTTAGATGGCGTAAACAACGAAAAAGGGTAAACGAGTTTTATCGACGTTTACTTTCTATCAAAAATCAATCGGATTAATCGTAATTTTACAAAATTCGAACTTGACAGGCATGCCGGTCGAAGAAGAAGAAGAAGAAGAAGAAGAAGAAAAAGAAAAAAAAATGTCTAGGGAATTCTCTTACAGGAATCGGACGAGCTACTTTCGCTGGCACGTTTAGCAACGGGTATGCCACTCTACGCCAGCCCGTTTTTTAAACTATCCTTGTGGCCGAACGATCGACGTATCGTGAATTACATCTTCACGAGTATATCGAGAATATCGATCGGTTCTCCCGTACGCGTCCGTAGAGTGCAAGAGAGAAAGGGAAATACGAGAGAATCGCGAGCTCGTCTTCTTAAACCTACGTTTTCTCCCTAAACCTACGAGACGATCTTATTAAAGTCATCCTCTCTCTCTCTCTCTCTCTCTCTCTCTCTCTCTCTCTCTCTCTCTCTCTCTCTCTCTCCCTCTCCCTTAGACTAGGATATACGCAGGTACAAACACGCGCGTTTGTTCACACGCCTTTCCTCGCTTTGATACAAACGACGCGCAATTATTGTTTACATTTTTTAACAAAAGGTCGCAAAGTCGGATGAAACGGAGAAGCGGAGAAAAACAATTGGCTCTCCGCTCGTTCAAAGTCGATAAATACACGACGCACTCGTTTCGCTTTTGCCGGACATAAAGAGAGAGTAAACGATTTTAACGTTTTTATACGTAGATATATTTAAAGGTAGGTGAAACGTGGTTAATATGTAACAACGTTCGAAGCGAAGGAATAATGAGACTAAAATCGGACGTGTATTCGTTATCGGTACTGACTTCGTCGTACGAAGCGAGTAAACGAATACATACTTCATTTACCTGGCTTATCAAATTCCGGCAATGTCTGTTTTTTTAATACGTTTACCTACGTACCTCGATTATCCCTTAGTAGATAAATGTTTTTCGACCTCGATACTTTAACGACGACAACGACGACGACGACGACGACGACGACGACGACGACGACGACGACGACGACGACGAGGACGACGACGATGACGACGACGACGACGATGACGATGACGACGACGACGACGACGACGACGACTACGACGATGACGACGACGACAACGACGATGGGGTTTTGATACGAAGACACAACGAGGACGATCAAGACTCGGTCCCCGAGACTCGGAAAGATTATCTTTTCTTTCTTCTCCGTGTGCCTGTGCTATCTCAGGCAACGAGAATGACGATCGTAAACGAAGATTTACGTATAAACAAAAAACAACGAGTCTCACCGTCCGAGGACTCGCGGCCGACTGAGGTCCGCCTCGAACGTCACCGTGGGTGTAGCTGTACTCACCCTCCCATTCGCTCTCTCTCTCTCTCTCTCTCTCTCTGGAACACTTGCGCGCGTCCTCTCACCCCGTATCTCGCTCGCTCGCTCGCTCGCTCGCTCTCTCTCTCTTACGTACGCGACCGCACGGTCTTCCATCTCTGTCGCTCGTCTCCTTCCTCTCCCCACCAGTAGTTCTCGGCATTGGAACATCGACGCCATCTGATTCGCGGAACGAGTACGCGTGTACTAACGAGTGCGAGAGAAACGGCAAACAGGGATCGCTTCGGTGCGACAAAGACGCGCTACCCCGAGGCGCTTCGGAGTTAGGAGAGAGGGTGAACGCGAGTGGGAGAGAAAAGAGAGAATGCGTTCGCGCGAGAAAGAAAAGAGGCAATTTATTGGATTCTGGAAAAAGCAGCGATCACGTACGTGTCCGGAGAAAACTTTGGTTGGATTTCGACGATAGATACTTGAATCGCCAGCGACTATCTTATATCCCGAGAGATAGAGGGAGAGAAAAAGAGTCGCGAGTCCGGGTGTCGATCGTTTTTTCGGATCGACCGATCGCTCCACGAGAATCCTCTCGATCCGATAGCTCCGATCGTAGATATATTTCACTTGTAATCGTTAAAAAAGGTTCTTCGAGTCGGAGTATTTCATTAGATCCAATTTCATTGATGTCGCACAATCCTGCCATCGGGAAATTACCGGCAATGTCGTCGTGTCGGGGAGTAACCGAGGATACCCGTTTGCCTTTCTGCAAATCGATCTCTCTCGACGTACGGACGACTGAATTCTACTCCAACGGAGCAGACAATAAAGAAGACCCATCGCGCGTCGCCTTGTAAACGATTGTTCGTATTAAACTCTGAAACGTATTGGACTACGGCCTAGAGCAGAGAACTCAATTACTCATTCGAGAAATAACTCGACGAGTCACGACGGTACGCGAGCGTTTTCGTCCACCCTATTCTCGGCGTCGGTCTCTTTATTCGTCGACATGCGTTGAGAATACGGTCTATCGGCTTATATGTGTTCGCGAAAAAAGAGATGAAAATCCCAAAGAAAAGCTTATCGCTTCAAAGGACGAATATTGAGCGAGCGCGCGTGTGTACATATGTAGTTCGACGAGCGTAATAGCGTCAAAATAATTTTGACCGGACCGGATCGGACCGACCGATGAAATATATGTTCGATCGTTTCGTTGGAAAAATCGACGCTTCGTATCCAAGTTAACGACCGACGAGGAATTCGCCTAGAAGATATTTCATCCCTCTTTGGAATAACTCGACTCGCCGATGACACGGATATTCCCTGTCGGCCGAATGCTCGACTTCATCCACCGAGAGTTTCTACTCTCGAGAAAGCTCTCGGCATACCCGACAGGAAATTCGTCGCGTCTCTATCCCGCGATTGTTTCAACGGAACGATAGAAAAGTAATAACGAACGTAACGAATCATTTTCTACGGTAGAAATTTCCCTTCCCAAAGGGACGCGGCATCGACGAGTTATAAAAAAGAGTAGAAAGTTCGTTGCGCACTGCCGCAAACGAAAAGTGCCGTATAAAATTAATTATATCGAAAATTCTGATGAATCGGTAAAAGCTTGGAAATTCGATAATAATATAGAATAAACGTACGTAAGAGCTGTGCGACGAGGCGTCCGCGGTTTTAACAAATTTCTCTTCGATCGGCGATGCGTCTACGCTTTTAATGGGTACGACTCGTCGAAATAACGAGCTCTCCAAACGAGAATAAATTTGTGCGTAGACCGGTTAAAACGTTTTCGTTCGATGGAGAAAATGGAAGAAAAGAAAAAAAAAAAAAAAAAAAGAAGAAAAGAAAATAGGAACGACGGTGGTTCGCACGAGTCCGGAGAAATTTAATGAGAAATATTGAAAAACGGAATAAGGGCAAAGTTGGCCCATTCGTCTCACCTCGAGCAACGTCTATTAATGGAAAATATCCGTTGTTACGGCGATTGGAAAAAAAGACCTATTTGTTTTTCGATATATCGATAATTCGAACTCTCGTATAAATCGAAATAATCGATCGTAATCAATGAATTTACGTACGAACCCGGGGCGCGTCGCGAGTCTTTTTTTCTCTTGTTTTTGTAGTACTTCTAGATCGACGATTCGGAGAAGACTAAAGACGATTTCACTTAGTCTCGCTCGTAACGATTCGGTCTTTCGTTAGGGGGCAATCCCGTAGGTAAATTTATCGCGAATATGCATGGTGCACTTATGAATATGAATACTAGTAAATCGTTATGCCGCGCGACGTCGAGTCCGAAGAAAGTTTTCACGGAGAGCGTCGAGGAGAGGGAAAGGTATGCGAGACTCGTAAAGCCACACACCGACGTCTCAGGACTTTCGACGGAAGCGGCAAACGGCGACGAGGAGAAACTCGACTCGGATGTTGGAGGAAGGACGAAGGGAGGAGCCGAGCGTCGTTCGTGTAACTCGCTGGTACCTACCTACCTAGAGACGGATACTAGAGAACCTAGGAACGTTCTCTATATCGAACGCCATAACTTCCGTGCTAAGTCGACTGCCGAGCACGTTGCACGTGATTTACCCTCGTGGCCTTGGGAGGACGTTCCGTCTCTCCCTCTCTATTTCTCGCTGACGCTACGAAAGAGACTTTGGGCGAATTTCCGGGTAAACTTTAGGGTGCGGAGCCGAAAACAAGATCGCGGCGCCTCGCAGTCGCGCCGAAAGTCTGCCAGCCGACTTGGCGATCCGCAAAAATTTCATTCGTCGCTGCTCGAATTCCCTCGGAATTTTTCGTATTCTTGGATGACGCGATGAAAAATGGAATATATTCTTGGCAAGAGAGGGAGAGAGAGCGAGAGAGCGAGAGAGAGCGAGAGAGAGAGAGAGAGAGAGGGAGTGAGAAAATAATAGAGCTCGATCGTTAAACCGATAATTAACAAAGCCAAAAATTCGTCGGCCCACGAGCTCGACTCGTTCGTACCTTCTATCACGGACACCTACTACATCGTGCACGTGTAAATACGTGCAAGCACGTGCATACGCGGAGGTTCTCGCGCGAAAGCGCGTGCACCGATGCGAAACATCGATCGAATCGAGACTCGGCAGCATTTCGCCATTTATCCGATGTGACTCGCAATCAGCATCGAACCTAAAACGCGAGAGCACGACTCTCGAGAGTTGAGTCTGAGAGAGAGAGAGAGAGAGAGAGAGAGAGAGGGAGACAAAAAACAATTTATAAGGCAAACGCTTAAAGACTCGTTAACTCGAAAAGTTCGACGTACGAATATTGCGAGAGAAAACAAACAGAGAGCGAGAGAAAGGAGGTTGAGCGAAAGGAGGGTAAAGGGTTGGCGGGCATGTTATAGTATTTAACAGGGTGACTAGCTCGGTTCAAAAATAGATCGCGGCAGTATCTCGCGAGGACGGTGTCACTGTCCTCGTCATTTATTCAATGTACTCCGCTTCGCGGTCCTCCCTTGGTCCACTCCGCGTGACCGACCGTTAAAGGTCTTAAACTACCGCGACCACGCTGAATTTCTAACGTGGTGAGCGCGCCCTTAAAAGCGGGAAAGGCTAGAGAGAGAGAGAGAGAGAGAGAGAGGACTGTTTGCGTTTCGATGAGATAGAGAATCCGAAAGTGAATGCGACGCGAGTAGGCGAAGAGCGGCGTTTTCGCCTCGACCGGTAGTAATAGGTAACGTCGATCTGTCGAATTATTTGAAAAATCCTTTTACGTTCAAAGGATTTGTCTCGACGATAGTCGCGATGACATTAATTCGTCTGCAATTAAAAGGGATTCGAAGCGTGTGAGAGGAAAAAGGAGCCATTAGCTTTCCGGACGAGCGCTCGCACGTCAACGTTACGAAGGAAAAGAAAAGCTACCGAATCGATGGAACAATGGCGCGTAATGAAACGGTTTTTCCAAAGGGTACGCGATGAGCCGGCTACTACTCGTAATCGGAGGACGGTTCTCAACCTGTTTTCGTCCACCTCGCTTCTTTACCCTCGAAATAGACTCATCGGCAGTTATTATTCGTTTAAACCCGTCCACCCCGTTGGCGACTCCTCGTTAAGGATCGAAATGAAATCTCGTTATTCCGTTCGGACCTCTCGCCTCTCTGCCGGTTTTATTAGCTCGCCTTTGTACGCCTCCGTGGATCGGTCGTCCGAGCGAGCTCAACGACGCGCGAATAGATTTTTAGACGGAGATTATTAGCCCCTGACGCGCCTGATTTATCTTCGTAGCGTAAAAGTCTTGGCAAAGTTTATATCTCCTAGCAAATCGCGCTTGCATCGTAAAGAAAGACTCGAAAGGTCGGCGATAAATCGCGCGATAAGAAATATCACTTTTTACTCGGGCGAATGCCAGCGAGCGAGTCCGAATTCGGGTAAATTATCCGAGAGGCTCGAATCGAGGAATCCTGATTTTCGAGGGAAACGAAATTCGAAATGATCCTTAGCGCGAGGGATCGGCTAAGAGAAACGTTAAACCATCGCCCAACGGAGCTATTTGTTCCGAGAAGTAGGAGGAGGGAGCGTTGCAAGTCCGTCGAGCGAAATTTTATTCCCGCGAGAGATTCAAGATGGAAGGAGAAAGGGGAAGAACTGGCTATAGGAAGGAGCGATACGAGGGAAGGAAGGAAAAGGAAGGAAGAAAGGGGGGGGGGAAAGGAAGATAAAGAATGGACGATCGAGGAAGGGAGAAAAAGAGTTTTCTCTCGAAGAAACGGTGGAGGTACCTCTCGTAGCGTATAGACGCAACACGGTCTTCTAGCTGGAGTGCTCAAACACGCATAGCGGACACGAAACATATAGCGGTTGGTTTCGTAGGCGAGAAGAGGGGAAGACGAATCGCCGGTACGGTGGCCAGGGCACGTCCGGAAATGGAGGGAATCGGACGGCGCGACGTCGTAATTTCCGGTACGCCCTCGAAGAGAAAACGGAAGGGTGCGAGCGGAAAGAAACGAGAACGAATCTCGGATAATTTCGGCTAATCATTTTCTTCGATTCTTTCCTTTCCATTCTTATTTCTCTTCTTGGGGTCGAGGCTAAAAGGGATTCGTGCCTTCCGAGCGAACGTTTCTCTCGGAACAAACACCCCGATCGAAATAATCGCTGTCAAAAAGTAGATGAAATTACTTCTTCGAGTTTTAAGAAAGAGGGACAGAGAGAGAGAGAGAGAGAGAGAGAGAGAGAGAGAGAGCACGAAGGAGATATCGTGCCACGCGGAAGATTAGAAAAGTTTCTCGATATCGAGAGAGTTTCCCTTTGTCGAGAAATTAAATATCCGGACTTTCCTTCGAGTTCAGCTATGAACACTTTCGATACGAGATCTTTTCTAAATACAAATAAATCGCATAAACCGTGTCGTTCGTAGTCCGGAATGGGGCCGTGACGTAACGCAGCTCCTACGTTAAATATAAAGAAGGGGGAAGGAAAAAGGATAAAGAAGGAATTAGAGAAAAGAATCGAGGGCGAAAACCCTCGGTAGTACCTCTATCCCCTCTCACCCTGTCCCTATTTTTCATCGTCCGGCACAACCGTCCGACTACGAAGCACCCCATTCCCCTCTTTCGTTCTCTCATTTAAGAGAGAAAAACAGGACGCACGATGAAAGCTTTGAAAGCTTTCTCGCGCCCGCGCGCACGTTAACGCGCGTACTCTGGTTCGTTCGTACTCTCGGCGCATCATTGTGACACCGAGCGTATTAAGGGCGTCTCTTAGGTTTATCTCTTTCTCTCAGCTTCGAGAAATGAATTTAGACGAGAGAATAGGAGAGAATACCGAGGAGCGCGATGGTGAAAAGCTCGTTGGCCGAGACGTCGCCGTCGATCTTTCACTTTCGAATCGAATCGAAGAGAAGAGAAGCGTTCCAAGCATCCTTGTTCCGAGAGATTAAAAGGAACGAAAGTGCGAGGTACGCGACGTTAGATAGAAATTCGAACGTGGAAACTCAATTTGGAGTAAGGCCGAAGGAAAGAGGAACGTTCGAAAGGGGGATTGAAAACCGCCAAGAGACCGCGAATCGAAATGCGATTTCGACGATCGCACCTTCGAACTCTTCCAAAAGAGAAAAGTTCTCGATAAGTGAAGA
Source organism: Dolichovespula media (assembly GCA_911387685.1). NCBI lineage: Eukaryota > Metazoa > Arthropoda > Insecta > Hymenoptera > Vespidae > Dolichovespula > Dolichovespula media. Next base: position 181,182 of record OU426859.1, read on the forward strand.
TTTTTTACATTTCACTAGCACGAGTAATAATATCCAATGAAATAAAATATCGTAGCGTTTCGATAGAAAACTCGTTGAAACGTCGGAAAGGTGTCAACGAAATTCTCGTCGTATCGTGCGAGTTTATCGATTCGAGAGAAAATAAAAAAGAACGCTGGAAAGGTCGAAAAGCAATTAAAAGCGTTCGGAAAAGAGCGTTCGCTTTGCGTCCTTCTCCCTCCAACTTTTTAGCCGCGCTACGGAGCTTGAAAAGCCTCGAGTTCCGTAAAGTTTAGGCGATCGTTAGAGGAAGAATTTAATTAACGTAACGAAATAAAATAATAAGCGAGAGATAGAGAGACGTTCCTTTGGTCTTTTAAGGCCGAACGATACTTTCCCATTGCTTTTCTTCTTCTTTCTACCCTCGAAAATCTCGAGTAACCCCGCTTTTGCGAAAAGCGTACGAGATGATCTCTTCCTTTCTTCTCGATCGTCGAAGCGATTCGTCTCCCGCGATCGATCCAGATTAAACCGAAACGCGATGGTATTTAGAATCTCGATTCGTTGCCTCGCGTAACTTTCATCCGGCGAAAGGTCGCAGCTTTATTGCGACCATGGAGCGTTTCTCTCGCGTTCCCACGAACTTTCTTTTAATCACTCCGTCGGGACAATCACGAAATAACACCGAAGCGATACTTTGGAAATTGCGCCCGATCCTCGTCGCCTCGCAACTTTGATCTCGTTCGCGTCTCTATCCGGTGTGTGCTACTGCTACCCGTTTCAGAATCTTTTAAACTTTCTTCTTTTTTCTCCGACGTTTCCATCGTGATCCAAGGACAAGATCGTTGGACCGATTTTAGCGTACGATAAAAAGGTACAGTCTTAGGACGATTCGTTCGATCGGACATTACCTCTATCTCTCTTTTTATCTCTGGCTCTGTCCAATTCGTTGCTTTCTTCGAGTTATATTCGCGAGGATATTTCGCTAGTCGCGCGTCTGGTAAAAGGCGAAAGAGGAGACGAATTACGGTATCGTATTTTACGCTTTCGGTCAAGAGACTCTTCTTCGTCTAGACGAAACGGAAAAGCCTCTCTCATCTCCTTTCCTCCAACTCGTATCGTATAACACGGACGTCGACGAAAGTAAGAAAGCGAATAACATTTTCCAGTGTTGCTGGTTCCATTGTCATAAGCGATCCCCCCCGAAATTCTCCGACTCTCTCTCTCTCTCTCTCTCTCTCTCTCTCGCCCCGTGTCTAGCTAAATTTTCAAACAGCGTATTTCCCCTTTCAAGGCCGACCACGTCACTCGTCGCGAGATAACGCCGTTGCATTTAGCGAGTAGTGGCGTTCCACTTTTTCGCATTTTCATCGCACGAATCGTAGAAGCATTCGCCAACCTTTCCCATTTGCCTTGGAAAAGAAAGGGGAAGGTGGGGGGCGGGGGGGGGGAGAGATGTGCTCGTACCTTGTATGGGCCGAGCCGTTACTTTGACATGTTCCTTTTTCCATCCGCTGACCGTACCTTCCTACGCCTCCTCGTAACGCGAGAGAGTGATTAAAAGTACGCGTAGGGAAGTTGGTCGAATGCGAGAGCTGAGTCGAGCAGCGTGAGGCGATCTTTTTCAAGGTATAAGAAAAGCAGAAGAGTACGTTGGTACGCGAGTACCGTCTGTCTATTTGGGGAGAGTGCGTTTGAGCTTCGTTAACTCTCTCTCTCTCTCTCTCTCTCTCTCTCGTACCCGGGCGCATCTTTTAGAGGAGAAAACGTTGAGAAATTTCGTTGCGATTTATTAGATTTATCTTCTCTCCCCGAGGAACTTTGCCGAGTAAGAGAGCGCGCGCGCGCGCGTGCATAAAGAGAAATGAGCTTTTTTACACGCGACGGCACGTTCCAAGAAGATTTACGAGTTTTGCCAATCGAATCCGATAACGCTTCTAATTTTTGTCCGTCCAACGATATCGAACGGTATCGAATTAAGAGAAAATTATGAACGAATCCGATATAACGGATGCGATGGTAGAGTTTAGAGTCTTGGAACGAAGCAAATCGGGTCGTTTTCTTTTTCTTTTTATTTCTTTATTCGCGTTCGAGACGATTGATCGCAGCAAGCGAAACGACAAGACCCTAAAATCGAAACGCTCGTGTCGGACCGACCAGTGAGAAAAGTTTTTCGTAAACGTATATGCGTCCGATCGATCCGTAGCGACGACACCAAATTTTACGCAGGATCCGTACGTACCTGTAAGAACGGTACGTACGATCGCGCATATTAAACCCTTGAAATAAAAAAACATTTACAATAAAATTAACCTGCAACTACGGTGTACTCGAATGAAGTCAAATATAAGTCAAAAGGAAACGGTAGATACGCGGAAGTAGAAAAAAGAATGTATCGAGAGAGAACGCAAAGGTGTGCAAAATAACGATCGACGATCCATCGTGGATGAAGAAATTTTTACATATTTCCTTTCAGATACGCTTCCTTGATCTTCATTCGAAGGATCTTGCCGGATGGATTTTTGGGAATGTCTCGGACGAATGAAACACCACCTGGAACACGATACTCGCGTAAGAAATGAGAGGGGGAGAGAGAGAGAGAGAGAGAGAGAGAGGGAGAGAGAGGAGAGCACGTACCATTGAGTTGCTTGTACTCGGAAACCTTCCCCTTAATGAAATTCTTGATTTCCTCCTCGGTAATCTTCCTGCCCTTTTTCAAGACGACGAAAGCCCTCGGTACTTCACCGGATCTGGCGTCAGAAATACCGATTACCGCGGATTCCTTTACGTCGGGATGCGTTCTCAAAAGCGACTCCAATTCGGCCGGTGGGACCTAACAGGGGAACGAGACGGAACGATACTTATCTTCGTAAAGAAATTACTCGACTCTCGAGACTACTTGGAGATATACCTGAAAACCTTTGACCTTGATCAACTCCTTTAACCTATCGGTAATGAAAAAATCTAAATTGTCGTCGAAGTGAGCTATATCGCCGGTTTTCAACCAACCATCCTCGGTCAACGTTTCCTTGGTGGCACTCGGATTGTCGAAGTAACCTTTCATGACGTGAGGTCCTCTGATCCACAATTCGCCGTTCCTACCGGGCTCGCAAATGTCCAACTTAGTTAAGGGATCGACCAATCTCGCGTCGCAACCGCAAATATTCTTCCCGATGCTCGCGTACTTGGAGCCCGTCTTTTCTATAAAGGCCACGGGCGCGCACTCCGTTAATCCATAACCTAGGAAATGGAAATCTCGTTTGAAAATCTCGTCGACCACGGAGAATACGTAACTATTCGTAACTTGTACGATAAACGTAAGTAACGCGCGTGTACGCGCGTGTACGCGCGTGTACGCCCGTCGGGCAATTCACCTTGGGAGAATTTAAAACGACTATTATCTAATCGAAACTTGTCGTAAAATCTGTCAACGTCGTCCTTCGAAAGCGGTGCTGCTCCGCTGAAAGCAGTTCGTACGTTCGAGAGATGTTCTTTTTTGGCTAACGGCGAAACTGACAGAAACAATATTATCGGCGGTACGCAAAACAAAATCGATGGCTAAAAGCATAAAAGAAGTTAAGCCTTTGTGATATCGTGTATCATCGATGGGAGAGATCATTTTTGTCGGTTCGATATACGACCTACGTAACGTTCGACGTCGATACAAAATATTTTACCTTTTCCTTGAGGAAAACGTCGAGGAACGTTTCCGGTTGGAATTTCGGAAGCGTAACGATCTTCGCTCCGTCCACTAGGCTAGGTAGCAGAGCCCCGTTCATGCCAAAAATGTGAAAGAAGGGTAGAAATATCGGTATGACGTCTTGATATTCGTCTGTGTATAAAAATAAAGGGGGAAAAAAAAAGAAAGAAAGAAGAAGAAGAAGAAGAAGAAGAAGAAGAAGAAATAACAATCCCGTTCCGAACGAAAAGCAAAGACGTAAATTATCTATTATACGTGAGAATGAAATTCTTCCTTCTTTACCCGTCGCCTTTCGAATCCACATATCCCGATCGATGACGGCATTCACCATTTCCATGTTCGAGACTAAATTGGCGTGCGTTAGCATCACTCCTTTCGGCAGACCCGTCGTGCCACTCGAAAAAGGTAAAACCGCGACGTCCTTCGCGGAACGGCTCGGGGCTTTCAACCCCGGTAAGTTCTTGCCGCGAGTAATCAAGTCCTAAAAATGATATTCCAAATCTATATCCGACTTTAGTATCGCGTTACTCTCGTTTCGGGTAAATCATTAAATAAGAATTGAAAATTGGATCATTCGTTTCGTCCGTCGAATCTTATTCCTTCGAGATACCTTGAAAGGTATCGCTCCGTTCGTCATCGGACCCGTCGTTCCGTCGTCTATAACGATAACGGACGATCCCAATCTGTATCTCGCCGCCGCTTTCTCTACCACCGGTAAGATCTCTTTCGCGGTGACGATACCTTTCGCACCGGACAGCTCCAATTGCTTCGTCATTTCCTCTACGACCGCGTGAAAAAAAAAAAAACAAAACAAACAAAAACAAAAAATATTAAAGGCGTTTATTCTCCTTATTTTCGTTTGATCGTACTAGCGCGTATCACTTACCGAGCGTGTAATACGGATTCATGGTCGTAACGACGAGGCCCGCCTCCAAAATGCCGAGAAAAGCTAGAACCCATTCCGGCAAATTGGGAGCGATCAAGGCAATTATATCACCTTCCGTGAACTTCAAGTTCCTCAGACTCCTTCCAACGTAATTCGTAGCGTCCCTCGCTTCCCCGTACGTATATTTCCTACCTGTTATACCGCACTCCTGAAAATCATTATCGGCAATCAAAACTCCCGTCTACTTTTTCTCCATTAAAGAAATTCCAACCGACGTACCAAGGGGGGAGACTTACCAAGGCAATTAGCTTGGAAAATTCGTTAACGTTGCGCCAAACGTATTCCGGTATATTAGAATCCGGATAAGTGACTTTACCGTAAGGCGAAGGAATGATCATCTCTTGGTTCTGACCTCGAATGAATTTTTCTTCCGATCCCCCAAAGACGCTCCTCGCACCTGAACGTTGTATCTTACTCGTTCCATCGTTTAACAGCGCCCGTTCGAATTTCTCGATGCCACGGGAAAGGTGCCTCAACGACCTCATATTCTCGATAAGACTCTCGTCGTTGAGAATATCACCTGTCGAAGGAATAAAACAAAACGAAAAAAAAAAACGAATCGTAAGGTATATACCACGTATACGTATTAACGCGAGCAAAGTCTATTATTAATCGATTCTAATCGTTCGATAAAAAATCTATCGGGAGAAAAAGAATTTAGAAAAATCGTTAGAAAAATGCGGAAGGCGTGTCTCGAGGGCGAGCGGAAATGTTAAATGACTCGTTGAGCCGGTCTACGAGCTATGACAAGTCACACCGTAATCAATAAATATATAACGTAAGTCGAGAAAGAGGAAGACCTGCTACCTTGAAGGATTTCTCGCTACTGAACACCAGTCGCCTTCCTTTTCGCCTAAACCGTTTCATTTGCGGAAGAATTAACTATTGGCGATCGAAATAAGACAAACGAGAAAATAATGGGGGGCAAAGTACAAAGATCATTTCTTATCGCGTTCGTGTCGCAAGGCGATATTTTCTTTCGATAGTATCTTTTATCTTTCAAGTCGAAGAATCGATCGAAATATTATTTACATATTTCCGACCTACGTATCGAATGTTTTTCAAACGCGCACGGAACAACATCCAACTCGAGCGCCCTTTGTTTCCCATTTTTTCGTAGACGACGATGCCAAAGACCGCGCGTCCGACCGATCTCGCGAGGCGTTTTAGTTCGTACCTACGAATTTCCTCACGAATGAATGCTCGAAACGGAAAGAGAAAGAGTAAGAGGGGGGGGGAGAGAGAGAGAGAGAGAGAGAGAGAGAGAGGTAAATACGTGCGTAGGCAATGCTCCGTAAACGACCTTTGCTCCTTCGCCAGCGCCGTAAACCTTCGATAAACCCGTTCCGCGTAGTTCGGGTAAATGCCGTAGGACTTTCGTTTACGAAGAAGGAGTATGGTATACCTTTCTTTCTTCCTCTCAAAGATAACTCAAATTTCTCTCTCTCTCTCTCTCTCTCTCTCTCTCTCTCTCTCTCTCCTTAACCCGTGAGACACGATTTCTAAATTCGCGCGTACGCGGTTCCTCGATCTCCGACTCCGTACTCGCGAGATCGTTTTCCCTGATAGACTGTTAGATTCTCCGGCAAACAATTTAATATTATCCTACCATTACAACTGCGACGTTACGATAATAGATTACATGTGTCGCACACATCGTTTCTCCCCCACCACCGAGCTCTTAGCGATCGACGCGTTGTTACCGGCAACGCTATCGCTGATAATAGCCACGAAATAAAAGTGGCTTTCGTAATCCGGTCCCGTTTGGACCCGCTTATCGACACGGATCTGCTTTTTTTATTTTCTCGTCGTCGTCGCGAAATAGCCGTACTCCTCCTAAAGACGTATCTACGAGAGTAAAAGTGCTGCTAATTTTTACGAAATGAAAATCGCATCCTCCGCTAAGATCGAAGATGCGATTTTAATCGGCTTTATCGAACGGCGCAAGACGTTACGCGTATCGAAAATATCTTTGATTTGGATCGATATTCCTATGCTTATGCTCAGAGAATGTAACAGAAACTTTGAACGGTCGTAAATAAAAACGGTTGGATCGAGTAGTCCCGTACTATGGCGTTAGTCGTAACGTTCGTTCTAAACGTTTCGTATGAACATGTACGAACCTTGAGCGATAAATACATGCAAATTGAATTTACCGTACTCGTATCTTTACTTCTATATTTATCAACGACCTAGCACGTTCGCGATAAGATACACCACTTTTCATACATATTTCTCGTAATATATTACTCGTAATAAATGTTTCCGAACGTTATCCAAATATTATTTAGCCGGATATTGTCGACAACGTTATAATTACGCATCCTTCATAAATTTTCGTCCGAGCGTACGGTAATTGATTATCGCCAAAAGCGATCGACCACGTAAGTGTACTACTGTCATTAGTCATTTGCTAGGTCCTATTCGTCCATCGTATATTTTATATCGATACGATGGATACGATCGCTTATCGTTTAGCGTGCCAACGCGAAGGAGTACAGGCTATTAACGCGCCTTTCGGCCGATTTATTGCATAACGGAGACGACCTCAGCGTTACATAAGTTGGGGAAATAAGAAAGAGCAAATTCCTCGCTCGTACAGAAATTTGAATTCAACGATTTCGTGGACTGCGTTTACACGAGCGTCTACCGAAGACGGATAGTTTTCGATGCGCCGACGCACGTCCGACAACGCCGACGCCGACATCTCGACGCCGACGCGATACGTCCAATCAGAGCCGTATCGTTCGTTTTGAGACTCGTGAAAATCCATCCATGAATGGAATCTAACGAAACCTCGGGTCGGTTTTCAACTTCGCCAGGAAGAGAGAGAGAGAGAGAGAGAGAGAGAGAGAGAGAAAACGTCGTTCCCGTGATGTTGCTTTGGAACGAGAGATAAAGTAACATCGTTGGGATATATGCGAGAAAAGGACGCGAACGAAGGAAAGAAAAGAGAAGAGAAGAGAAGAGAAGAGAAGAGAAGAAAAGAAATGAAAGAGAAAACTAAAGAGCGCAAGAGTGTGGGAATTATCGATCGATAAGAAAAATACCTCTATTTTCTGCGAAAAAAAAATGTCCGTATCGTTCTCGAACTTAAATTCTATTGGGCGATTCGTCGGTTATCGGGACGACGAGTGGAAAAATCTAAGAGTCGGATTAAGGATCGACGATGCGATTGATCGCAACGAGAAACGAAGAAAATAAAAGTGATTGGAAGAAGAGAGTACGGGTCCATCGACGAACGGTGACGTCCCTGGGAGAAAAGGGGCGAGAAAGGGGGGCGAGCACGACGCCATGTCGACGTTCACCCTCTAGTTCGTTCTCGTTGCAGCCCTCGTCTAAAAGCCGGACTCGAGTCGGAAAAAAAAATCGCGGAAAAACATAAGGAAAGGTCGAAGAAATTGGCATTAGGAAGAAAAAGAAGGAATCCCGAAGGTCGATACTCGTAGAAATCACTGGCGAAATTACTCTTGCACGAAGCATTGGGCTATGAATGAAGACCCAACCCTTTCATCTCGAGGTAATTAACTCTCGTCTTTCGCGAAAAAGCTATCCGTCGATAATCCGTTAGCTCGCTCAATGGCACGCACGGTCCGGCCGGGTTCGTCGCTATGCCGCAACCCTTGCTTCGTCGTTTCTTCTATCTCGAGAACCCCACCGGATACGATAATTTCTAATAAAATATGCCTAAATATCTTGTCGTCTTCGTCTTCGTCTTCGTCGACGAGCGACCGAGAACTCATAACGGTATCCATGCGTTATCTTTGTGCCTTAAGAGAGAGAGAGAGAGAGAGAGAGAGAGAGAGAGAGAGAGAGAGAGATACAGGTAAAAGTCGAAAAATCGAGCGGATCGTCGTCCGCTCAAACCCGGACGGTACAAACCCACCTAAGTAAGTATAGTACGTATCACGCGTTTCATTGATTCCTTTCACTTCCATTCGACGTTCGAGTTCGTAGAATCGCGTTTCTGGAAAAACAAACGTTTCTATTCGCGCCGTTTACACTCCCATCGAGAATAAAGTACGAACGTTAGTACGATAGAGATATCCGCCTCGTTTATCATCGATAAAACGACGGACTCTCGTATTTTTGCAGGTTTTGGCAGTTTTGCTATTGTCAGTTATACCCTGGCCAGGTCCGAGTGTTTTTAAGATATCATGCCCCCGCGATCGTGCCTCGGTGGTGAGGAGGATAGTTCACAAGGTAAGAGAGTGCCTCTTCGAGCGAGACGCCAAGGGACAAAGTTTTAAGCTTCGTCGAGCATTTCAGAGATGGATGCCCATCCTAAAGAAGTATCAAGTGGAGTTACCCTTGGAATGTCCCTTTCACGAAAGTCGAGACATCTTTCGACCTCAGCAACGGGCAAAGCATCAGCACAGACCGTCGCAATGGACCTGCGGCCTTTGCGGCAAGTCTTTTTACGCCGAGAAACATCTCGACGCGCACTTCGATAACAGACATAGAAGTAACGTTAATACGGTGAGTCATCGGTCGTTTACATCGATAACCCTTATATATTTATTTCAACTCGATACGAAAATAAGAATCTTTTTATCGATGAATGAAACGCGTCCGCGGACTCGGCATTTTTATACTCGCTATGATTATCCGAAAAGCCAAAGTTCGCGTTACATCCCCGAGTCGTAGGTATCGCGAGGTATAAGCCGATGGTATACCTATACTTGGAAGAGATACGAAGGAAGATAGTGCTAAATCTATTCCGATCGATATCTCGTGTCCGTCTAAATAAAGAAACGATTTATCTTTTAACGCGTCATTTTCACTTTTCTCTAAAAAGCCTATTATTGGACGCGCTTCGTCATAAGAGTAAGAACCGAGGGATACGTGTGACTGATAACCGATAAAGAAGGAAACTCATACTCGCGCCGAGAGATGAGAGGAGGAGGAGGAGGAGGAGGAGGAGGAGGAGGGAAAGAGCACCTATCGACATTAACCTCGTTAATGACCGCGGAAATCTACGTCAGACTCTCGTTTCGAAAATAATCGTGCTCAAGGAGATATCGATAAATGAGGTAAAATTGACTTCCGATCGGCTCTAAAGTGATCGATATGTCCTTGTTCTCGGTCCTGAATGAAAGGCGGAGGACGCCGTGTGCCTTGCCGACTACTGCGATATCATGAGATGCGACGTCTTGGGAAATCGTGACTTTGAAAGCTCGATGGACGACGAGGACGACGAAGGCGGTCATCTCAACACCGACATACAGGTATAACTAACTGTATTGTTTCGATAGAAATCCGATCGAGTCGACGAAGACTCGATCAAAGGGAGTTAATGCGATGATCCGATTGCGCAAAGGTGTGGAAGGAGAATACGGAGCAGCGCAGTACGTCGGTCGTGCCGTGTTCTCGAGACCTAACTAGGACTTATCGTCCTTCCTCTTCATCTTCCACGGACAAATCGTGCGCGCTCGTGGCCACGAAGAACGATCTACAGCGTTCGTACTGTCGACGAGCCGACGCGGACGTCCTTAAAAATCATCGGCTCGCCGATTCCTCCTCTTATCGTCGCAAAGAGATTGCTGGTCCTGAGAACAACAGTGACGCTTGCGACAATGACGACGAGGACGACGAGGACGACGAGGACGATGAGGACGACGAGGACGACGAGGACGACGAGGATGCCGAAGATGAGGAGGAGGAGGAGGAGGAGGCGGAGGGGAAAGGAAAGAAGGAGATCGGCGGTGACGACGACGACGACGACGACGACGACGACGACGACGACGACGATGACGACGACGAGGAGAATCTGGTAGAAGCCGCCCTACCTGCCGTCGATAAAAGGCAAAGACGCAGAAGAATACATCTTAGGAAACTCAAGTCCAACTGCAAGCCTGAGGAACTTCAAAAGCTCAAGTTACAATGTGAAGTTAGCTTTTTCTCTTCGTTTCTTTCTTTATGGCCGACTAATCGCGCTTCTCATTCGCGATGTTACTTCGAAACGTAAAAGTGATCCCAAGAAGGAACAACCCTCGAAACGAAAGTATTATATTTAACGATGAAGTCGCGTTAGACGCGAGCGGACATCGAAACCTTTGACCTCGATGCACGTTATCTCGCTCATTTTCTCTCCGCTTTAGCAATTTATAAAATACTTTTTTTTATTTCCCATGAAACGTCGATGCTCCACTCTCGCACGGATAGTAGACGGTACGCAATGAAAAATTCGTTAATTCGTTAATTCTATATATTTCTCCCTGTTCGTCCTTGCTTCATTCGTAACGTACGTACCATATCCGTACCGCGATACACATATTTTCTCAAAATAATGAAAAACGATGTAGCGCTTGATACGGCAATCAACGTCACCTCGCACCTGAAAGAAAATTCTATTGTTTACAAGCTTTTTGTGTCGACAGATACTCGTCCGCGATTGTATCGCAGGACTTCTCGCAAATCTCTCGGTTCGAGAATTCCAAGAAATCGAAGGTATGTGCGCGACCACGTGTGGGTAATCCATTTGACTCTATAAAATAAGATATATCGAACGTACGTGGATAAAGAAAGAAAGGAAGGTTTATCGTGAATTTGTTCGCACGTCAGGTGAACTGAACCGGGCCATTTGTTGGTATCTGAGTTGCGACAAATACTGGGAGGATACCAAACGGCAACAGCGTCAGACACCTTGGTATCTGCTCGCTACGTTTATGGCTCTTTTCTGCACCTCGATTTATGCCTGCTATTACGTCATCTGGGTTCTCTTCAAGTAAGTAATACGTTCACCGAGGCTGGATAGAAAGGTCGTTTCTCGACGTTATCGTCGGTGATAGAAAATAATTATTTTATCCGGTTCCTCGATACTGGCGTAGATCCAAGATCGAGCGCAGGAGCCCGATTTTACTTTCTCGTTGTACCTTGCAGTACCGCGGACGAAGAGAGGCTCGACCATACGGGAACTTTAGGTTACAACGATGGAAGTTTTACGGGTGCTTCGTCGTTCCACGATCAGAGCGGTCGTGGCGAGGGTAGATTGGTGGATAGACGAAAAATGGAAGGTGGAGACGATAATCTGGCATCTACGAACGAGGAGATGCCGGATCACTACATTTACGTCGCATATCCACCGGAACTCAAACGTCGTCTCTTGGAAAGGTATCTATTTGTACCATTATACGGTCCTTGTGCACTTTGATAGCGTACGTGCTAACGAGTGCTTCTTTTCGTAGCTGCTACAACAGGACTACCAGACTATGAGACCGAAACGAAAGAGGACGATCGTTTTCACCTTGAACAGGACTGCGCTACGAACGAAGGCACTCTTTTCTCTCTCTCTCTCTCTCTCTCTCTCTCTCCCTCTCCCTCTCTCCCCCTTTCTCTCTCGCCCTCTGTCTGTCTACGTGTTTTGTATACCAAGTCTACTCGAATAAATCGCAACGTACGAGAGGAATCTTCCATCGTGGAAACGACGAAAAGAGTTTGAGCAAGACCAGCTTGAAAATCTTTTGTATCGCAATCAAACCTAAAACATGTTTTATTCGTCGGAGAGAAAAAAGAAAAGGAAAAGAAAAACAGAATAAAAAAAGGAGAAGGCACTACGGTACTCTTAAAAAAATGCAATTTTGTATAAAGTAGGAGTATCGGACTAGATGGATCAACGGACCAAGTAGGAGACCCTAAACGAGTTTCTCCGAGTCTAAAACCAGTATGTCATCTTTATGGAACCATCCGAGTCACGCTGAGTGTCCATAACGCTCGATTGCCGAACGAGCCGGCGAACGCTCGCACCGCTCGGTCGTTGTTGTTCCTCTAAAATACTTTGCGGCATCGCTTGTGTCGATGTAGTTTGAGCTATTGGAAGTTCGGGTACCTCGTGCATCTCGACGGTTTCTCTTTCCGACAGGTCCTCGTAGGAAGCCGCCGCCGACGATGGTCTAAGGATAAAAAGAATAATTCATTCGGACGAATATAAAAGAAAGTAATCATTTGGAGAAATGATCGGGCGAAGCCTACTTGGTAGGTATGCATCGAATACAATCGGCACATGTCCAATCCTTCCCAAAGAGTTCTCCCTCCTCCACCGTTTGCGGGAGTCGATGGTGTAGAGTCTCCGGTAACCGTAAACCCGAAAGACCGCCGATCACCGAGACGCAGCCCAAGATAACCAAAGGCAACACTAGATTTTCCTTACCCTGTAAATCGAAGCATATTCTGTAATAAAGAACACTGTCTCGACTCGTCTCTCTCTCTCTCTCTCTCCCTCTCATTTCCATTCGTTATCTCGTTCGATTCTCGTTACGTACTAAGCCCGTAAAGTCGCCTACGACGAAAAGAATTATATATTTAAATGTAACTTACCAAATACGTAATGAACGGTATGATAATCAGACCAAGACCGCTGATGTAAGCGGAAAAGCCAATCGCAACGCCGCGCAACTGCGTCGGGTAAAGTTCACCGGCGAAGGGATATATTATCAAAAACGAGGCCGATATAGCGGATTTCGAAAGGAGAAAAAGGATTAACGTGGCTACCACGGCGTCTGTAAAGGGACAAAAAGGAGATAAATGTTTGCCTCGAGTAGTTTCCACCGATCGATGTTAATTAGTACTACCTGGAGAGAGTAGAACCGTGGCTATGCAGGAGACACCGGCGACGACCATGCAGAGGCACAGCGGCCACCTGCGACCCCACCTATCCATGACTATCCAACAAGCCATGTAACTAGGTATTTCGGCCAACGAAGAGAAAAGAAAGCTGAGATGTTCTTCGCTACCGAGGGCAGGTCCGTAATAAGACAATCCAACGTATACCATGTTATTGGCAAACCTGCGAGGATCGATCGATCGATCGATCGATCGAACAAAGGGAAATGAAAAAAACGAACAACATATCCGATCGTGAGATCGTAACCGAATAGAATGACGCGTTAGAGAAAATATCGCGTAAGACATAAACTATTGCGCACCAATTTAACGTGATAAGGCAGGTCTTTAAACGCATGTTTGGCGTTTTAAAGAGAGACAAGACGCCTGGTCCGCTCCGTAATCTTTCCTCTTCGCTCTTCGATCTCGACATCGTCATACGTTGCCGTAGCTTCTGCGTGAACGAAGCTGGAAGTTCCTTTCCATTGACGCGTGCCAATTTTTCGAGGATATCGTTCGCCTCTACCAAACGACCCTTCGCCAATAGCCATCGAGGGGATTCCGGAAGGAACCTACGAAATTCTGTTTTTTTTTTTCTTTTTCCTTTTTCCTTGTCGCAAGCCTTTCCGCAAAAATGACGTGCTCGATAGCGACAGATCGGGACAAAGATCGGCATACGATTCGCTTACCACCAGTAAGTGAAATATAGTAGAAAGGGCGCGCTCGTCGTAATCGCGAGGGTCCTCCAATCTCTTATCAAGTACGTAACGCCTGCCAGCATGCACAGACCCATCGTGTAGAAGCTGCACGTCATTACTGTCACGAACGATCGATAATTAGGACCGACCAGTTCCAAAGCTAAAAGGAAAGATTTTCGTAATACGTATTTTCATTCGATCTTACGCGCAACGGATACTTACGCTGTATTACTTACATATGATAAAGGGTATTTGATAGATAGCGGGTATAGTCAAACCGACTACCATTCGCGTAGCTGCCCACGTCCAAAAACTGTTGGATATAGACGTGAGAAAACCACCGGTGATCAAAGTCGCCAAACACGCGAAGAATGACAGTCTACGACCGATTCTGTAAATATTGAATATCGTTGAAGGAAACGATAATGGATTTAGTTATTAACGCGATGATAATCTTATGCGTCTCGTTTCGAGTCTTAAAACGGAGGAACGGTAAAACGTTCGGTTAAACGCATTCCTCGGCTGGAAGAAAATAGGAGAAGAAAATTTCGGAGGTTCGAGACATAGATATCTTATTCCTCGTTGATACGGTTGAGAAACAAAAGCTCCGGTAAAATTCGCTCGAAACGAAATACGAGGTAAGATTAAAACTGTAATTACCTGTCGTTCAAAGTACCAAAAAGATAAACTCCGATAGGTCCACCGGTATTAAGTGCGACCAGACCGATCGTCGGATAAATAGCACGTTCGCAAACGAGATCAAACTGTAAAACGCATATAGAATTCTTTTTAATCCGAACGTCGATAGTCGGACGATAACGTAAGCGTTTTTACGTACGTCGATGACTATGGATGACGTGACCTCCGAAGTCTCGTATTCCCAACCGTGATCGCAGGGTACGATGGACCACGAGGAGTTTGTCCCCGAACTGGACGCGTTCTCCGTCGTCCAGTCGACGTCGTATCGCGTGCATTGGCTGTACGTCTCGTTGTCGTCCTGCCGTGAGAATGACGTTTCAATACCGTCCCGGACATAACTCTGCTCGTCGTCGTCGTCTACTTATTTCTAATCTTTGCGCGCCCATCAAGGAGAGTCGGGTAGAACGGGCAATGGAGTAAGAAAATACGATATCGCCAAGGTTACAAAGTGATGTACGATTTAGCGTTACGTCATAATACTGCGACTCGGACTGGATCGAAACGATAAAGCCATGTCGAATAAATTTTGTTTCGTGCTACGGGTTCAGCCTACTGTAGATGCGGTTAGGCCTACGCGCGTTTGGGCACGATGCGAGAGGCGAGAGAGCCGATTTCAAGCGAAAGGAATAATATCGTTTCGACTATAGGGCACCTGACTGGTAGGAATAGCGAGTCTCCTTCTCCGGGAAACGTCCATATTTTCCAGTCCGGGTACTTTGCACCAATGCGCCGGTGTGTCCGCCATGAACAGTTGATTAAAGGCGCAAAAGCCGCAAGGCAAGCACGCCGGTAGGCATACGAGCCAGAGCAGCTGCTTCTGATAACGGCCGAATTCACCGACGATCGGCAAGAGATCGTCGAGATCGAATCCCTCCTATGACATCAAGGACGCTCTACTTTTAATCGTCAAGTATATCTTCCAATTCGATTCTACGAACGAATACGTCTCCTAACTCGTTCGACATTGAGAACGAATTACGCGCGACAAAGGACCCATCGAGAGAGAGAGAGAGAGAGAGAGACGAAATAAATGAAGATAAAAAGATTTCTCAAAGGTGAAGATACGTCGGTGATTTACTTACTTCGTCGTTGCTTTTTTTCGTCCTTTCATCGACGTCGTTGGCATCCTGCCGCTGGTAATCATCGGCTTGCTGCATTTTCGCCAACTTTGGATTAGTTCGAGTAACCAAAAGCTCGGCGATACCTTAGAACGGAGTCACGTGAGATGTATTAGCTCCCTCCCGAGGAAGATTCGAGGGAGATGTCAGGTGTTGCATCTTGCTCTTTTTCCTCTTCACCCTCGCAACCGCAAACGACGATGCACTTGGCTTCGCCTACTCCGTTTTCTGCTTGGACACGGAACCAAAACGTAAATCTACCGATTTTCCTTTAATTTCCCTTTCTCTCTTTCTCTCTCTCTCTCTCTCTCTCTCTCTCTCTCTCTCGCGCTCTCTCGCTCTTACTTTCTTACTCTCATCTATCCTCTCATTCTCTTTCTTCCATACAAACAAGCACTTTCTCAATCTCTCTTACTCTTTTCTCGATTTTTCTCAAACAGCTTCGACCGTACGAAAAGTGATAAAAGTTTGGGATCGATGCAAGGTGACTGAAATATTTCGACTCCAGCGTTCGTCGTTCTAGCGAGAAAGTACTTCAAAAGTAGGTACATACACGATTTCAAATATTTGTCCAATGGTTGTGTATTCTAACGTTTATCGATACTACCTGATGATGTGGATATAAAAAAAAAATTGTCAAGTGTATTAGGATGACTTACCAAAAGAGATCGTTTGTCCGAAAAGTAGCACGTAACATTCCACGCGATTTTCTTCGGCGTAAATATCGCAAGGAAAATTCGAACGAAATCGAAATGATCGAGAAACGATCTCGTCGATTTGACGACAGTTCGAACGGACGAAACGATAGTCGGTCGTTGAATCTCGAGCGATCGGTTCTCCTTCAAACGATTTTAATCGAACGAACGAGAGAATGAGACAGCAAAGTCGTTCTTGTGCAACGCGCGTACGAAAGGTAGAGAGAAAACCTGGCAAGTGCATCGGAACGATGGGAAACGATACGTGTAGCATGCCCTTCTAATTCAATTGGGTTAAGGGTATTTAGAGGAGATTAGGAACACTGCTGACATATACGCTATGTAGCTGCCCCTATTCACCGTTCGACATTTTGAAGTCGCGCGCTCTCCTCTCTCTCTCTCTCTCCCCCCCCCCCCCCCCCTCTCAACCTTCTCAATCGAGAAAGATCTTTACGATTATTTTCTTATATATGTACGATTGATTCTAAAGTGTGACAGAGGGGCAAACAAAAAAAAAAAAAATATGAATTTGATGTAAAAATCAATGCGTTTTAAAAAAGAAAGAATAATCCTTGGTAATAATGATGGGCACCACCGTCGTTCGTGTGTACGTGTATTTCGAATGAAATTTTATTTCCGGACAAATCTCTGCGTCGGAGGAAAAAAGAATCATGCAAAGACGTGGAAGCAATTTGCATTCCATTGATCGTGAAATTTTCTCTCTTTTCTTTTTCCTTTTCTTTCTTCTTGTTTCGATTAAAGAGTACAATAGATTTACGTAAACGCTTTCTTTTTTTGCTTCCTATTTCTTTTTTTCTTCGTTCTGTTCGTGTAAGTGTCGTAAGGATAATAAATCGAGGTGGTGAATTAGCTGTTGTTATGACTTGGAATTATATGGCACTGTCGCTTGGCGATTCGTATAATCCGTTCTTACACTCGATGGTACAATCGGTCACATTAACGTTTACGCGCGATGATATGCCACTGTTTTGTTTAATACGATTGCGCAAAGATAATCTATTCCGTAGAAGAAAAAAATCTTTGCCAAGCTTTATTCACTCCAACGCCGGTCGATGTTGCGCGCGCGACCCGTTTTTTTCGCCGCAAGAACGACGAGGTATATCGTTAATGTGACCGATCATACGCATTAGGCACACTTTCCCCAACAATTGTTCACAATCATCATCATCCATCAGCAGTATCATCCATCAGCAGTATCATCACCCATCAGCAGCATCATCATCACACCAGCAGCAGCAGCAGCATCATCATCATCATCATCGATCTCACACAAGTAAGCTATGTAGCCGAAGTCGCATAATCGTTATCAAGTGTGTAGACCTTCACAAGCACAGACTTCACGAATCACACGACTGTCACAACAAACTCATAAAAGGAATAAAAGATATAACTCGCATCATACGGACATGCCACACCCTCTCCCATAGAAACGTTTTTTTTCAAATTCCTTTGCTCCTCTTCTTCGTACTATTTTTGTCAGACTGCTCGGTATAAAATGCTCGGGAAATACCAAAAAAAAATGACAAAAACAAAAAGGAGGATTCTCTTTCATTCGGCCAGTAAAATCTCCAATGAACGTATGAAATAAGATTGGTTGTTTTTCTTCCTCCCTTAGTTTCACGTAAACGCATGAACGCTTTCTCTCTTTGATCGCATTTTCTCCTCCCCTCTCTCTCTCTCTCTCTCTCTCTCTATTTCTTGCACTCTCTCTTCAAGCACACCTCAATATTTCATCCTAATATCATTATCGTTGCGTTTGCCGCTCTATAAGAGGAACTCTACGACTTAGCGCGTTTGATTATCGGATTCTTCGATAGATACGAGTATTTTGAAAGAATCGAAATTCTCGAATCTTCTCGAAAAGGATTCGTCGTTTTGACAATATAGAATAAAAAATAGAAGAGTAGGCCATAATGGTTGTGTCTTTGTCACATTGTAAATGCCAATTTTTATTAATCATATTCCTCCTGAGCGGATCTCAACGAAAATGTGTATATCGAACGAGATACAACAAAAATTTGGAGAGGGTGAGCAAAAATGGTGGCAGGCCAAACGGACTCCATTCATCGATTTCATTTATTATACTTCAGCCCACGTTTATCATCATCGCTCATGAATTTTCACATTCGCAATTATAATCTTAATCCGATCATCGATCGGCATCATCACTATCAAAACATCACTCTTCGTTCTCTGTTGCATCGCATAAAACATCCACTCACGCAATTCTCCTTTCATTTATTTTTGGAATTTTTATTTTTATTTTATTTTATTTTTTTTGTATCTTCGCGGTTTTCATTTTTCCATCCTCCGACGATCGATACGGAAATGGTGGAGAACAAATTATGGACGAAAAAATATCAAGGAAAAGGTTAGAGGGAACCATTTCCGTACGAGGTCGATAATCTCTTTTTCTTTTTTTTTTTTTTTTTTTTTTTTATCTTTTTGGACATATTGGACTCGTGTTTCGTACGTAAAATGATATCGTGGCAAATGGTGAAGTTGTAACTATGGCGTCTCAAGATTCTTCTTAATATTATTTTTTAATAGTTGTCTCTCTAAAGGTGTGAAATATAATGTAATGTAATTAATGTCAACGCGTTCTCGGTTCTTTTCTATATAAAACAGTAATAAAAAGACGAAAGAAAGTTGATAATTAAGAAATCGCTATTTTGCGTACAGTTTCCCGTACTTATCTCGCAACGATAGAATATGTATATTTCATTTACTCTTTAACTCCTCTCTTTCCCCATAGGAATTTTTATATTTTTGTTTACACGTCACGACGATCTTCGACGTCGTGGTTCACGGCGAATCACGAGCCAACTATCTCCTTTTCTTTATTTTTTTTCTCTCGCTCATCTCTCGCTCATCTCTCGTTCGTTCATCGCCCACGATACGCACCACAACTCGACGCATAAACGTACCCACTTTCTCTCTCTCTCTCTCTCTCTCTCTCTTTCTTACTCTATCTTTCGCTCTCTCTCTCTCTCTCTCTCTCTCTCTCTTTCTCTCAAACTTTCGTTCTCTCTTTCTCTCTCTCTGTAACACCCTCGTCAATCGTTTATTTCATTAGCGCACATCATCACTGATACAGCGTAATGCACACGCTTTCTTCTATATATTTACACGCTCTCACTTACGTACCCTATGAAAGCATCGCACGCACTCTAAGAGTCTCGACGATGAAAGGCTAACAACTAATAGTCGACAAGACATTTTTAGCATACAAGTTTACGCGAGAGCAACGGTTCCTTTAGCCTTTCTTCTTCGCCTTATTTATCTTCTCTTTGTCATCGTCATCGTCGCACACGCCTTTTCGTTTCGTTGGACCTTTCGAAAGGCAAAAAAGTGTATAATCGGTAACGACGTTCGGTAAAAAAGAAACTCAACGAAACAAAAAAAGTAAGGAACAAAATTTCTTCTCGGAACCGTGCTCCCCTTCAGGATCAAAACATCGAACCCTCGCATAAGAGAGTCTCTCCAAAAGAATCACAGTCGCGGTTTAGATTTGTATTTTTATTTACTTTTTTACGTTCCCCCATCCATCTTTCTTTTTTTGTTTTGCAACTCGATCTTACGACGCACAGCCGACCCTTAAGATTCTCGGTCATCTTTTCCGACCGTTTACGACGACAGATGTATGTACTTGTATTTTCGATATCCTTTTTTTCCGCGTGCGTTCCTTTTTTTACATTTAATATTTTCATCCTCTCTCTCTCTCTCTCTCTCTCTCTCTCTCTCTCTCTCTCTCTCTCTCTCTCTCCATCTCTCCCTCTAACTCTCGCGTTTCGACGCAACACGGAAAAAGCAGATCGCCTCGAGAACATGGAAACACAGCACAGTTTCGAGCTCCGGTGGACGCGCGTCTTTCGGTTCGCGAACGCGATAACATCATTTTCTATATATTTCTCTTCTTTCTTTTTTAACGTTTCGCTTAGTCCTTCAAACAATGGAAATATACGGGCATGTAACGTTTCAAATTTGACTCTCTGCGATCGCAACAAATCGAAAGGTACGCGCATTATTACGGATGTTAATTATAAAAAATATATGTATATTATTATATATCTCCTATGATATATGAAAAAAATATTTGACTTTAGATATATAAAAAATATAGTGTATATAAATTTTCTTCTTTCGGATCTGAGCAGAACTATTTTTGACGCGTGCACGTGAAGAAAGAGCGCGTCCACCGGCGAGGCGATAACGAGAACACGATAATCGGCGGTTAATGTCGAAAAGGGACCGCTCTACAAACCGCGTTTCGGTTTTAGGCCCCTGACGATTCTTTGCTTTTTCGTCTTTTTTCTTTTTTTTCTTTTTTTCTTTTCTTTCTTTTTTTTGTTTTTTTTTTTTAGTTTTTTTATTTTTTATTTTTTTTAACAAATCGTCTGGACCTGAAAAAGCACGACTTTTGATAACGAATCGGAAGAATGCGCAAGCGATCGAGTTTGTTTTGCTAAAAACGCGAAAAGACCCACGACGTCTATCTGCCCTCACCATCGTGCCTTTCTCTCTCTCTCTCTCTCTCTCTCTATTTTTCATACACCACTTCTTACTTACTCACTTTCTCACTTACTCTCCTTTCCAAGAGTCTCTCTTCCACTCAACTCTCTCACGTTGTCACGTTTTCTCTCATATTCCCTAGGCACACTTTTCTCTCTCTCTCTCTCTCTCTCTCTCTCTCTCTCTCTCTCTCTTTCTCTCTCTCATTCTCACTCTACCTCACTGATACGTGGAATGTTCAAGAAAAAACAATGCTCGCGCTTCGGAGTCGATCGATGTCGATATTCAAATTGACTCGATTCAAAGTTTCGTGATCAGAGTACTAAACGTAATTTTTGGCAAATTTTAATTCGAACAAATTTTCTCTTTCGTTCGTTTTCGATTCTGATCGTCACCGAAGAATCTAAGAATATTTTTTCTTTCGTTTACTTGTTTTTTTTTTTTTTTTGGTAGATTATCTTTTGCTTTTCTTGAAAAAATTAAAGCGTGATATGTCCTAACGTGTACTACTACGCAGCGTACGAAGCAGACGTTTAAAAAAATCACAGGAGCGAAAAAAGTAGAATATATGAAAAAAAGAGGAAAAGTTTTCCACCGGCAATAGTATTTGGAATGCATGGCACAACCACAGTCGCGTATCAAATGTTGATTTTATCGCGCGTTAATTTGGCCCTTATTCTTTTCTCTTTTGGCATTAAAATTGTTGTCTTTTTCTTTTATTTTTTTGTTTTTTTTTTTGAGCGACCTACTACCCTGCGCTCGAATCTTCTCTGATCGCGCGAAAATACATTTGCCGAAGAGAAAAAAAAGGGGAGGAAAAAGATTCGACGAGTTTTCCAAGGAAGAAATAAGTTCTAACGAGGGGGGGAAAAGGATAATACACGTTAGAGTTCCGATCTGACTCGCGAAACTCGTTCGGTATTTGAAATATCCCAGTTGGATAAAGGCACCATCAAGAATCAAGATTCCAATTTCGTTGAAAGAATCGATCGAGATATTTCGATGCGGAATCGAATCGCTATTTTCAACGTAGACTCGTTTTTATTTCGTCGAAAGGATTACACATTTTCGAGGTAAGGACACTGGGCTATGTCAATTACCCTCTACGCATTTACACGATCATAATACTAAATCGAACGAGTACTCTCCACTTTCATTGCGAGCCACGAATCCAGGAAGACGATATTTATTGTAGCAGTAGTAGTAATAGTTATTGGTGTTGGTTGTTCGCGAATCGCATAAACGGCAAAGGAAAAGGTTGCAAAAAAGATATGTCTCGCGTTTGAAAGGGAAAGGAAAAGGAAAAGAAAAAAAAAATGTCGAAAAATGTCGTTCGGAAATAAACGGTAGTAAGTAGTAAGAGAATAGATTCGATGGCAGTGGAAAATGTACCCCCTTCTCTTTTCAATCGTTTTACATATTCGATAAGTAAAAAACCGATGCGAATCGGCGATTGATTGTACTATGATCGCATAAAAACTCGTTCTATTTGTCTCTCTAAATTACTACGTATGTCAGAAGCGGAGATGGAGTGCGGTCGTCTTTTTCTCCCGGTTCAGGCTAGACGAGGTCTTCGATACAACTAAATCACTTGTTGCCAGCAAAATATTAATTTTTAATGAATCAATAGCAACAGACATTCGCATACGGGGGGTGGGGGGTGGGGGGTAGGAAATGAACATACACATCGTCGTACAACGGATCATTGGATTCGCGCGCAAAACGATCGGATCAGGGGTTACCAGCTTGTCGAATCTTCTTGTATATTTGTTTCTTTGTTTAACTCAGTCTCTCGTTCTCTCTTCGTCACACTCGCTCTCGTTCAAACTTGCTGATAAATTCACTCCTTGTATCACATGGTCTCACAGCAAAGTTTTCAGACATACTAAAATAACAAGTACACGTCTCGCATCCTGAGCATTAACTCATACTCGCGTGAGTCGCGATACGATTCTTACCGTGGGACTTTGATCAAGAATCCACAGGAGTAAGGGATATAGTGTAACGTCGTGCGACGTGCGTAAACAAGGATACACATAATTCGACTAAAATTCTCACAGCCTCTCGCACTGTCGCTCTCATACTTAGTTTCTCATCTCTCTTTCACACACACTCATACCTCACATATTCCATTTCATGTATTTTCTCTCATTCTCTCTCTCTCTCTCTCTCTCTCTCTCTCTCTCGCTCGCGCGCACGCTTTCAGTTCGCTCGTGTCTCATCACGTACAACATCTCGCACTCTCTTTCACCGTCCACTAACAACATCGTCCATCGAAGTCGCCCTTTCTCTCTCTCTCTCTCTCTCTCTCTCTCTCTCTCTCTCTCTCTCTCTCTCTCTTTCTCTCTCTCTCTCTCTCTCTCTCTCTCTCAGATTCAACTTCACATGGAGCTCTCAATCACGCGGATAGAAGCCGCATACTCGATTTTCAGGCATACTTGCATCACGGGAACATCTCAGCAGGCCTCGGCCCTGGCGCACTCATTTTGGCATCATCCACTTGCACTCGCATTTTTTAATCATCTATTGTCGGTATCCGGCAAACAGGTATTTGTCTCTGTCGAGCATATGGGTTGTGTTCGACCCTGTATACCCTCGCCGGTACCCTCGCATACCGTTGCCAGACAGGGACACGTGCAGACTCATCACCCCATCCTCATCGCTTCGGAACTCACGCACATCCATCAACTCGCATCCGCAACATCCAATCTTGTTGTCTTTGTATTGTTTGATAGCGTTCTAGTCAAATCAAATTGCACGACAGTACAACCGTGGGCTGATCTGTAAACAACAAAAGCGAGCCAAATATCAGTGGGACCGTCGCCCGCGAAAAGTAGGAAAGACTTTATTCTTTTTTTTTTTTTTTTTTTTTTTTTTCATATATATCGAGTATCTCTCTCACTTTAATTGTTTATTCAACGCGACGTACCTAAGCGCGATCGTGCGCGAGTCTAGAAGAAAAAGTAGAAAGCACGTGGATGCTCTAATCTTGCCTTGAATGACCCTTTGTCTCTTCCTCCTCACCCATACCCCCCCCCCATTGCCCACCCACCCTTTCACACACACACACAGGCTCCAACATATTCCCTCTTTTCTCACACATATTCTTTCTCTCCCACTTTCGTGCGAAAACAGATGACACGGAATGCATACGAGGAAGAGCTGAAAGGGCAAAAGAAAAAAAAAAAAGAAAAGAAGAAAAAGAGAAAAATGAAAAAAAAATAAAATAAAAAGAAAGGACGATTCGAAGACAGCAGTACAAGCAACACGCAGCACACGCACACGAGCACGCATAGACACGGACATGCGCACGTGACAGAGAACGTACATACACGCGCACGCACGCACACACACGCACACAGTATACACCTTTGAACGCTCGAGGACGTTGCGCTCGTAAAGCTATATCATGCTCGTAGAGAGACGTAACAAGTGAGAAGAATACTCACCAACTGGACGTAGTGTTGTTAGCAGGACCCTTAGCCTTTCGAATCTCCTTGAGGGCCCAAGTGGCCAAAGTCTTCGTTTTGCTGTTACGCGATTTCTTGCCCTTCATTAATAACTCGTTGAGCGGCACGGTGTCGACCATCGGCAATAATTTAGCCCCAAAAACGCTGACGAGATCGCCGATGAGGCCAAGCGCGGCCGATATGTTACCGTCGGAATGCTCCCGATCTTGTGCGATCAAGGTAATAAATTGAATGATGTAGGGGACGTGCGGTTCGACCAAAGCTATCTCCTCCGGGCACGTATTGCTCGTCGATTCACCACGGAAACCCTGCACTATTCCCGTATAAGCCTCCAATACGCCCTCGCGTAATTCGTTGAGATAATCGACCATGTCGTAATCGGATCTATCGACGTTCGCCTGCGAGGCCTGTACCAACGTTTGCAAGACAACGTCTAGATACTTTTTGAATTCTATACCGATGCTAAGGGCGATGTCGCCAAAGACCGAAAATATTTGAGGCTTTACCGAACGATGTACCGTGTTGTTCCCTAAATTCTCCAAAAGAAGGGTCATTATCTCGTCGCAATAAGGAATGATCTTGCTCTTAAGAGCACGACAGATATCACCGGTAAGGCCTACGGCTACGCAACATACTTGATACTCGGCGTGATTTTTCAGGCCGAGACATAGGTAAGGCTTAAATACGTCCATGTATTTCAAAAAGCGCTCTCCCAAAACTTCGACCAAAGTTGAGACGGCCATCAGTGCGTCCTCCTGGACGCCACCGGATTTGCAAGAATTCGAATTGAACATCGACAATAGGGCGGTCATGATGACGTCGGATATCTGAGGCGCGTCCTCCGGCGTAACCTTACGCAGTACGGATTGCAAGGTGGCGCATAACAACGATTGGAGATCGTTGTACTGGGCCCGATCCGAATGGCTCTGTATATGCGTTTCCATTTGCAATACCTGTTGCAATCTTTCCAAAATGACCATCGTCGTCTTTTGCACGGTGACGTAACAATCGCGAGGAGAGTTCTTGACCATCTCCATCAGGGCCTCGTACGCCGCGGACCTCAAGTTCGCTTGAGCGCCGTCCGGTCTGTCGGTAGTCTCCAATAATCTCTGAATAATGAAATCGAAGTATTGCGACATACAGTAAGTCTCTGGCTGTTGCTCGTCCTCGCAGGCCGAGTCATAACTCGCTTGGGCAAGACCCGTGAACGCCCAGCATACGTTCGCGGCGACGCGAGGTTCCGCCTTCAGTCCGTTTACCAACGATTCCAATAAAGGTTTCAAATACGTTTCGTTAATGGCGGCCTCTGGAATGATTTCGCAAATACGTCCGAACGTCCATGCCGCGGTGTCCCTCACGACGACGCTGCTGTCGTACATCAATTCGATCAGCGTTTGCATCGCCTGTTCGACCAACGGCTTCAAAGTGGTAGGCTCTACGCCACCGAGGATGGACCCGAATGCCATTACCGCTGCGTCTCGATATCTCCAATCGTGACTCTTTATATTATCCTTTACGAATGGAAGAACGAACGGAACTATAGCTTCTTCGCAACAGGTCGAGAGTAGCATCAAGCATACACCGGCGGCTTTCGAAGGATTCCAATCGTCCTCGTCATCGAATTCTTCTTGTTTCGTTAATTTTTTCATAAGTACCGGTACTAAAAATTGTAAAGCACCTTTCGCGTAGTGCCTTGAAACTTTTAACGGTGGTCGACCAACTTCAGAAGCATCTCCTTCTTCCAAGGCTAAATCAACTTCTTCGTCCGACACATTGGACCAAAATTCAATTCCCTGCAGTGCAACCTCGTCGATGTCCGACTTCATAGCCTCCAGAGTAATCTGCGCGAGATGCCAGAGTTTTGCCAAATTTTCACCGATAAAAATACGTACGATGATATCGAAGCATTACTTACGGGAAACAATGCCGGTGCCATGTAAAGTTCCATATACTGATAATACAAAGACATAATTTTGACGAGGCATTGTAAAGCCGCTACTTTAACTTGCGTGTTTGACGATTGCGTCGCTTCGCACACTACTTCCATAATAAAGTTCCTCTCGGACTGTAAATATGACGGTACAAGAAAAAACATGTATATATATATATATATATATACGTATGATATGTGCATATGCAACGTGCATGCATGCATTACTCATACAAATATATATATACATATATATATATATATATATATACACACACACGCATATACATATACATATACACGTATATACGTATACATAGACGTACTCGTGTCAAACGTAATCGTAAAAGACGATAGTCGATAAAAATAGTTAAATAGATGACAAAAGTTTTCAAAGTTAGACGATTAATAAATGAATACAGACCTCGATTTCAAAGTTCCCTTTGGTAAATTCTAAGGAATTATAGAGGGCGCTAGTAGCTGCGAGTCGTACGTGATTGGACGTACTGGAACCTTTCATGCCATGAATAATCGCTGTGAGTATTTGGTTAGACTGCGATACCAACACTTCGCTTTCTATTTCTTGACAAATGTAACCGATAGTCTCTAAAGTAGCTTCTTTCATCATTTCCGTACTATTAGGATTAACCACATTGTTTACTAGTAGAGGAATTAAATTGCTCCATTGACCGACCGGCAATTCGGCAACAGCGACGTAAGCCACGCATTGTGCCGCTGAACTGGGCCTGTTATTTTCAGTTCCTAACGCTCCCAAGATCTATAACAAGGATTATTCCTTCTTATAAATAACGCACTAAAATGTCAACTAATAGGACGAGCTTGAAAACGAATACGCGTCGTCTGGTACAAGTTACGATAAAAATATAATTAAGTATAAGAAGCTAATTCGTAAACTCTTTTTCTTTCCTTTCCGTTTCTTTTCTTTTTGCTTTTCCATTTTTCTTTCGCAAAGAAAAAGAGAAAGATAAATCTTATCGTACATTTTTCTTTATGTATTCCCTCGTCTCGGCGGGGATAGCCAACCAACGTTGCTGGTATTGATACTTTAGCGCCTGATCCTTGGAGGTAAGTTGATTTTTCAATTGTAGCCCGGCTGCCATACGAGCCACCGGACTGGCCGTCGCAGTGACCAATACTCCGCTGAGCCGTTGAACGAACTCGTGCTAAAACATGGAATGAAAAATTCGATCAATCTGATTTCTTGGAGTCATCGTTACGGACAGTCGAACCAATGAAAATACTAACAAAATTGGATTGTGCCGCCTGTTCCAAAAAATTTTCCGCCGCTTCCAGTTCATTTTTGTCTGAAAATACATTACGAACGGTTAATATCGACAGGAAAGATGGAAAGAGGTATCGCCAAGGTCAAAGGTATATGTAACTAATCGAAACATTATAGGTTAGTCATAGACGATAGGTTCGTAGGAGACGATAAAAGGAAAAGATGACCGAAGTAGCAGGATAAGATAGAGGAGAAAAGGAGTAACCGTCGGACGAGACAATAGTTTTCCGGTCGTCGAACAAAGCCCATAGCAACAGCCAAGTCAAGCATAATCGGTGACGTTATTGGATGGGCGAGAAAATCGGGAGGGAAGTATCGTCGATTGGCCCGTAAAAAGGTGATTTCGTTCGTACCAAACGATTCGTAGATTCGATCGAGCGTTGAGATCGCGCGTTGCGCTAATTCACCGGACGTTTCGAACGAAGGGACGCGCACGCGGTCGCATCCGACTCGTGTGGTAAAATCGCGCGACACGAGCGAACAGGGGGAAAAATGTAGTCGCCT
The DNA here is from genome assembly GCA_911387685.1 of Dolichovespula media. Classification (NCBI taxonomy): domain Eukaryota; kingdom Metazoa; phylum Arthropoda; class Insecta; order Hymenoptera; family Vespidae; genus Dolichovespula; species Dolichovespula media. Next base: position 209,358 of record OU426859.1, read on the forward strand.
GCGAGCATCGAATTTGGATAAAAACGAAAGGGAGGGAGGAAAAGGTTAAGAGGACGATCGGGCTCGATAGAAAATATATCGCTTAAACGTAGAGCGCGCACCCTTCGGGAAAAAGCTTCTCGAGGACGGTTAAAAATGATCTCTCTTTTCCGAGCGGATCGACTCACCTGAGGAGACCGTCCTCTCGAGGACCTGGATCAATTGTACCGTCGTTGGATCCATCTGCATGGCTTTCAGCAACTTCCGCTTGACCCTCTCTTCAGGATATATATATATATATATGTATATATATATGTGTGTATATATATATATATATATATATATATATATATATAACGAACAGCGACACGAGACTCTTTACGATATCGTCCTAACGCGAGACGTTTTCCGTTCGCAACCGGCGGATACCCACATGTAGTCACTACCGAATCAACTGCCCAACGACGTCTCCCCTCTTCCACTGCTCCCTTTGCCTTTCGCGTTCTCTCTCTCTCTCTCTCTCTCTCTCTCGTTTGCTCTCGCTTTTCCCCTCGACGTGCGGCGTAATGATATCCCACGAGCCTCCTCGCTCTTTCTATCGCTCTCGCGATGTCTATCGTCGTAAGAAATGGTAAAGGAACTCGCGGCCAAGAACGAGGAGCGTTCGACGCTAAGAGACCGTCGATTTCTTTGGCACGATGGATCGTAGAAAAAACGTGACGAAGCTATCCTTCCCCTCTTGGCCTTCTTTCTTGCTCGCGCGATCGTCGGCTTCCACTGGTCGACCGAGTGAGGACTATTTTCTGCGCGTCTCGACCCGTCCCGCCCGAAGACGCATGCGCCTTGCAGGAAAGCAGCGACCTCTTCGACGCCAGCGCTACCAGTGGCGCCGCTGCCAGCCGCTGCCAGCCGCTGCCAACCGCTGCCAACCGCTGCCAACCGCTGCTGCTGATGCTGCCACCGACGAGAAAATTACGACCGTTGCACCGACCGATCTTCCCTCGCGTTTGCGTTTGAATCTTTCAACCGTTTTCCCATGACGAACGCCATTGGCTTCTCGAGGCCGACGAGACAATATGGCCTCGAGAACCTTGATCTTTCGAGAACTTTACGGAAGAGACGTCAAAATGAACGTCCCATGCCATCTCTTTTCTAGCCAATCGTCGAATTTGATCGGCGATCGACGATAAATCGGATGTACGGTAAGTATGCGGCTCGTCGTAGTCGTACACGAAAATAGCTATCGCTTCGATATAAATCTCGTAGAGAGCGAAAACAAGATTCGGGACGATTTCTACGACGGCGGAAGCGCATCGTTTGGGGGCAATCTTATCTCGTAAAAGGGACGAGCGTCCCGTCTCTCCGGCGAAGCTGCGATAAAAAGGCGGAGATACGTCTCTCTCTCTCTCTCTCTCTCTCTGTCCAAGCGATCTCGCACGACGTAGAAAGAACGACGGAAATGAATACTCGAAGAAAGAGGGCAGTGGTTCTCGAACGTAGCGTCTCTTTCCTCGGTCGATGTTACAGAGCTCTGCGAACGGCACTCGGATCGATGGGATGCAGCTCCCTGGGAACGAATTTTAGCGACGTTCTTGCGTAACCGACGAACTAACAATAAATTCGAATCTTCTCGATATGCAAACGGTTATGTAAATTCGTAAAACGTAAATCTAGATCCGTTTCTAAAGGCAGAGAGAGAGAGAACCGGATTCGTACGAAGATCCTAGAGAGAGAGAGAGAGAGAGAGAGAGAGAGAGAGAGAAAGGGGCAGGTGCGTTCCTAGGGCGTGCAGCACCGTGATTCACAATAAAGGATCTCGTTGTAGCGAGCGAGAGCGACCCTTCGACGAAGGGGACCCTCGCGCGTATCGACCATGCGATCCGGGAACAAAGAAGAAAAGACCCAAAACAGGAATTCGAGGGCTAGGGAAAAAGAGGAGGAAAAGCGCGTCGATCGTTTTAGTTGATTTAATGAAACGATATACAGAATACATTCGCTCTCGTAATGCATCGCAGCGCGTGCATTGCGCGTGCCTTACCATCTATATCACATGTCAATTTTTTTTATTTATAAAATATAATCGTTATCATTTTTGTTCTCACGTTCTTGCCTTTTAACCGCTTCTCCGTCATATATATCGAAAGCGTATATAGATACATATATCTAAACGTACGTGCGTGCGTGCGTGCGTGTGCGTGCGTGCGCGGGCGCCTCCACGCGCGTACGCTTCGTTTTTTTTTCTCTCTTCATTGCGTACGCGACATACCTATATACATGTATTTATTTATACGTAATACTATACGTATATAATACGCGTAGACGGGAACACGTATTTGTACGCGTATATCGTGGACGTGTATGCACGCGTATGGACACGCTCGGTAACGAATAAACACGAATCAGGCCGCGAAACGTCTTTGTGAGAATGTGCACGCGCGTGATTAATCTTTCGTATAATATCTTACAACGATGCGTCTTGCGTATAGTACTTTATCTTTTTTTTTTTTTTGTTTTTTTCGTACGTAAAGCCGAATCTACGTTCGTTTCGAACGAAAGGATGAACGAAAGGACGATCGTCCCTCTATCTCTCTCGTCCACGTGGGACTTTCTTTCCTTTTCTTTTTTTTTTTTTTTCTTCCTCGTTCAAACTAGTTCCGGCTAATTCGTCCGTCGTCCGTTCGTTGCCAAAAGACGAGCGCTCGATCTCGCGCGACTTCGCCGAGCGTCGTCTCGAATCACTTACGTTCAACGTCGTGGATCCTCGTGATCGATTTGGCTTTGCCAAAAGATTACGCGGGCGCGTCTTACGATACAAATTTATACTTTCGGTATAACGTCTAGAACTTGCGATGCGGTGCTCTCTTTGCTTTATTGTTGTGCAATTAGGAGAACGCGATTACTAGATAGTCGCGCTTTATTCGTTATCTTTTTTTTTTTTCTTTTTGTCTTTTCTTTTACACGCGAAAGGAGAACATGAAGGTTCGCACATGGCAAAGTGGATCGATCGACGTGAAAATATCGGCGCGTAAACGAGAGGATTCGGAGAACGCTTCGAGGATTCTTTGGCGATTCCTCGACGTCTACCGAATCGTTAAGAGAAAATATAGGACGGAGCGAAGATCGCGAGACGTCTATTTGGCAGAGTCTCGTTTTGTTTGTCTCGTAACGTTTGTCAAAGGGGAAAGGAAAGGAAACGATGAATGATCTCGAAGATAGATGCGCACGTAACCGACGCGAAAGATGACTCGTCGCGTCCTCGTCGCGTCCTCGTCCTCGTCCTCGTCCTCGTCCTCGTCCTCGTCCTCGTCGTCGTCGTCGTCGTCGTCGTCGATCGAGAAATAATTTTATTAACAAAAAAACTCAAAGAGAGAAAAATTATTTGTTGATCGAACATTTATTGCATACACTGATAAAACGGGGGAAAAGGGGATTGTACACGAAACGGATCTGATCGTTAAGTTGCTTTTTCGTTTTTTTTTTGTTTGTTTGTTTGTTTCTTTTTTGCATTACACCAATAGACGTATAGTAAATAAGTAACAGCCATAATTTTTGTTCTAGAAAAAAGAAAAGACGATCTCGTTATTCATTTGAATATTTCGACGTTCGAACGATCCGACCTTGCCTTTCCTCGTCTACCACGTTTTATCTTTTCTCATCGCGTCTCTTCCGCTTCGCCTTCGACGCGATTTCTTCCTTCCCTTGACCCACGAATATCTTCGACGACCGAATCGCATATCACGGCACTTTTGTAAAAAATAATTACGTCGCGATCACCGCCGTCGATGTCCAGAGAGAGTTTCTCTCGCTATGGGATTTGAGCGTTCGAATTTATCTACCTCTTATCTTCCTTAAGAAGACGCGAGAACAACGCGGTTCACTCCGAGAGCATCGAATTAGACGAAACTCGCTCCATCGGGAAATTCTCTGTGGACTCGACGCGAAACGCACTTTTTCTATGAGATAGCTTCGATCGAACGAGTCTATCCGTCCCTTCGCGTTAACTTTAATTATCGCTCGAAGAGAACACGTCGATATCGTACCTTCTCGGTGTTCCCTTTGAATCTTTTTTATACCTTGCATTCTTACCGGGCCTTTTTTTATTATAATATTTCCAACATTTTCTACTCGTAATCATTCTCAAAACGTAAATTACTCTCACGCACGTGTCCGCTCGCGTATATTGCATATATTGCGAATCCGAAACCCTTTCGTACGAGTGTCGTGTTTTACACATCAAGAATTTTACGCGGACGATGGTTGGTACTTGTTTTTTGTTTTTTTTGTTTTTTCATCGATTAAAGACAATACTAAACCAAATGTAAAAAAGATATATATATATATATATATATATATATCTATATATGTATATACTTTGTTTCGAGGAACGATCGTATAGAGAGAAAGGAGAAAGGGATGAAGAGAGAGAGAGAGAGAGAGAGAGAGAGAAAGAGAGAGAGAGAGGGTTGCGGGTAATAATCAAAGAGGGAAAAATAGATAGAAAAAGATAAAAATATTCGTCCGAGGATACGTCGAGGATACGAAGGCTATGCGTCTCGAATCCTCGAAGCGTTCCCGACGAACGCTCGGAGGAGAAAAAGCGTCAAATATTTTGCGAATACACGCGGCTTTGTAACGACGTATACACACGCAGTTAATATATATCTACTATTGTGCAAGTAATACACGTATTTAATACGTTCGCTTTTCGTTTCGCTCACGCGTGGCTCTTCTTCTTCTATTATTTCTTCCTTTTGTGCCTTCGTTTAATTTGCGATAGTTTGCAAACCGGTTACTTTGCTTTCTTCGCGACGGAATACTATGCGTCGAAGAGAGAGAAAACGACGACGTTGTACGTACGTTTGACAAAAATGAGATATCCCAGAAATGAGCGAATCTTCCCATATTTTCATCGCAAGAAAACTTCCGTTTCTCTTTCTTATGAATTTCCAGTCGTCCACTATGCGAGGCAAATATTTCTTTTTTTTCCAAGATAGCCAATGTCATCTTCATCGGCGTCGTCGTCGTTCTCCTCGAAGAGCCATCCGAAGAGCGTCGTCTAGCGACGAACTAACGGTTTTAGGGAATAGTGGTAACGATAACACAAATTGACGACAAAGGTATCGATGGTAACAATGGTCGTGATAGTAATAATAACGCCATAAACTAGTAGCACTAGTAATAAGTAGTAATGGGTAGTAATAATAGTAATAGATCTGATAGTAATAGTAGTAGTAGCAGTAGTAATAATAAGTAGTAAATGGTGTTGGGGGTGGTGGCGGTGGTGGTAGTGATGGTGGTGTTGGTGATAGCAGTAGTCGTAGTAAGTACTAGTAATAGTAAATTCTAGTAGTAATAATAGTAGTAATAGCAGCAGCTGTAGCGCGATATACGTATATATAAATAGGACTTTTTACGTTAGTTTGATTAAAATTAAACGTCATAACGTAATAGGTAACTTTATGCCGAATCCGTCTAGCGAGGCGCACTCCCGCGAGTTCCATCTTTCTTAATTACTTTTTCCGCTACTTGCCAAGACGGATTCGTGGTTTCGCCTTAACTCTCTAAAATCACATAAACGCAAGAGTAATGGTAAAGAATGGGGGTGGCCGACGACGGTCGACCCCACGTTTCGGCACTCGCATGCGATAAACGATGCTCGATCATCGTTGCGCCGGTGTGCACCGAATATCTCGAACGTTCTCTTTCCCTCTCTCTCTCTCTCTCGCTCTCGCTCTCGTTCTCCTTTTCTCTCATGGCAATAGGGCGAGATAAAACGCGTACACGATCGATTAAATAAATTTCATTTTAGGTGAGATCTTTCGCCGCACGAAGAACGTTCAAGGTGGTACCGTCCCCCTCCCCCCCCCCCTCCATTGAGAGTTCGCGCGCGCGTACGCGCGTGGCACTTGATTCGTATGGACAGATACCACGCGCATACTTCGTTTTTCGCATAGGAAAAAATATATATTTCGAGATCAAAAAGTCTGCAACGAGGCATCGCTGTTTCATGCGAGTGCAGCCGTAGCCGCGTTCTAAACGCCTATCGTAAAAAGGACGAAGGAGAGAGCCCGTGTGCGCGTATGGATGCGTGCCTCTCTCGCACATTCTCATCGTCTTTCTATTTTTCTTTTTCTCTCGTTAGCGTCGTTCGCAAGCGGACAAATTTAATCGCTCACGTTCGCTCCTCCGTCGACGTTCTGATATGTTCCAAGTCGCCAATACGTTTTCTTCGACGAATATTGCGTGAGCTTTGGCCAAAATGTAAATAACGTATTTTTCTTCCTTTTTTGTCCTTGACTCCCTTCTCTTTTGTTTTCTTTTTGGCGTATTTTCATCAGCTCGTTTGGCGCCACGACAAATCGGCGGCGAAGAATCGACGAAGTATAAACTATATCGGTGTATCGATCGGCGAAGCGGCGGACAACACGGCGACGTAATTCGTATAAAGTAGGTAGAAAAGTGATAAAAATTCTATACACATATTATTTTAAGTAGATATAACTTTCCTCGTTTCTCACGCGAAGCGAACTCGTTCGCTTTCTCTCTTTAAAACTCGATCTAAAATCTAAGATAAGAACGATAGCAAAAGGTATACGAAAAAAATTTCGCCGTTATCGCGTGGTCCACTCGCTCAAAGGGCTTTCGATTGCTCACCGATTCTCCGATCGTCGAACGCTCCCTTTCGTTTTCTATCATTCGACGGCACGGACAGGTAACGTTATGATAGTGATAATAGTAGTAAATGATAGTAATTATAGTAACAGTGATAATGATGATAATAATAATAATAATAATAATAATAATAATAATAATATTAATAATATTAATAATAATAATAATAATAATAATAATAATAATAATAATAATAATAATAATAGTTATGTAGTAATAGCAATAGCAATAGTGGTAATAGTAGTAACGCACACGGAGCTTCAGGCACGCACATTGGGGTACTTTCCCTTAGAAGATAACTCCGATCGCGTAGATTCACGCTTATCCTTTCTCTCCAGTCTCTCTCTCTCTCTCACACTCACGCATACTCACTCACTCACTGACTCACTCTCTCTCTCTCTCTCTCTCTCCCCCACTCGCTCGTAAATTCGCGCAGTCACGCACACGCAAAATTGTACGTGGGATAAGTACAATCGCATACGCACGAATATTCTAGTGTATAATATATTAGATTCATTCTCGGGAGTTGCATTCGTAACATCGAGAAGGAGAAAAGAAGGGACCATATATCCGTTCAGCTGCTCCTCGGTGAACTCGTTCGAAAGGAGAAAGACACTTACGAACAATCGGGCGCGCGTAAAGACGCAAGAAGAAAGAGAGAACGAAAGCCAGGCTATCAATTAAAAATAAAGATCGAAAAGATGGAATTACGCAACCGCAGGTAGGATCTCGCGAGGATCGTCTAACGAGATTATACATCAGCCTTAGGCTTCGTTTACAGCGGTGTGATCGTGGCGTGGGTGGTAGTGGTGGTGGTGGTGGTGTGTGTGTGTGTGTGTGTGTGTGTGTCGACGGTGGTGGTTGGTGGTGTAACGGAGGAGGAAACGATTAGAAGGGTAGACTACCGACGAACATCGTTTCGATCAGCGGTGGGGCCGGGACGAGATCCTCCAGCTTCAGGTAAAAGATCCTTTGGAGACCTTGAACCGAGAGACTCCTCAATTCCGGGAGCTTACCGAGAAGGCGCGACAAGTAATGGGTTTTCCTCTGGGCCTCGGCATCGTAGGTCACGTGGTCGCGCAACGACGAGATTATCTTCATTTGCAGTTGCTCCATGCGATGCGGCTCCTTAAGGCCGTACCTCTCTGAAAATGAAAATTTGAAGGGATCCGTCGTAAGTGGGAAAGGTTATACAGTCCTACGTAGAATCCGAAACTAGGGGGGGACACGGAGCCATTTCGTGCGGGTGCGGGTGGGTTCTCGACGTACGTCGACACATCGCGTGCCGCGCGCTGAGTCGGACGATAACAACCGATCCTCCGGTTACCGGATCGATAAATAATTGATCGGCTATCTACGTCTAGTCGAGAATAACCAATGACAGCGGGATAGATAAGGAGAGTCAAAGACGAACGGACTCTACTCACCGGTAATCAGGGTAAGAGCGCAAAGGCAGGCGAACGCGCTAATGTCCACGTCCAACCCGTGAAGAGACTTGCAAAACTCGAGAATGCTGTGCAGCCAGTCGCCGAAGCTACGTTGACACTGTTCGAGAGCTAGGACGACTCCGTTGCAGAACGTCAACTTCGTATCCTCCGGTTTCGTGCGGTAAGCCAACCTGAGGACGAATAGTTCCAGGCTGGCCGATTGGAACAACAGTTCCTGCGAGAAAATGGAAAGAGAAACTATTGCGATGCCTGCCTAGTGCTCGAACGGTACGATTCTAATATATGACGCGCGTCAGATTGGAAACTCGTAGACGACTCCGACGAGCTCGGCTTGTCGTCGAAACGAGCCGGACGCCTCGCGATGGCTCGTCGGGAATGACCTTTTAGAAAATGTATACGAGCTTATCGATCTTCGTCGTCTTCGAGCACGAGTACGATGCACGCGTAGTCGAGTTAGATCGCGCTCTCACCTGATCCTCTCGTGCCAGATCCGTAAACCCAGGTATTTTGTCGGCAAAATTTCTAATCACGTCGATCGAGGTGGTTAACAGGCTGTAGAATTGTTGAATTTTTTCAGCCTCGGTGACGGACAAATCTCCGGGTCTCGATTGTCTGTACTGCGAGTAATCGAGATTCATTCGATCCGGCGTCGTGTCCAAATGAGCTCGAACCAAAGCCGTGATCAACGATACCGGCGGACTCGGTGGCGATTCCTGCGGTGATTTCGGCTTCGAAGGCAATCTTCCGCGACGGCCCTTCAACGAGTCCGTCCTAACGACCTGTCGAACGAACGCTTAGTACCTTTTCACGGAGGAGGAGTCCGTGAAGGAGGAGCAGGAGGAGCAGGAGGTGGAAGAGAGGAAGAAGAGAAGAAGATCGACTTACTTCTTTCACCATGCCGACCATGAGACACTTTTGGAAGCGACAGAATTGGCAACGATTTCGGCGACGCTTGTCGACCGGGCAAGCTTTTTCGGCGAGGCAAACGTATTTGGAACCCTTTTGAACCGTCCTCTTGAAGAAACCTTTACAACCCTCGCACGTACGCACGCCGTAGTGCTGACACGCTGCCGTGTCACCGCAAACGGCGCACAGCTGGCTCGGGCTTGGCGGTGCACGTTCACCGGTAGTGCCGCTTCCGGATGACGGTGAACTGACCGAACTCCCGGTACTCGCTGTGCTCGCGGTGCTGGCTATGCTAGCGATGCTCGCGTTACCACCCCCGCGTGCCTTGGGAGACTCGTTGCTGCCACTACTGTCGATGTTAATCGAAACGGCTCGATAACCTTTCTTACTTGTTACTATTTCAAGTATATCAAACGATATATATATATATATATATACACACACGCACACACACACACACATGTATGTATACGTATATGTATAGACAAATAGACGTTCGAGGATCGTTCCTTTTGTCGGAATAGTTACCTTGCCGACTCCGACCTTTGAGTTGGTAAAGATGCTCTTCGCGAACGTGGAGGACCGACGACGATGTTCTCGATATTTGGACAAATGTCAGTTGGAGGGACCGGTACCGATACGGTGGAACCACCGGTGATGGTAGGTGCTTGACCGTATACCATAGGTACGGTCACTGCCACTCCGTAAGGTGAATCTTGTCGATGACTCGACGGCGACGGCATCGCCGCGGTCGGCGTTGGCGCTGATTCCGTTGAAAAGTAGCCTTGATGGTGATGATGATGTGGTTGAGGTTGAGGCTGTTGTTGTTGTTGTTGTTGTTGTTGTTGTTGTTGTTGTTGTTGCTGCTGCTGTTGTTGTTGTTGTTGTTGATGATGCTGGGGATGATGATGGTGGTGTTGAGGCTGCTGATGAGGTTGCTGTTGGTTGTGGTGTTCGTGATAGGAGACAGCCGGTGTGAACTCGGTGGAATAGTGAGCAGGGCCGCAGGAATATACCGAATTTTCGTAACAGTCGTCGTCCATTTTGATGCCGAGACCCTGGAGTTCCTGTCTGGTATATCGTTGCACCGTGTAGGTCTCTTGGAAGCTCGGCAACGGCGTGGGACTATAATAGAGTATTATTCTATTTTGGGGACCGCTTGGATCACTTATTTTCTTGGGTCTTGGAGACGACTCGATTAAATATACATACCCCCACACACACACGCACACACACACACAGAGGTCGTAGATAAAAAAAATAATACCTCAGCGAATCCGCTTGAATTTCTTCGGGAAGGGGTGGTGGCGGAGGAGGAGGTTGCGCCGTTTGATGATGAACGCTTTGTTGCGATTGAGCCGGCTCATCGCTCGTCGGCACACCCTGCGGATTACCCAGCTGTAATTCTGGAAATGGATCCAGCTCCTCCGGCAGACTTCCGGCATCCGCGGAATCCGTATAGGGAGCGCTCAACAAATCCGCGAAACTGCTGCATCCAAATGGGCTCTGAAATTGAAACAGGTTCACGTGCGATATATTTAATCGAACGTTTCGACGAAGAGAAAGGAGCCTAAAATCGATCCGAGGGCCTTTAGTTTCTTCAACTTAGCTGAAAAGTATCGCGCTCGTCCATACGCAAAGTCGTTCCAGCGATAGGTCCAAGTTACCAACTGCGACTTTCGTCGAAGCGCGATTACGCTTTGCCGAGACATCGATATACGCGATCGAGGTGCGCGGCTAGAATGTTTCGAGAGACCGAGCAGTATCGCGTGTTGCCTAGAACCTGGCGTTCGATAGAGTCGATCAACCTTTCTTCTTCCAAAGCCGAGTTAATAAAACAAGGAACAGCCATTCTCTTATCCGCGTATTTCAAAATTACTTTCATAAACATCCACGATGTACTCGAGTGAGAGTAATATTAAAAAAAAAAAAAGGCGATCGATTAAAAATTCCTTTTCGGTTCAACTTTGATCGTTTGCGAGACGCATTGTTTTCTTTACGCCTAAAATGTATTTCTGTTGGCGGTATTTCGAAAATAAAAGAAACGATTGAAATAGATGAAGAAAGGCAAACTATAGAGGCTTAGATCGGAGGTTGCAGTAAAAGTATGAAGAATTGGAATATTCAATTCGAGTCGACTGTTCCGCTTCTCGCTGACATTTTGCTCATCGCTCCCTCGAGAGAGAGAGAGAGAGAGAGAGAGAGAGAGAGAGAAACACCGCAAAACCCACGTCCCTCGCAGGAGACCCTTTTAAAGGGCTCCTCGACGCTAAAGACGACGTTAGCCCGCTAATTTCGAGCGAGGTTCTTCGCCTCGCGATCGTTCATCGAGTTAATTGCGCGTAAAACCTTTCCATACGGAAAAAAGAAAGGAAGAAGGAAACGAGTAGGATAACGTAGGTGAGTTCGAATGCAGATTACGATAGTGGGTTGGAATGCAGACGGAACGCGATGCTAACCAGTCGGGGATCGAGACGTTGAAAACGCGAGGTGGATGATCCTGATCCCGGTTCTTGAACCGTTATGTACGAGCGCATAAGATATAGCAAAGTTCGTTTTATCTCTTCTAAAAATATAACCGTTTTAAGGAACAAATCGAAAAGAGAAAATTAATGACAAATATAGCGCTCGGAGAATGTTTCATTATTCCAGACGGATTATTCTATCGGATCGATATCTATTCATATATCGCATTCGATTTCAGGAGAACGTCAAAGTTGGATCGACGAAAGATAGACTTTCGAATGAATAGTAATTAACCCACCTGTGTTTGCAGCAGAAGCATACTTGAGGCTACTGTGAAGGCCGTCGTGGTCGTAGTGATCGAGGAGTGATTTGTGCAGCCGAGAACCGGAACGGTAGCTGTTGCTTGTCGTTGCTGCTGTCGCTGCCGATGCGGCTGCTGCTGCTGCTGCTGCTGCTGCTGCTGCTGCTGCTGCTGTTGCTGTTGTTGTTGCTCTATCTCGTTTCGAGTAACGGCTACCGCACGTTGGCTACCGTTGCTGTTGTCGCTGTCGCCGTTCGGCGAGTGCAATTGCCCTGCAATGCGAAAATACAAGAAATTCTTTAAATATTTCCTGTCTCGTTCTTCCTTTCATTCGCTAACGGAAACTCCCCCGTTTTTCGTCAAAGACAAAATCAATCGATTTGATGCTCCTACGCGTTTTTCATCGTTCGACATTGAAACGAATCGAACGATGGAAAAATGGGTCACGCGTATTGTACACCTGGCGTGTTGGTGGAAAAAGAGGAAAATAGACGGTCGCATTGATGCGACGTTCAACGCCGGAGAAAAAAGTTTCTAAAGTTTAATTTCAAACGCGATATCGATGTCGGATGTTCAGCCAGACACGCGTTCCATTATCGTGCCGTACCGTTTATTGGTTTCGATCTTCCCGTTTTTCGTATCTCGTCCAGACGCATGTACGTATATATATATATATATATATATATATATATATATACACACATGTATATGTATGGGACGATTGTACGTATGTATATAAATATACGCTGTTCGAGAAAAGGAAAAGCTCTACTCGAAAGCGACTCGTGTATGCGGGTAGGTACGTACAATATCTTCGATACGTCGACTGAGCGTCGTCCATGACGATCATTTCTGCCCAGGAGGAACCAGAAACGAGTAGAAAAAACGTTTGAACGTTCGCGAAGGATACGAGCGGGCCGTTGGAATTTTAGGAAATAAAATATTTCGAAGAGAAGAGCGAACCGCTAATAACGAATGCTGCCGGCCCTGGTGCTGGCCCCGCGGCTAACCGTACAACCGAATTTCAAGAACCACTTTCACTGCTCTCGGGTTCCTCCTAATTTTCGTTCCTCCTTCGAAAACCTCTTCCTGTCGCGCGTCCAAGGACGAGCGCGATATCAGGCGAGGACGTTCTTCTCTTCGTCGACTGAGGCTTTCGACGGCGACGCCTCTTCCTATATAGGGTCGCATCGGCACCCCCAGGGAGACATGAAATCGTTGGCATTTAAAATACTACCACCCCGTTCTATAGACGCAACCCGGCGAAGGCCCCATCGTGATTATTATTGCGCGATATTATCTCGAGGGATGGTCGACGGTTCTACCTACTTACTTATCGTGTTTCCATTTTTCTCATAACTTTCCAACGTTCTTAGATATTTCGATCGTTTTAAATATTATAGGACGGAAATGTGTCTCTAGTAACCGTGTCTCGAGTATTTGCATGTCCGAAAAATGTGTTTAACGGTATTAATAATAATATAAAGCGTTATAACTCCGTAATCGGATACGATGACAGCCGGACGGAATCTCCCTCCCGAAACTTAGCGTAGCCCATCGAGATAGACGATAACGATACCCGTCACCCCCTTGACTTTTCCATCGGTAAAACACTTTGAAACGCTCTTGAGCTAAATCGCGAGAGATCTCACCGTGGAGGACATCAATTTAAAAAACAAAAAAAACAAAAAGGGGGACGTTGAAATTGCCGAGACGATTAGGGTCGATACTGTCACGGTTATTGCAAATTAAAATAACGTCGACGAGGGAGGTAGGACCGATCGTATTTATCTCGACACCACGTCCCGTCCCCTAAACTTATAGAATCCCATTATTACGCGTCTCGTTAACGGATCCGTTAGAGACCGAAAGTTTGTCTGGTCTAGTCGAGGAATCATCGTTCGCCTCACGGTTAACCAAGAATCGAGGATATTTCGTTCGGTTCGGACTGCGTGTCTATCGATCGAAACGTAGGGTAGGCAAGGGAGGAGAGAGAGGGAGAGAGTGGTGCGTAATATCGCGACGGCGGTACGCAAGCAAGTAAATAAGTAAGTAAGTAAGTAAGTAAGTAAGTAAGTAAGTAAGCGATTGTGCGTTCCCCACCTACGTAGGAGAACGTTTGGTCGGCTGCACCTGAACAGGTTGCACGTGCAAGAGGAAAGAACGTGGCGGCTGTCCTCCGAGCCCGCTCGGTTCGGTTCGGCTCGGCACGGCTCGGCACGGCTCGGCTCTTTCTCGGGCGACGTAGGCAGGGTAAAGGAAGAGGAGAGGACAGGGTAGGGTGTCGAGCGGCAAGAGAAAGAGTAGGGTTTGCCGAACAGCGTGTGCCAAGTGGATTACCGCGGTCCACGCGTCCCTCCCACGAACCACGCCTCTCCACGTGCCGCGGCACGATTGCCACCGTCGTCGTCGTCGTCGTCGTCGTCGTCGTCGTCGTCGTCGTCGTCGTCGCGTGCACCCGGCTCCTCTCCCACCCTACGACCCTATCTACGTCCCTATAGTCGGCACTCTTTCGCTATAGAGGTTTCGCGCGCTTCTCGTTAACGTCCGAGTTAATTCCTTGGAAAGGTACAAGATGTATTTGTCCCGATGAAAGGAAAGTACAGTCGGCGGCATCGTCAAGATCGACGTGTAATATTAACTGTCGTAAGTAAAACCAACTATAGTAGTCGACGTTTCGTTCGATATGGCTCGTAAAATCGAACGTTAGCGAAGGCGAAGGAACGTTTTCTCTAAAAATAGTCGCGTCTAACGACGCACGATCGAGAGAGCGTGTGGCCTTTGATTTCGCGGCGTAGGACGTAAAGCGTGCCTTTTAACGAGCGATTCTTCGGTCGGCCGATACTCCTTTCTTCTAGCCAGGAGGCGGTATAAACATCGAAGAGGCGAGAGATAAATTCCAACGAGTTATGCGCGTTTCTCTCTCTCTCTCTCTCTCTCTCTCTCTCTCTCTCTCTCTCTCGGTCGCGGAGCTTTTCCACTTTTCAACAAAGCCAACAGAAGGTTGGAAAGCGAGAGACGTTTGGAAGAAAACGTTTAGCGTTCGCGGTCGGGTCGTCTCGCATGCAGGCACACCTAAGCGAGGCGCGCGCTCCTACCTGCGTGAGAGAAAGTGGGACCCGATCTCGGTGCGTTGTACCCGCAAGACGACGCGTAATCGCGTGCGAGTACAAGCTCGACGACGACGCGTGTCTTCGATCGAAGCTCTCGACTCGATCTCGAGTCGGTCTCGACTCGGTCTCGACTCGGCCTCGACTTCTCGCCCACACGCGAGAAACGGTTTCCGGAACGGGCTTCGTACGCTCCAGAGACTCCGGGCGAACGATCATAATTAACCCTTTCACTGCTAAGTAAGAGATATTCTTGAAATCTTCTCGCTATCTATCCTTCTCTCTCTCTCTCTCTCTCTCTCTCTCTCTCTCTCTCTCTCTCGTTCCTTTTCGGCCATTCGCTAACGAGTTCTCCGCTTCGGAGTCTCTCCAATTATCCCTATCGACGTTGAATTATTTTCTTACGCGAATTATCGGACGTACCTCCCGATACGAAGGAACACCTTTCGGTGATTCGAGCTCGCGCTCGCTGTTACTCTCCTTCGTTATTTATGCGTCCGTGTATCGTCCCGTCGATGCCATTGCCATTCGTAACTTTCCTTCGAGACATTACAGAGCTGGAATAGATAGCGAGCATCGAATAAAAATTCTCTCGATTAAACGAGGAGGAGAAGAAGAAGAAGAAGAAGAAGAAGAAGAAGAAGAAGGCGTCGCCGTTCGTTATCCCAATGAAAAGGATATTATTTTGAAAGTCGCCGATTTCGCGTCCCACCGATTTAAAAAGCCGTATTGATATACGAGCGGCATTCGCGGCGCAACGGGCTGCTTTCACTTTAATTAAATTTTGTCCAAGATTAATGTTATCGTAGCTCGTGTCAATGGCCGGTGGACACGTTTTCGGGAGATTCGCACGACGTATCGAGGCGTCTTCGAAAGGAAGAAAAGAAAAGAAAAAAAAAAAAAGAAAAAAGAAAAAGACGGAGAGAAAAAGAAACGTATCTTTTTTCGTTGAAAAAATCTCCGAGTGTATCCAGAACGCTTTTAACCATTCTTCCTTCCTGCGATACGAGATATTGCTCGAGGCGAAATTTCTAGGGTATCGAAAATGAACTCCATCCTGAAATAATATTCGTCGAACGATCTATCGAATCACCGATAACTCGCTTTATTCTAATCGCTATTTACGCGACGTCTTCGTCAAGTTCATCAAGTTCTCTAACGATCGCGGAAATGCTTCTTATAGATGAATAAAAGATAAATATTATAGTAGCACGCGCGTCGCGCTTTCCTACGGTGTTGGGAATGAATCGTGACGGCGAGTACGATAATCGCCGATTTCTCTCTCCCTTTCTCTCTCTCTCTCTCTCTCTCTCTCTCTCTCTCTCTCTCTCTCTCGTACAGTTAAATAGATATCGGCGAGTACGATATACACGTGTATCTAAGTGGAATTAAGGAAGGCGCGAGCGGACAAAGTTCCGTTAAAGCGATTGTTCCCACGGCGGAAAGGACGATCTAAGAAAGCGATCCTGGTGTTGCCGTTCCAAGAGTGAAAGAGAGGCAAAGATAGAAAGTGGGAGGGAGAGGGAGAGAGAGAAAGAGATATGAAGAGAAAGAAGGAAAAGAGAAGGAGCAGCACGAGTCGTGGCGCCCGATAATGTTCGCGCACGTTTCCAAAGCTTTTATAGGTCTCTCTGTGTGTATGTACGCATTTCTACGTATACGTGTGTGCAGGCTTTCCAGCTGCGAGCGAGCAAAGAGGCAAATCGCTGTGGGTGAATGCAACCAAGTTGCTACGACGGATTAGAGTGCGATGCATACTGTCGGAGGAGGTGAAAGAAGAGAGCCGCCGCATCGGTGGCAGCAAGAGGACGAAGTGGCGGAGGAGGTGGAGGAGGATACGGAGAGGCGCTTGCGACACGCAGGCAGGCCTGATGGGTAGGTAGGTAGGTAGGTAGGTAGGTAGGTAGGTAGGTAGGTAGGTAGGTAGGTAGGTTGGTTCGTTCGTTGGTTGGTTGGTTGGTACCTATATCGCCCCCTGACCCCGAACAACTACCGTGAGACCGACTTAGCTCCGGCCTGGAGCACTCTCCTTTGCACTCTCCACCACCTCCGCGACGAACAAGTGGAAGGGTATGTATGACACGGGAGAAGGGAAAAATCTCACGGAATGGGTGCAGCGAGATCCAATCATTTTTTTTTTTTCTTTTTACTTTCGCCCTCCGACTTATCTCCATTCTTTAAGACGATTAATTGGATCACTGGAGATAACGGATATAAATACATGCACAGCTACGAAAGGACCCTCGAAGCTTTCCATTTTCATTATTTTTACCGTTTTTCCCGCGACCCTTTTCTTCACGGAAAGATCCAAGATCTACGAGGAATTACTGTTTTCTCGCGCGATTCGAATTTATATGCATCGTGCTCGAACTCGAGTCGCCTTATCTTTTACAAGACTCTTCGATCGACCTGCGAAAAGTGTTTGAGAGAGAGAGAGAGAGAGAGAGAGAGAACGAGTAAGGAGATCGTGATGTAATTTCTGATACGCGTTTTAGCTCGAAAATAAACTCTCTTGCGACGCTTTTTGCGAATACATTTTTTTTATATCTTTCTGTACGTGCACCGAATAACGATGGAAACTTTTGGTACGCGTTAATCGATAAGTCGTCAATAAGTAGGAAAGAAAAATTAAGTAAAATTATGCAACGCGAGCGTCAACCGGTGGCGATGCTAGAAAAGAGAGTTATGTATGTGCGTTTATGCGCCTGTATCCACGTATATTTTTACAGATCTAATGGCTTCCCGATATCCCGATTGCCGATCCTGTAATAAGAGAAAGTGCGGTATATGCATATATATATATATATATACATATATCTCTGTAGACATAATGCCGCATTACGCGCTCGACGTAATTAAATAATCGACGTCGCGCATTTCCTGCGGACGGACGTCAACGTCGAAGATGAACGAAGCGATGTTACGCGTCCGTCGATCAAGGATTCCGAGTATCGAAAAGAAAAAAGAGACGTACAGAAGTTTGGAGGCTTTCGAGAATAAAGAGAAACTTATGTCGAGCTATCGAAAACGACGCGAAGGCGATAACCATCGGAAAGGGGCCGTGCATCAAGGCGAAAGTCTAGCCGTAAATCTTACGAAGGAAATCCTCTCTCGGTCGTACTCGCTGGTAGAGGCCGTCTCGGGAGATCTTTACTACTCGACGACGACGCGATCGTTGCCGTTGCCGAGATTCGGACGTTCTCGAACGACGATAAATTATCGATCAACCATAAAGAGGAAAATAAGCGTGTTGGACGAGCATACCGGTGATAAATCATACGAAAAGTTTTCAAGTAAGAACGAGAGACAAAGAGAGAGAGAGAGAGAGAGAGAGATCCTTCGTTGTCCCTATCTCTCTCTCTCTCTCTCTCCATTTGCCTCGAAGAGCGATACTTGTTTCGTCTTCTCCAACGCGTTGAACGCTTGAATTCCTAAGCTGAAAGACTAGGCAAATAGAAATCTCCGGAGTGAGGTACTACCGGTGCAATTATATTCCTGGTAACATTGTCTTGCGAAATTCGCAATTTCGTCATCGAGTAGGCGAACCAGAGGACGCGATGGGCATAAGAGACGTTAACGGAGTAGAAAAGAAGGAGGAGAGAGAGAGAGAGAGAGGGGGAGAGAGAAAGGGAGAGAGAGGGAGAGAGGGGGAGAGAAAGAGAGAGAGAGAAGGGGGGGGGGGTAATCTCTATCAATATTTTTAGAAACTGTAAGAAGAATACGATTGAAGAAACGATCCGAGAAGCAAGATGGCTGTGTCGAGGTCGGCTCCACCCACGCTTCGATCTTCGCATGCGTGTTACACGGACGAGTATCGATTGCTCGGTCCCTTTTTAAGAAGGTCGGAGAGAAGGACCGAACCGAAGGAACGGGGCTAGGATAAACGACGTCGCGCTTCGACGGGCGTCGAGCTCACCGGCCGATCTGCCCTTTTCTCACGGCTTTTACCGTATCGCAAAGATATCTTATTTCGGTTTGCTCGCCGAAAGGTGGACAAATTTTATAAAAAAAAAAAAAAAAAAAAAAAACAAGAAAAGAAAAGAAGTAGCAAGAAAGAAGCAAAGGATTGGAACGGAGCGTGGAAGGTGCGAGTCGCGAGAGCGATTCCCATGTCGTTGAATCCTAGAGGCCGTGTAAGCGTTTACGCGTGTACTCGTCGTTCCTCCTTAATTCGCGTTTTACGAGTGCTCTCGCTCACACGCGCATACGGGTGAACGTAGAAAGTCCACGCACATAAATCTGAGAGATCGCCGGTCAACTTTTACAAGATGAACACGTAAGATCCCCGGCAATTATTCGTACTCGAATCTAGCAAAAAGAGCAAGAAGGAAGAGCGGAGGAACGATGAAGAAGCCAAAGAGAACGTATACGAGAGAACTTTTGCCACGCGAGAGAAGGGAAGAAGGAGGAGGAGGAGGAGGAGGAGGAGGAGGAGGAGGAGGAGGAGGAGGAGGAGGAGGAGTAGAGGAGAAGAGGAGTAAAAGAAAAATAGAAAGAAAGAAAAAGTAACGAACGCGAAGACGAGGCAGGACGCATCCTGCGAAACGCGTCGGATAGTTATGCAAGAGGCCACGTTTGGAGCGTCCGCAACACGGGCAGGTTCGACCGGTCTTAACTGCAATCGTCCTGCCGGACAACTTTGCTACGAAAACTAGTTAGGTTTGGGCGTAGAAACGACGCGACGGCTCGTTTAACGACCAATCGGTATATTTCTGGCTCCTTCGATTTCCTTGCGAATATCAATTAGTAATGCAAATTCTGCAAACTCTCTTTCGATCGTTTTACGAAAGAAGCCGGAGATCCCTCGTCGTTTCGAACGTACTCGCGTGTAAAAAGAAAAGAAAAAAATAAAGACGAATTTGACGAAAAATGGTACGGTCGTTCCGAGGGATCGTAAAATAAAAGCAATTGTTCTCGCGCCTCCGATCGTACCTCCTTACCGGACACGCTACGAGGAATACCGAGTCGCTGTAACGAGAAAATCATTAGGTAGGGTCTCTAGCGGAGGAGGAGGAGGAGGAGGATGAGGAGGAGGAGACCCATAGTCGGAACGACGTAACTCGAGGTCGAATTTGAATCGGTACGTCCGACCGAATTCGGCCGAGTAAACGTCGATGTTGTACTCGTCGATCCTCGCATCGAATCGTCGACTATGGGATATAGCGGTAGAAAGGACGATCGGTGACTACTTTCATCGAAATCGTACGCGAGCCATGGCGGATCTCTCTAATCGAGCGATGACGCCGCACAGGAGAGATTCGAAGGAGGAACGATGACTCGATCCGCCTCGCTTCGTCTTATCCGTGCTCGCGAGTGAAATTAGCTTGCAAGGATCTGATCAGAAACCTATGACAGGTGTTAAACGTAAAGAAACATCAAGATCCGTGGGTCCATAAGGGAACGGCGAACTGACCGCGCCGCGCCGCGCCGCACCGCACCGCACGGTAACTCGATATTAATGCAAGAGCATAAACAATGTCCGGCTACGCTTTGGAATGTCTCGGCGATTACTCATGGCACGTGCAGGCGTTTATCTCGGCGTCGATCGTGTACCTCTCCCGCGAAAGTTCCGAACCGTAAATTGCACCATCGATTACGTCGTCGTATAGGTCCTCGCGCGAGGAGCGTGGCCTCTAATGCGCCACGTATCTCGGCTCGACGGAGCGTCATCTCAACGATGATTCGCTTCGATTTACGTTAATCGTTCTTCCTTACAGAACGATTTACGAAACGTTTACGAGAAAGAGTCACTCTCGGGACATCCCTCGGTCGGACGATTTTATTCGGTCGCGAGAAAATGGACATTTATCGCGTCTAATGCCTCGAAATTTATCTTTACGTATCTTTCGCGCGAGTCATCGTCGATCCCATCGTTATCTCAAATATAAAGGCCTATACGCGCGTTTTCGATAGGTAAAAGTCTTTATTTGTCTGGCGTTCCCACGTTTATCCTACATTTATCCGAAGGTAACATCGTGTATTGTAGTTTCAAGGCGAGTACTAATAGCAAATAGTCCGTGTGTCGAAAGAGAAAAAATTCCTAGTAGCGAGAGAGATTTTTCTCCGGGTTTGAGATTTCTCTTTGATCGATACGGAAGATACCGAACGCTGACGACGGCTCGAGTCATCTGCCTTTCGTTCAGCTGCCTTGAAAAAAAGTGGAGAAGGTCGCGGTGCGTTTTAAGGACAAAAGGTAGAGAGAGAGAGAGAGAGAGAGAGAGAGAGAGAGAGAGAGAGTCATCGGCGCGGATAATCATTTTCTCGACTCGATCTGATATCGCCGTTACGCTCCTGTCTTTTTTCTTTCGCGTCGGATCTCGGATGAGCGCAACCAGGCTCGTGACATCAACGGTGCGTCAGCCGACGTTGCGCTGATTGCCGTTAAAAGATTCTCATCGAATCGTCGGATCGATAAGGACTCGCGGTATGCGATAAAATAATCGGCTCGCTCCTTCGCAATCTCGAAAAGTGTCTCCGAAAAAAGAACTACGTCCGACGTAAAAAAAAAAAAAAAAAAAGAAAAAAAAAGTACAGAAAATAAGAAAAATAAAACAAATTAAAATAACTCGGAACTTGGCTTATTCCAAGATCGTATACCGACGATTTCAAACGACTTATCGACGATCTTAACGAATCTTACGGAATCCTCGAGCGATGAGTATCTCCTTTCGCGGTAGGCAACCGAGTATAAGCGAATCCGACCGAGAGTAAAAATGAAAGACGAATCGCGCGTCTAGCACCTTGCAGTCAGCTGGTGCGTCGAGTCCGCAGCCGTTGGCACCGGTTAACTTCTCGACGCGTTAGAGGAGAAAGGATCTATATGGGGTCACCGCATCCGTGCGAACGAATGATCGCCGATTAATAAGGTCGGTTAGGGTTAAAATCTATGCTCGAGCGTGTAGGAAAGGACTCGAACGAATAATTCCACCTTCGCGACGTTCCATTTCTCCAAGTCGAGAGAGATCCTTTCTATGCCCGAGCCGACGAATCGTTTCAACCGAATTTATTCTTTGCATTTATTCCGTCGATTCGAAGAGAAAGAAAAAGATGCGAGAGACGATATCTCCGTGCCCGAAAGAAAAGGAATCCATGTAGATTGGCGGTAGCGCGCGACGGAAGAACGCGTTGGCAAATAAAGTAGACGCAAATACAGCGTGAAAGTTAGCGCCGCTAATAGACCGTTTCAATCTTTGTAAATCCACGGAGAAGCTTCGTCGGAGTCGACGGGATTCTTTTTCTTTTCTTTTTTTTGTTTCGTTTTGTTTTGTTTTTTTTTCGATAACGATGAGATCCAAAGACGCGATCGTTTCTTCCGGATTTTAATGAGGATTTCAGAAAGTCGCGAAGGGACGTTCGAGGTAGCGATCCTTTGACGCTCGAAATATTCCTCCCGAGGATATCGAGTTTATCTCGTAAAAACGTTTGTCCGGATAATGTATCGTTTATGGAGGCGAAGATAACAAGAGCGAAGAGAAGAAGCGCTCACGGTGCCGTTAAAATAGATTCGTCAAATCTAAGTTACGAGCAAGTTTCGGTCGGGAAGCACTCGCATTTCATCAATCTTTCAGCCCGGTAGCGTCTATTTTAGCGATTACTCTTCGTTTGGTGCGCGGGATCGACGTTTTCGTCGTCATCAAAAAATCCACGATACTCGTATATAGAATTATCTGGCGGGCTTTTCCCTTTAATCACTATCGTGACGTCTGTTCGACGCGAAGAAGTTGAGAATAAAATGATATCGCGTCGGTCAGGAAGGCGATAAGAGATATCGTCGGCTGTCGAGAATTTCGAACGAAACATTCATCAAGTTTTACCAGCTATCGTTGACGCTCGAGCGAATCTTTGAAAATGTAATCCACGGACGTGCGGTCGAATCGGTCGATCGATCGAATCCCGAGGAACGTCGAAGGATCGGAAGCGTCGCTTTCGACCTACGACCATATACGCGATATTCAAATGTTTCTGGAAACCGCGAGTGCGAGCGCGCATTGCGAAACTAATCCTGACACTGAACGCAACGATCAACGGCAACGGCAACGGCAACGGCAACGGCAACGGCAACGGCAAAGGCAGCGGCACGGCCAGGGAAATAGACTTTCACGAAACCGCGAGTGGACGAGGATAGTCGTCGAATAAGGTCGTAAGCGATAACGCGCCGATGTACGATCGTCCAAATAAGAAAGACGTTGGCGCGGCGGAGGTGGAATTATCTGGCTTGTGTCCGTAAACTTTCACGGACGGAACCCAGACGCATCGAGCACATCGAGCGTATGTATAAAGTCAGCGCGAGCGAGCGTATCTTCGTCGAGGTATTTCGTAAGACGGGTAGCGTCGATCGCGCACGCTCGATTAAGCGATCACCGCTCGATTAGACGTTTCGCTTTTTGTCGAGTTGGCCTATTCCTCTATTCGCGATGCACCTACTATCGCGGATTAAACGAGCCGTCCAAAGATTTATTCCCTTGTAATTTCATTATAAAACGATCTACGCCATATCGGTCTGCCGCTTAGAAAAACCTTGTATTTAGCCTGCGTCGAATGAGACCGGACTCTTAATAGTCTCGGTTGCATCGAGGATGACTCGATGGTCGGACTCGGGACACGTTTCGCGTCCGTAAAATAATTCCGATGGATGGTCCTTCGGTAGGAGCGTATAGATGGGTACGAATTTCGATCGAAATCGACGAGTTTGTCAATCTCGTTGTCGAAGTTAGAAAAGATAATCTATATCGAGGAGAGAGAGGGGATAGCCGTAGAAACGTCGGAGATTCCGGTCGGCGGAGCGATTTCGCGATGGAAATCGTCGAGTAGGCGGGAGGACGTAATCGCAGGAATATCGTAATAGGTACCTTAATCCCATCTAGCTTTCTATACCGCCCGCGGCGAGTTAACTCGCGCGCGAACGCCTGCCGTATGGCGAGCGAATCGCTTCGCCGTGCCGCGAACGCAACAGAGGCCCGTTCGAAGGGCCGAACGTATCCCACCCGCCACCGCCGTCCATTTATCTCCATCGCGTTCGCTTTGTCATTCCTTCCGTCTCGGTATCCCTTCCGCTCTTTCTCTCTTTCACCTTTCCCCCCTTCTCTCCTTGGCCCCTCCGTTTACACGCATGCGCCTTTGCTCCTTTCCCGCGCGCGCCTAAGTATCATCCGCGCTTTCTTTCGCATAATCCCCGACGATGATTCGGCAAGGAGTAATCTCCGATCTTTCCCTCCTCTTCGTCCTACGTGCCTTTCGGAGCCTTTACTCGAATAGGATGTAATCCGATAGTAAAAACGGACGGTTAAATCTCTAAATCATTTCAATCTCTCCCAGAGAGTACTACCGGAAATGGACGGGTAAAAGGATCTCTCTCCGTGGTCATCGATCGGGCTGAAAATATTTTGGGGCAGATCGGTAGGAGAGGAGCGATTCATAGGAGGCTCATAAATCCGCCAAACTACTTTCGCCGTTTAAACAACTTTCTAACTCTTTCGAGGCCTCTTGAGACGGCTAGCGATAGCCGCGAAGCGCGCGTTCGTCGCGAGAAAAGTTTCCCTACGAGACTTTTTCGCAAAATGAAAAAGGGAGAGAAAGAAGGAGTCCTCCTCCTCCTCCTCCTCCTCCTCCTCCTCCTCCTGCTCCTCCTCCTCGAAAGAAGGATTTCGAGGAAGAAAAGAGCCGCGGAACGAGGTGGCGGTGCGCCGATGCCCGTGGGCGAGACGGCGAGAGCGGGAACGAGGTAACGAGATATTAAACGTACCTGCAACCTCTCGAACGTGTTTGCTCACGTAACCCGTATTAATGATACGTTAAATCGCCACGAGGGAGTAATTACAGAGGGCGCCGATAGCGTGCAAGAAGGTAAACGGCGTATACGTGCACGCTCGTACGTACGCGCGGAATACAAAAATCCTTTCCTCCTCGCGCGAGTCGAGTCGAGTCGAGTCGAGTCGAGGGTAGGCGAGGGGAGGCGAGGGGAGGCGAGGGGAGCAGAGCAACGAGGGCCGACCGTGCTCGAGTACGGCGAAGGCTAAGAAAAGGCCGTTGAAGAAAAGAGTCGTCGACGAGGGCAACTTCGTCCGTACGGGATCTCCTCTCCCGTTGCTCTCGAGTTAAACACAATGAGACAATGAGAAGGTAGTTTGCTCAGGGGTTCTCGGGTTCTGTAACGATAATTAGCATAAGTCACCGAGACAATCGGTCCAAAGAATTCTCGCGTCGTTCTCTATCCGAGGCAATCAGGGTGCACCGAGATAAAACATCCTGCGTTGGCGGGCAAATCGTACTCGCGGCTATAATTATTACGCAAAGACGAGCGACGCACGTGTTCCCAACGGTAGTGCGAGATTGCGCGCGTACGAACCGTGACGCCCGACATTTCGACCATCGCCTTCGTCTCGTTTATCGCCGATCGTCTCTCCCGTCCCCGATAGCCCGCGCGCTAAGCCTAGACGCCCGGTGAAAAGGCTCGAAAAGGGAGTCAACGTCTTAAATCTATCGCGATAAATACCTCAATTGCTTTCCATATGTCGAATTTCGTGCTCTAGGCGACGCGAGTAGATGGGATTATATATAGATCCCCGTCCACCTTGGTTTTTTCACTTAGGACGTTTGTACGGGAAGTGATCGGTGATAAACGTTGCGCGACGGAACGCGATAGATCGGCGGTCGTACGTTTCCTCTCGTCGAGTATCTTCTTTAAAGGAAGGAGGAAGACTCCGCGAGTCTAGTATGAGGCGGGAGCGCACGGGCGCGCACGGGCGCGCGGTGAAATTCTAATCGAGCGCGCCGTTCGAGTCGCCGCGAGAAGTCAATGGAGCGCGGTGGGTAAGTCGAAACCGGTTACGATCCACGTAATTGCTCGCGTGTAAATTTAGACGGGGCGAGACAGAGGCGAGAACGAGGCGAGAACGAGGCGAGAACGAGGCGAGAACGATCGAGGCAGGAACCGCCGTTCGTTCCCCGTTGGTTACATTTCAAAGTACAGAGCCGAGCGTCCGCTCTCGCGCCCGGGTCCTGCGCAACGAAAACCCGTCGGTTTCGAGGGACTCGCGCGGCCGAGAAGGCGTTAACGAAGTGCCGGGAAAAGCGACATCCTTGTAATCTCCTTGGAATTATTCAGCGATCGTATTAAAAATTTAACGGGGGAAGGAATACGTAATACGTTCTCATCTACGATAAACACCGCTTACCGATAATCGAATCGAACACGGAAATAATCAGCCGAACGTCTTTTTTCGCTCGGAGGACGAATGACGTAGGAACCAAGTTGGCCCGTCGCAAAGTTCGATCAGTGCGAAGCTCCTGTAAAATTTAAATCGAACGTTCCTTCCATCTAACCAATTTGTCTAAGATCGTCGTTCCATTAGCCGGCTTAAAATAAACCCCATCTACGATCGTCGCAAATATAGATTTCTATCCTTACGAAGGAGGCTGGTACGTGCAAAGTCGAGTGACCCCCTTTCCAAGTGTAAACTGCGTGACCCAGGCTCCGTTTTCTCGACTCGTCGCTTGATATATTTCAGATCGATTTATGCAACGACTCGGTAACGAAGCGTATCGATAGGCTCGTTAATCATCGTCCAAGCTCCTACGGAGGATCCGATCGTAATCGTTCCACGAATCGTCACGTCTCTCGAAGCTCGTAGCTCGAGCTCTCTTTCGAGAGGTTGAAGGATCGCAGTAGCTCCTGGCCGTCCTTGGACGAGGTTGCGCGCGTGAAACTCTCTACGCTACGAAAATCGATGTCGAACTTAGTAGGCCGTACTACGTCGAGCGAGGGGCTAGAGAGAGAGAGAGAGGAGTATGGTAAAACGGGTGAAGGTGAAGGGCGAAGGTGCTAGGGAGTGATACGAATGTTCGGTAATCGGCTACGCGGATCGTCCTTGAACGTCGTCGTCGTCGTCGTCGAAAAAAATCGATATACCGGAGAAGCTCGCGAAGACGATATCTCGCATCGAACTCGTTCGAATTTGCCGATGATTCTCATCCTCCGGAGTGATTCGAGAGAGAGAGAGAGAGAGAGAGAGAGAGGGAGAGAAAGAGAGAGATTCGAAATTTCACAGAGGCGCTATCCAAGTTCGACGATCTTGATCGGTTCTCGTTCCACCGCACGAACGAGACCTTCGAATCTCTTATCGTCCTCGACCACGAGGACGTGCGTGTCCAAGAAACGGGACGCGTTTCTATCTTCCATTAATCGACTTTTCGTTCGGCCCACGAGCAACGTTGGTATTTCCCTGCCGACAGGGATGTCCCGTTATCGATAACGTTTAGCGCGATAACGTGTGCGGGACGCTTAAAGGAAAGTCGGAGAACCGCTTTCGGGAGCGATCTCGTATCGATTTCGATTTCTCCTTGAAATTTCTCTACGGGCGTGCTGCTGCGCGCGCCTTCTTAGAACGGGAGAAAAGAAGACAAGAGGAGAGAGAGAGAGAGAGAGAGAGAGAGAGAGAGAGAAAGAGAAATACGTTCGGTATAGCAGTCCGTGCGTGAGCGTGTTCCGACGCGACAGCGCGCACAGCAGATAGGATCTCTCTGGTTGGTATGCGCCAGAGCTACCGATACGCGACACCCATACCGCGCGAGCAAACGAGCTGCAGGTTCCGTGACCCCGAAACCACGGATACGCTCTTGAGATATGCCACGAGGAAAACCTCTCAAGAGTCGCAAGCGAGATCGTCATTCTTCCGTTAATACGCCGGAGGAAAGGAGCGACGAATAGACCGGATAACTCGATTGTCGGCCGGAAGCAAAGAGTTTAGATCGCTTCTTGGTACTCGCTCACGTCCACCGCCTTTTCTATGTCGCTCGATATCTCGATCGCGGCGGTTCGAAACGCGTGCTCGTTTCGACGAACTTCGGCGATGTTACGGCGACGAGTGTCGTTATTACCGAAACGTATCGGACAGGGCCGTACGATAAAAATCCAGGTACACTTTAACGTTTCCATTCGCACAATCTCACGCGGCAGGCTATGTCATTTTACGCTCGTTCCTCGAGCGTTTCGTTTTATCGCGTACTTCGATCTAGACTCATATAGAGACGTAAAGTTTATGATCGAAAGTGCTCCGCCAACGAAAGTGGGTGTCGAGAGTTTCAAAGACGCCGATAATTTCGCAAGACCGCGACCATCTTTGGGAGATTTTTTCGAGGACGCGTTCGGCCTTTTGATTAATCTTAGGAACGAGGAAACGGGAGGATTAATGCTACAAAAAAGAAAGAATTTGACAAACCTTCTCGCGTCCAAGCTCGGAAATCGGCTTATGCTCGTCGATGCGTGACGTCGCCGGTAGTACCGAGGGAGGACAAAAAATACCTCGAGTAGACAGGTTTTCAATGTTAATATCGAGTCGAAGTAACGCTAGATTAGAAAACTTTCTCGTCCTGTCTATTAACGCGGCGACGTGGACATGGAACGCGCGCGCGAGTCGTTTTTCCTCTAGAGTCGCGCGCGCGCGCGACAGAGAGAGAGAGAGAGAGAGAGAGAGAGAGAGAGAGGAAGAAATAAAGCAAAATAATTTCCGACATTCGAATGCAAATTACGTATGATACGCGGTAGCAGGCTCACACGTGTTTGGACGTCGTATTTACGATACTTCGTATGTGCTACCGCGTTTCGCGAAGATAATGATTCGATAAATTTCATCTCTCATCTTTCCTTTCGCGGATCGTGCTCATCGATTTTGAAAGATCTTCAAAAAAAGAAATAAAAGAGAAGGAAGCGCGGTCTTTGGTCGTTTCGAGAAATTCGCGTGCACATCTCCAGCGGAATAATACGCGAAGAAGGATAAGGGAAGAGAGTGAGAGAGGACTCGTTCGTACACGCACGGCGTAGCGTGCAACGAGCAAGCGGCTGATTTAGTCGCATAGATCGAGCTCCGCATACCAAACGACTGTGACCGACTACGAGTGGATCGAGACACCGTTGGGCCTCAAGGCCGTCGGGCTCGTAAAGCCAATTCGTGCCTCTCCCTCGTGCTCGACCGACCAAACAAGCCTTATTTTCGAGAGAATCTAGAGAGAGGGAGAGAGAGAGAGAGAGAGAGAGAGAAAGCGTACTCCGCACGCTCTTTCGTTGCAATTCGCCAAGATGGCACGTCGAGGCGAGCGATCGCGCTAAAAATCCATTACTCGCGAATGAACGCGACCGACGAGACGTCTCCCAGATTCTAGCGCGCCGATTCGAAGGAAATTATCGATAGCTACGCGTAAATCCGACAACTTCGCGTTGGATCGGTTCTCGAGGTCTCATTTTCGTGCAAGAAGCGCGAACAGATAGGAGAAGCGTTCCTAGGAGCGAAGGAATGTCGCGTCCTTAATGTAACCCTGCTCCAATTCGATTTCGCTTTTACGAATACGCTTCGGGATATTACTTTTAAATCGAGTCCGTGGAATAGCTAAATAAGTAGGAGAGTTTGCGTTCTGGCGAGAGTCCAGGAGACGGTAGACGCGTCGAATTCTTTGGATCTCGATGTTTACCTCTCGACCGGCTACGAGCCGTCGTCCTCGTCGACGTTTCGTACGAACGTACCTATGCGCGAGACGCAAACGGATCTATCGCGGAGATTTTTACCGACGAGGGCAAAGATCAAAGGTATAAAGAACGATAGAAGATCGTACGTTTAATTGATATACCGCAAACTTTCACGGTAATTCTTATTCGCGAGACACCGCAAGCGTTTCACTAAAAAAAAAAAAAAAAAAAAAGAAAGAAAGAAAGAAAGAAAAAAACCTCGTGTCCGTCCATCGAGTAAACTATCTAGTAAATATCTAGGTATCGTTATTTAAAGATAGATGGAAGGAAAATCGCGCGTGCGCGACCGATAAATCGGTCGCTGTAAAACCGAGTACGATTCTACGAAAGCTATCTGATCGCGAACGCTCGGCCGCCAACGAGCTCTACGGTGTAACACCGACAAGCAACGAGTAGACGCGACAGGGCGTGGGTGTGCGCGAAAAGGGGAAAAAAAAAAAGAAAACGAAAGAAAAAAGAAAGTAATAGATGACGGAAAATCTGATAAAGAGTCGAACGTCGCGGGGAGACTCGTGCGAAAGTAATTAACCCGATGGTCCGCGCTAATCGTTCTTTAAAGCGCCGTTCGGTGGCCACGACTCGATCGAGATAATACCGCGAGTCACTTTCTTTCCATATAGAAGCGTGCGAGCGTGAAAATCACGCCCATTCATTCGTATCGCGTAAGGATTCGTTAGCGGATTACTCGCGATTTCGATTCCGCGTCTTCGAAGGTCCAACGGCTTCGGCCTTCGAGAAACGGGCTTCGATCGATCGTTCCTATCATCGCGCGAAATATCAAAAGCATTCCGACGTTTCTCCCCCTCCCCCCGCTCTCTCTCTCTCTCTCTCTCTCTCTCTCTCTCTCACTCGACGCGTTCATCCAAACTCGTCGGATCCGACGAAACGAACTCAAGGATAGGATCGTCGCGAAAGTCGTTTGCGAGTAAAATTCGTCGATTGCGATGGTAGAAAATTAATGAGATATTAGATGGAGGAGAACGGTGGGGAGAAAGAGGAAATGAGAAGAACGAAAGAAAAGTCCGTAGAGCGGAGTCGACGGTTTTGGATTCCACCTGTTAAAAGGAACGCTCGATATCCGTAGGAGCTATCCCCTTTAACCGGCGGCCTTGTCCGCCCCCGTCTAACGCACACACGATACCACACCAAGAGCGACTCGACGAGCACACCCTTCCCGCGCTCTGGGTCGTCAACATACATCCAGCCGAACGGTCGTTCGGTCGTTCGGTCGGTCGGACGGTCGGTCGGTCGGTCGGTCGGTCGGTCGGTCGGTCGGTCGGTCGGTCGGTCGGTCTGCTTTACCCCGCTCTCTCCGGGCCGATATCTACCTGGGCGCCTACGCGCGCGACTTCGCGCGTCCCTCCCCACTTCCCCCAACAACAATGACGTCATACTGCGACGTCGTAGATGACGTCACCGTTCCGTGCCGCAGTTCCGTTCATCGATCACGCGCGCGCACCTAATCCACCCTCTCTCTCTCTCTCTCTCTCTCTCTCTCTCTACCTCGCGATCGGAGAGGCTTCAGGGCCGGCGAAAGAGGCACCCTCTCGATCTCAGCTCGATTCAATGACGTTCGCACGTGCGGAAAACACCTGCTGCCTACGCATTTCCTAGCTTTTTACGCGTTCCGGGGCAGGACGGTGTTCCTCTCAATGAAACGCGCGAAAAGATAGAACGCCTACGCAGGTAGCAAGGGTCGCATACCAAGCGGAAGAATCGTTCCAAAGCGATGCCTTTGGAGGAGCGTGGGACGACGATGGATAAACCGAAAGAAACACGTTACGTTCTTTAATCCTTGGAGCGTGCGACGAGGCGCAATCGTTGCGCCGTTACGTCGACACTTTGCTCGATCGCTCGCTCGAGCGAGCGAAAATGATCTTAATGAGAACAGAGAGGAGACCGTCGTTTTTTTATTTTTCCTATCTTTCTTGTTTTTTTTGTTTTTTTTTTCGATACTTTTCAACCTCTACGACGAGCTCGTACGCTTTTATTAGGGATCTAAGCACCGATCGAGCGATTAATCCTTTGGGATTTCGAGCGTCGCCTCGGTCTAAAAATCGCGTCCACGTTGTACCGTCGAACGACGCTTCGCGACGAGACGCGAACGGGTAAGAGTCGAAATTTCGATGAAGGCGAATATAGAAGAAGAATCGACGATCGATCCGACCGATCGCGGCACACGGAGGAATTAAATCTTATTTTCTCTCGCCACGCTCCTCGTACGCACGACGATTGTGAAAATAAACGAATTGAAATATCTTTGTACGAGTTCGTTAAGCCTACCGCCGGATTATTGCGTTTAATCGATACGAAGCGACTTACGTACATACGTGTACTTACGTCCGATAGCCTCCCTCGCCGCGCTACCAGTACAAAAATAATTTCTGCT
The DNA here is from genome assembly GCA_911387685.1 of Dolichovespula media. Lineage (NCBI taxonomy): Eukaryota > Metazoa > Arthropoda > Insecta > Hymenoptera > Vespidae > Dolichovespula > Dolichovespula media. The sequence continues at coordinate 241,147 of OU426859.1, forward strand.
TATGCGCGCGCGAAAAGGATTTAAATGCTACTCGCTCTGGCAAGGAGCAATCGCTTAATTTTGTTGCTTCTTTCGTCATTCTAGCGCGTTGCATAACGAGCATTTCCGCGCCGGTCATTCACCAATACGTTTTGCTGCTTCTGTTTCGTCACTTTGGTTACGAGGCGGTGCAAAAAACTTGAGAAGAAGCAAGCACGCGCACAATGCATCCTGCGAGCCGCGCGAATCTCTCTCTCTCTCTCTCTCTCTCTCTCATCGCTTTTAGATCAGCCTCTTGCATTTCTGTACGATGACATCGCTCGAAATAACTTATTTTCGTGATTAAGTGCAAAAGTAATTACCGATTGGTATGTAAGTCGCGAAAGAGGTGGCGAATTCACGGAGACGAGCAGGCGATTTAACGAAAAGTAACTCTTGCCGATTTTTTCGAGCAGCGATCGCGATTCGGAAAATTTCATAGTTGGCGGTCATTCACCAAATACCACCACAGGCATTGGAGTATTTACGTTTGAGGAGGAAACACGCGCACGATGCATCGTCATCGCTTTGCTTTGGCACGGGTAACGAAAATGTCTCTTTTTCCTTTCTTTCCTTCCCTCTTTCTCCTTTATCCGTCTGTCTCGGTCTCTTTGCTTTTTACCGTCTTCCTGCGTGCCCGTTAAATTTAGCCCACTGCCACGCCGGCTATTACGCGAGCGAGTTGTTAGCGGCGTAACTTTATCGCCTTCTCTCTCTCTCTCTCTCTCTCTCTCTCTCTCTTCCGTTCTACGGCTCGTTCCTATTCTCGCCTTACGAAAGCCAACGGCGTAACGGTACTTCCGCGAAATAGAGTCGAAACGAAATTGCAAGCGCCGGGAGCTTGGCTCAAGGTCGACGCTGAAACCGCGAAATTCATTACGGCGGACGTCGTCGTCGTCGTCGTCGTCGTCGTCGTCGTCGTCGTCGTCGTCGTAGACGTACGAGTCGTACCTCGCTTTATCCGATTTATCGACTCGCCCGACGACACGATAGAATACGATCTCGTCGAAGAATGCGAAAGGTAATTTTTGTCGAGTTTGCGAGTCTGGTAGCAACGACGAGTCCGCTCAAACAGACGTTGTAGACATAAGAGGAAAAAGTTTCGCAAGGAGCGTTACCACACTCGCGGAAGCTGCGGAACGGTGAAACGTATCGTTAAACATTCTTAGAGAAGCCGCTAAGCGTCTTCTTAAGCGAGAAACTCGCAAGAGAATTTTATCGACTTTGTGTCAAAAAGAGAAAGAAGAAAAAATGTAGAAAGACGATGGTCTTGCAAATGAGTCTGTAACTGTCGACGAGAGATCCACGAATAAAACGTTTCTATAGATAAAAGTCACGCGAGAGAAATTGCGCGGAAGATCTAAAGGAAATATTGCGCGCAACGTTGGTGACGATTAATAGTAAGCCAATAACGAAAGCAAAAGGTGGAAGAGAAAGAGGAAGCGAGAATCGAGGAGGACGAGATCGGGAGCGCAAACGCCATCACCGATGGCGACGACGGTACATGACGCCGAAAATAGCGTCGTCCTTGGCGGCAGCCGTGACGTCGTAATGCCGTCGGTCGGTCGATGACGGACGGGGGCGGCGTTGTGACGTCAACGTTAATGCCTTCGTCGGTGGCGTTGTGGCGAGCGAGCGAGCGAGCGACGCCACCGCCGCCGCCGCCGCCGCCACGACGCCACCGACGCACCGAGCTTGCGCTCCGTTTTTCCCGAGCTTGCGCTCGATCCAACAACCCCCTTCCTCCGCCTCTCTTTCTCTCTCGCTCTTTTCCTAGACTCGGACTTTGAATGAAACGGCTCGGAGCGAAACCGATCCTTCCGTTGTCCGATATTTTCTTTCTTTTCCTTCCTCTCCCTCTCTCTTCTCTTCCCCAAAGGAAGGGCATGGAGCTCCTTTAAAACGCATTTGTTCAATTCGTACGAACGATGTGCGTCTACTCCTTCGATTAAAAATAAATAGTCGTTCGTACGACGATACTGTTTTTAAAGCGTAAGACGAACGTTCTTCGCGTCGCCTCGGAATCGACGTTTTATTCAAAACTCGCGGGGAATACGTTTTCGCGGTGAAATCTATTTCAGGTAAAAGAAGGCCGTGCGTCACTCGCGAGTCGCGTTAGACATTTTTATCCGCTTCGTAGGAATAAATCACTCGCGAAAGCGAAGCCACGCGAGCGTCCGTCGTTCGCGCTCCTCGCGCGTTACGCGTTTTCCGGTATAGATCGATCGTTTCTCACGCAACGAAGAGTTAGCACGTAAACTTTGTCTCCATCACCGATAGCTACGCCGGCGAAAAAGCCCGCTAATCACTTTTCCATGTTTTCTTCGTAAATGACGGGTAACGAGGAGGTAGGTATTCGTTAATCGCGAGTTAATACGAAGGTTAAAAATAATAATCGGACGTTGCTATCGATCGCATCTGTGGGGAGTGCGAGGGTTAAGCGAGCAAAACGACGGAAAAAGGAGTTTTTAATGGCATTGTGCTCGTGACACCTCCTCGTCCGTCTACCGACCCTTTCGCTTCGATAGCACGCGCGAGTCGAGCGCGCGGCCGACGAATACCGGTATAGAGAAGTACAAGTTTACATATTTGAGTCGTACAAGGTGCGGACCTTTCATTAAGTCATTTCCATAATATAACGGCACGTGCCTCTCTTTTCAGATTTGTCCCTTTATCCGTTCCATTATATCGCGCGATCCGTACGACCTTACGATTCTTCGAGGCTAACCGTCTCGACTCGCGTACTCGATCTTTATCATCGATCGGCTACCGACCCCCTCGATAATCGCTGCGACGTATCAACTCCGATACATCGAGTTCTAATTATAAACCCGTTACAGCATAGATAAATACAACCTCTTTGAAATTTCTAAATGGTATCAAAGTATCCAGCTTGTTCCTTGCACGAGCTAATCGATAAATCGATCGAGAAAAAATTTCACCGCCGTAGTCACGATAGCAACTTCTCGTAAATCGCTCCCAAAGACTACACACATATGTCCCATGCCAGGTGAGAGAGTCCCGCTACGTCCGCGTTTCATATTTTGACGAAAGAGTAGTCCCTCCGATGGAACGGTATTCGCGCAAGACCAGTCCCTTTCGCTCCTCTCCCTCCCTCCCTCCCTTCCGCTCTCCTTTTCAGCTACGTTGCGTCACCACGCCGCGTCTCGCATTTTCCTCTCTTTTCCTCTCTCGTAAAGCACGCGGATCGCGTGTTCTCCCGAAAAGAGGACTCCCGGCATTCGTTGCCGCAAAAACCGCAAGTTCGTCGACGAGTCGTCGTACTATCGGCGCGTTTCACGAGCAGAGCCAGACTTTTGCGGTCGAAAGAATTTCATTGATGGCAGGGAATGAATGATGCCGTCGCTATCGGGAACGTTTCCGCGTTACACTAGCGATAATTATCGTCGCGTTCCTTTTTAACTTTTGTTCAAGGACGATCGACATAGGAAAACTCTAAACGGACGAAAAAGGGAGAAATATCGTGGTATATGCAACTCGTGGATATGCGATCTTTGTCGTGAGAAAAAAATCAATAGACGCCGATAGCCGGACGGCTATTATCGGAATGACGAAATTGCTTATCGGACGTTGTAGCCGACGTCCGAGTATCGGAAGGATGATTCATGCTCCCCCCCCCCCCCCTACCACCACCACCACCACCACCACCCACCCACCGTCCGATTGACGTTCTGACGTTTTCGACCGATCTGTTCTCTTTTTTGTTTTTCCTTTCGGAACAGCGCGTGAACCGACGATGTTTCGTCGTTAACTTCGGTAACGGTTCCATGCACGAGCATGGCCATTATAGCACAACGACGCCAAGGAGAGAATACGCGAAAAGCGTAAGAGCACGCGATCTCCTTCCTTCTCGATCGATCTCTCGCTCTTTCTACCTCGTCGAACTTTCTCCTCTTCTCTTTTGTGGCCTAGCCAGGCAGCCGCGGATCGCCCGCCTCGCACGTATATTTAGTTTGGCCAGCGAGACAATGCAATTGGCCTCTAGGAAGCGCGAATCGTTTCTTCTCTACTCTTTTCGGTGGCACTTTGTAACGCGTAAACGCGCTTCTACGAACTTTCTTCGCTCCTACTCGTATCCCTGGATTATCGATTAAAATGATATTTCCGTAAAAGAGTCGTGCGATAATTAGGAAAATTGGCGGATCGGAAATAGGCCAGATATTCTTATCGAGGCTGTCGGTCGGCGTCTGAGAGAGAGAGAGAGAGAGAGAGAGAGAGAAAGGAGAAAGGACGGTTACACTCTTCCTTGTGGCATACGTAAGCACGCGCACACATCTAATAAAGATATTTAATTTATGTACATAGACCGTGTCTCCGCTTATGGAGTTAGCCTTGACAAGTCAAGGGGCGAAGGATTCGTCGAGTAACTGCATCGTTTAGAGAGCGACTCACTCCCGGATGCAGAACGGTCTTCTGATCGAGACCGTTGCGTACGGTAAATCCGTCCTGTTAACCTTCGATATGACGGATGGAAGAAATATCTTTGTCGAAAAATATCTTCGATCGTTTCGCGATAAAATCTAATCGGACGAATTCTATGCGAGTCTCGAACGAAGTAGTCGAGTGGTATGTGAAATCGGACGAGGGCTGCGTAAAGATGCGTCGACGTCGTAACAACGTCCGACTTTGACTACTTACGCGTTGAACGACTCGACGCGTTGCGCGTTGGTCGTCGTCGGAGCAACGACAAGTTAGCGAGAACCGAGATTCGTATATATTCGACGTAAGACGAAGATATAAGACGTGATATTAGACTTGGCGGGACAATGGAAGAAACAACGATCGACGAGAATGATCTCTCGAAAGCATGTCGAAGTAATTAATCCGCGCGTATACGAGGTCGAAGCGATCGGCGTAAGCCTTTCTCTCTCTCTCTCTCTCTCTCTCTCTCTCTCTCTTTCTCGGATCAAGATATCGTAATATCTTAGCGATCGTCCAGCCCACGCGGTTGGTAGACAAAACGAGAAAAGAGAAGCGAGAAGCGAGAAGCGAGAAGCGAGAGGGAAACGAGAGAAAGAGAGCCTCGATCTATCGAGTATCGATGTGGCAGCGCCTACTTAACGGTGCTATGGTAAAAGCACGAGTGCGTTTAATGCACGGAAGTCATAAGCGCTGATTTACCATTGTCACGGCCGTTACTCTCTCGTCGGGGAAAAGGACAATCGTTCGGTTCGCGATTCGACATCGCTGGTGCCTCGCGACAATAATGCGGCAGAACCGGTGACCGCACCTGCACTCGCTGTAAGTAGTTATATTTGTAGTTTGTACTCTCTTCTTTCCTGCGGTCTCGTGCAGGCCAAGTATGTACGCGGAAAAGAAACGTCGCGCGCTCGGCCCACTGCCAGACTATATTTACCTTAACGTGCCGGTTACACCTGTAAAGACTAAACTTTCAACGTGGTCGTCGTCGTCGTCGTCGTCGTCGTCGTCGTCGTCGTCGTCGCCGCCGCCGCCGCCGCGCGTAGAGAAGACGACTCGTACGAAAAATACTTCCTCGAGACACTCGAGACGCGGAAGCTGCGAGATCGATCGAGTTTTATGCTATTTTCCTACCTATAATCGGATCCCCTTTCGTATACGATAGGATGCTACGGAAACGAAATTCCATTCTTTCGCGCGGCACGCGAACAAATCGTAATTCGAGAAATATCGTTTCAGAATGTAATAAACGAGCGGTAGCGTAACAGTCTCGTGATAAATCGAAGCTATCGAAAATGTCACGAGTGAAGTTGAGCGGAATTATGCGAGAACGCACGCGTATACCTATTAAAAGTCGTCGAAATTCTGACCATTTTTAAAAGAGGCCGCGCGCTTTGTAATTTATTCGAGGACTCGTTCCGTTACGCTTCTAAGTGTTACATCTAATAACGTATGACAAAGTTACGCGCCGACACATCTCGTAATTGTCAATAAAGTTAGATTCGGGTAACACCGAAGAAAGGTAGAAATAAATCTTAGCCGTCTCTTATCCGCTTCGCCATCATTCAGCGAGGAACAAAATAAATCGTTAACGTTTTACGGTGTCCCTTTACCATAAACTTAATCGTAGAATATTACGCAGGTGATCGCGTCACCCATCCGACGGACGTTGCGACGAAAGGACCCCTCTGTAAGGGGTTCGAGAAAAGCCTAAGGAAAGGAAGAGAATGAGAGAGACAGGCGTTGCGAATAAAAGGAAAGCTCGAAGAGCGCACGTTTCGTGCCCGGCCATCGAATCCTCCGATCGATCGTCCGATCCTTCGTTTCTTCGTCGGAGGACGATCGACGAGTTAAACGCGATTACCAACACCATCACCAGCCATCACCACCACCATAAGCGTAATCACCTGCGGCAACCATCAGCGACCATAGAAAATTCAATCTTTTTTATATATTTTTTATTTAGTCGATAAGCGCGCGCAGCAAGAAATCTTTCTTTGTTCGCGCTGGTTGCTGAAGACTTACACTTGTTCCAATGATCGTGGCGTTGGTGCGCGTGATGCTGCTCGAGGTTGCGATGATGGTCGTGATTGTTGTTGGTGTCCGCCGCGATGGTGACCTGTTGATGGTAAGGTACGCTCGTCGGCAAATGGATCGTCGTCGTGGTCGTCGTCGTCGTCGTCGTCGATCGTTCACGCTGCTCGCTTTCGATGCGATCGTGATCGACGACGACGTGGTGGCGGCCTATAGTGGGCGCGGGACGTTGCTGAATCGTCGCTGTCGGTCCCCCACCGGCAGTTCCTTCGGTTCCTGCATCCTCGGTTACGGTACGCATCGCGCGTGCGATCGCACCTCTTTCATTCACCGATCGTATTCACCGGGGCCTCATCGATATCTATTCGTCTACGATATCTATTCGTATCAGCCTCATCCCGATCGCGCACGTTTGCACGCGCGTGCTTAGCTGCGCTTGCCGAGAAGCACGTGCGACCACGAGACTTGCGAGATCCTGTTCGATTATTACGAAACACCCGCACGAACTCGACCGAGGAGAAACAGGAGGAGGAAGAGGAGGAAGTTTGCCGTACTTCCTCGTAAACTCGACGACTCGAGAAAGTAAGTTGTCGGAAAAAAAGAAAAAGAAAAACAGAAAAACGAGAAGTCTAACGTAGGGTTCGCGAGATTTTTCTCGTGGCAAAGATCGCGCGACTGGACGTCCCTTAAAGCGACGAGCATGCGCGTCGTCGTTCACGCTCGGGGATGAAGGGCGAAAAGTGGCTAGACGATGAACGAACGACAGGAAATAGTGTCGTACTCGTGCACAAATCGAATTTAACAAACGATTTGTCTTTCGCTCTCTCTCTCTCTCTCTGTTATTTCGCTTTACGAAGGGTAAAGACCGAACGACGAAAGGGAGGAAAACACACGGATAATGGGCGCGCGCACGCACGCACACGATGAAACCATTGAAACGCGCCAAAAAAAAAGACCCACAAAAGAATCCTGTCTTTGGTTTCGTTAAAATTCAAATGGAATATACGGAGGGATAGCGTCTTTGGTTTTTCTTTCGGAACCGAAACGGGGTGTGTCAAGGGGTACGAGAGCAAAGGCTCTTTTAACTACCACCGACCTGCGTGCGTCGTCGTAGCGCAAGATGAATCCTTCCAGACGATGTCGTTGGAGGTCAGCGCTCCACCGAGGAGCCCGAAGATCTCGGACCTGGGCACTCGCATGCAGCCACCCTTGAGTCCTCGCTTTTTATCGTTCCTCTCTCACAACGGACGACATTGTCACGCTCGTTTTATACTATTTCTCTATCCTCTTTGATATTTTATTCCTCTTCTCGATCTTATTTCTCTTATTCTTCTTTCTCTATCGATCGCTTTGGCAAGAGCAAGGATAAACGTTTCCCGCGATCTCGAGGTACACGATCGATATCACCATCGATGATCAATGTCACGTTCCTACTGGGAAAAAACGAAAGCACGTTCCCGTTTCCTTATCTGTTTTTCTTTTTTTCGAAGAAATCCTTATTCGGTAAGGAAGAGAACGCGCGTATGTCGTATGCAGAGCAAGGAGAACGGCGGCACCGGTGCGCGTTTTCGAACGAGAGAAGAAAGAATGGTACACTCGCACGGCTGGCCGGCAGGCGCGTAACTGAGTCCGGATCGCGCGCGTTCCGCCGCTATATTAAAAGCGTAGCGCGTGTAGAGCGACGGCGGTGACGGTAGCGGAGGTGGTGCTGGTGGTGGTGGTGGTGGTGGTGGTGGTGGTGCTGCTGCTGGCGGTGGTAGCGGTGGCGGTGGCGGTGGCGGTGGCGATGGCGATGGTGGTGGTGCTGGTGCTGCTGGTACGCTTCTGCCGTTATCGTTGCGATGGTGGTGGTAACAAGAACGGCACACTACGACGATCAACAACGACGACAAAGACGACGAGGAGAACGCAAAGGTGGTAGTGACGAGGGTAGTGGGGGTGTCGGAGAACGGCGCTAACGGTGACGTCACTCTTCTCTCGCGGACGTCATAACCCGGGGCACACGCGGCCAACGGATCGATGGACCTGGCCTGGCGAGCGAGAGTCCTCATTGGCCCACGCGGACGATGATGCCGTTACGGTGACGTCAGCACGCCACCCACCGCCCGCAACCCCTCGCGTCGCGACCTAGTGCCGGCACGCGGCCCACCGACCGACCGACCGACCGACCGACCGATCGAGCCAGAGAAAGAGAGAGAGATGGTCCTATCTCTCCCTCCCCCTCTTCTTCCCTCTCTCTCTCTCTCTCTCTCTCTCTCACTCTTCCTCCTCCGCTCGCTTTGAGAATATTCTGGTCCTCTTCGACGTCCACTGGCGCGGGCATTTTCTTACCGACCACGGCTTTTGAATTATCGATGAAGCGATTATAAAGAGGCTATCGAAAGCCGCTTCCCCTCCTCCCCTCGTCGCCTCTTGCCTCTTCTCGCCCACCGAACTTTCGCACGTGATACACGTCTATCGACCCTTACGACGATTCATAATAAGGCGTGAACCTTTTTTCTCTCTCAATTACGCGTACCAGAATTTTATTGGTAATACTTTGAGCGTGAAATAAATGGAGCGCTTCCATGCGTAGTATATACATATATGTGTGTGTGTGTGTGTGTGTGTGTGTGTGTATGTATATATTGGATGGAAAAAAAAAGTATTTTGTACGAAAATTCGAAAATAGACGTCTCTGGAATAAAATGTCTCTTTTATCCCGATTTACTCGAAGCAATGACGATGTTCTAACGCTTCCTCGAGCAACGTAACGTCGATCGATCTTCCTGTTTGCGAGCGTAAAGCGGATTTATGCCGGCCGCATTGGCTACGCTAGCGATGCCTCGAGAAACCGGAAACTGTCGTTTGTGCGTGGGAAGCCATCGTCATGATAAAAGAGAATAAAAAAGAGACAGAGACCGAGAAAGAGAGAGAGAGAGAGAGAGAGAGAGAGAAGTTACCGAGCGAATCGCGGGGGTGTCTGTACCACCGTCGATGCAACCTTCATTCATGCATCGGCCGACCTAAAGGCAATGCCGCGGGCCACCCCCTCTTTGGAAGCACGAAGCACGCGTGGCGGAGAGGAGGCGTAAGCGACCGCTCGACACGTTGCCCTAGTTTAAGCGACTCGTTCGGAGAGCTTGACGAAGATGGAGAGATCGTAAGAGAAAGAGAGAGAGAGAGAGAGAGAAAGACTTTATTATGTCTGCGACGATATCTATCAGTCTAGTCTTCGAGTTATGTATTTAATGAAAACTAATAAAGGTAAATGTGAGATGCAATTGAAAACTAGGAAACTGCGAATGAAGAATCGATCATAGAACGAATCAAATGATATAAATTAGAGAGTAAAAAAGAAAAGAAAAAATAAGACGAATGGTCGAGATCTGTGAAACCGAGAGCGAGCGACCGTGTAGGAGAAGGCCGACACGAATCTTTCCCCCCCCCCTCTCTCTCTCTCTCTCTCTCTCTCCGCAAACTTCTGTTTCTTCTTCTTCCTCTTCTTCCGGTATAACGACGAAGATCGTTGGGAGAGGAGGAACGGAGGTCGAGCTGGCCGTCGGCTCTTTCCCCTACCACCGCGAACAGGTCCGCGGCCAGACGTTGTGCAAATGCGGTCCGGTTGCCGAGGCAGAAGAGTTCGCGCCGATTAAAAAGTGGTTTGCCTCGGGTCGTTCCACTGACACAGTAGTGAAAACGAAAGAGAGGGGGAAGAAGCTAAAGACCGAGGCCCTAGGAGAACTCGTGCTTTATGGAACGCGACGTGCGTGAGAGATCGGAGGATTTTCATTGGATTCTTCTCCGACTCGCGCGACACCTTTTCTTTTCTCTTTCGGATTTTCGTTTTTACGCCGACCGCTTAGAAAATTTACGCCGATTAGAACATTTTCAAGGGTCAACGGGAAGTCGATTATACGACGAGTTTTATAATACTCTAACTAATCGATAGGCGATACCGTTATGAATATAGTGAGGATGAACTTATAACGACGAAAGGTCGTGAACGTACTTATTAACGTCGGTGAATTAATTAATCGATAGAAGGAAAAATGGACTTTAAAGACGAACGTAGCTATCTACCGTGAATCTGGAATGATCAATCACTGGCCTTTCGTTGATATGCCGGCCATGAAATCACGGGAGCATGATCGATGTGTGCGACGATTTTTAAAGAGAGCGCATACTCCGTGCGATCTCAAAGTTCCTTCCTAATATATATATATACACACATACGATATTATATATATGTGTGTGTGTGTGTGTATGTATATATATATATATATATATATATATATCTTTTTATCGCGAAAATATCGCTCAAAGTTGCGCGGCACGTGATCCGACGGGTTCGCCGTTAGACTACGCAGGGTCGAAGACGGAAGGTGGCTCCTCGAGTTAACGGGATCGTTAGTCCAAGGCAATTTCGACGATCGAAAGAAGATCATTTTAGAAAGCGCGACGCAAAATCGAAGCGAGCGAAGGACCGAGAGAGAAAAGGAAACCGATCTCGGTGGATCGACGTTCGAACGAAAGGAAGAAAGAAAGAAGCTTGGATCGATTCGTTGGAGGACGCCGTCGACGACGTTTCGCGACGAGTTTTTGAAGGTGAACGCGCGCGTCCGCGATCGTAAATTTCAATCGTCACCCCCTTTCCCCCGCCCGAATATCGTTCTTCGCGCGAATGAAAAAGAATATTTCCGAGAGTGCAAAGTGGTAAATAGGGAAAAGAGAGAGGCGAGATAGAAAACTAGAATTGAGAGAGATGACGATCGAAGCGATCGCTTATATTTTCTTTACTTTTCTTCTCTCGCTAATCCCCTAGACGGCGCGCACGATGGCAAACGAAATTGAACGTGATTCAAAGTAAATTTCAAATCTCCGGTATAAATCGCGGTCGAGTTGTATATGCAAATAGAAATAATATATCAATCGCGTGTACTATATTACACGCGATAGTACCTCTCGGACCTATGAAAATCGATTAGAAATCGATGTAGCTCGTTTGCCGGCTGATGTACCCGCTCGAGTAGTATATCCGTGATAATGTATATCAAGTTGCGACGTGTAACACGGTTTCCGCGAGTGGCGTGATACAATGAAATTCAAGATGTTCGGTACGCGATTGTATCGAGCTTTCGAGTCGACGCGGCAGGTATTATCGTCGATTAAAGAAGGACGCTACGTAGGAATCCCACTAGGCGAAAGATTTGTTCGACCGTCGCGATCCTCGATCACGGATGGATCATCGATTTCAGTTATACTTCGTCGATGCGACTCGTCTTCGGATTACTCGTCTTCGGAGGCGTGACGCAATCGCCGAGGAGTGCATTAAAATAATTAAACCTCGCCGATCCCACAGTGTCTAACAACTTTGGATTAGCATACCTCGCGTAATAAAAAGTACGAACGTGTTAAGCGCGCGACTAATAGACACCGAGAGAAGAAGAACGGAAGAAGAAATGAGTAAATTTGATTTGAGACGAGGCCGCAACAAGATCCTCTATATCAAAAGGCACGCCCTGGAAGGCGATCGTTACGAAAGGAAGGAACTCAAATTCACGAAGAAAAAAAGAAAGATGCGAATAAACGTGGAAGGATAAAGAGAAGCACGAAAGGAAAGCGTCTAAATGGAGGAAGGAGGAGATGAAGGAGGAGGAGGAGGAGGAGGAGGAGGAACCGGTTATCGGCACGAGTTCTCTCGTAGCCAGGAAGAATCGGCGAGGGTGAGAGGCTGCGCAGCTGTTATTACGCAATCGTGCACGGCGCAAGTACGTTGAGTTATAAGACGAAAGGCGACTGTCGCGGTGTAACGCGCGTACGTCGCACCGTCCTATCTATCTATATACACCTACCTACCTACCTATACGTACGCACGCACGCACGCACGCACGCACGCACGCACGTACACATACATATATATGTGTATGTATACATATCTATAGGTTTATAGACTATTTATAGATGGGCACGTACACCTTTCGTGTCGTTACGGACGGCGCACGCGAGATACCGAGTCGAACTACTAGCCGGGGCCGAATTAGCGAATGTGGTACGAGCCACCGATTCGACTACTAAAAATCTTGTAAATTTCGAGAAGATGTTTCGAGTGGTACCGCGTTAGGACAAAGCTTAAACATCCGACCTGGGAAAGAGTCTCCTCGCGCGGAATGTGCGACAAGGCACGGTTAATTAATTTATCGCACGAACGGTACGAGAGAATCGAGGGAAAAGACGGAGATAACGATGTACGCGCGTACGTACGAGCGGTGGCTCCTGCGTGTGTAACTATTTTTAAGGAAAGTAAGAGAGTTGAGAAAGAGAAGGATAGAGAGAGAGAAAGAGAGAGAGAGAGAGAGAGAGAGAGAGGAACGAATAACGGTTTGCTCGCAGATAACAGCGCGCGCGTTTCCGATGCAGGTAAAAATAACAAAAGTTATAGCACGGTTGATACAGCGGCTGACTCGTATTCGAGATTATCGAGGTACTACGCGTTCCTAAATTAAGTACAAGTCGCGTGACACGGCGCGAAAAATCCTCGCTCGCTTTCCCGAACGAGTAATTTCACGATAGCGAAGAGAGCGTACGTAATTTTCTTTTCTTTTGCTCGTTCAAGAGAAAGATATATATATATATATATACAGAGAGAGAGAGAGAGAGAGAGAGAGAGGAGAGAATTCGTTATAGCGCGACGATATCGATTAAAACGCGTCAAGTGCGTGGGAGGTGTTGGTACAACGAATACAGAGGGGAGAGAGAGAGAGAGAGAGAGAGAGAGAGAGAGACGCGCACACACGCAAGAGTTTGTAGAGTGCATGCGCGGGAGTCGCTTGGAAGGAAATGTAAGCGGCTGCTTACGGAGAGAAGCGTTTCGCGAAATGGAAACCAGGTAACTGCCGACGTCGTGAGGTTTCGATTTCAAAGATTAGCCGCTCGCTCTGTGGGAAACTTCCTCCGTTACTACGGAAAGATCAGCTTCCTTGGTCGCTCTCGAAACGGTCCCTCAAAATGTTCGAGAATATGTACCCACTCGATACTTTCGAACATCGAGGAAGAGGACGTCGTTTCTCTTCTTTCGGCTACGTACGATCGTAAACACGTCGGAGTCTCTCTCGATCGCTTCCGGTGAAAATTACGAGCGAGGCACGATCTTGAAAATCGAGTTTGAAGATGCGCATCGAGGCGCTCTCTCTCTCTCTCTCTCTCTCTCTCTCGTTAAAAGTCTCTATGCGCATTTATGACGGAATATCGTAATGTACACACACATATATATATGTGTGTGTGTCTAAATTTGAAGTAACGTTCGATAATAATCGGCGTAGATAAAAAGGACGAAGAAAGCGGAGCCGGTCGGTAATTTTTCGGGCTCGCTCGATTCGTCGCGGCCACGTCTCTCTCTCTCTGGTCCAGGCAGCATCCGGCGGCGTTGCGCGGAGAGGAGCGTCGACTCGCATCTTCTCCCGCTTCGCCGTGGCTCCGTCCTTCTCTCTCGACGTAGATCGGAGAACGATAGGCGATTAGCGCCGCGTGTGAAAGGGAAAGCGAGCGGTCGGCTTCACGGAGGAGGACGATCGACCCCGGCGCTCGAAACGACTCTCTCCTTCGTACGTAACGTCTATTCGTCCTCTCCTCTCCCCTCCACATCCCGATACTTCTCCTTCTTCCTTTTCTTTACGGTTTATTCGCTCTTCCGTTCTTTTTGTATCTTTTTTCATTTCTTTCTCCTTCGATAAACGACCTCTATATCCTCTTTTAACGTTTCTTTCTTTAACGCAATTTTTAATGTAACGTTAACTCGATTCGAAAGTATTCGTCGATTCTAGCGCTTCTTAAGAACGTCGTACGTTCGTCGCTTATCGAGATCTACAAGCGTTTACAAGATTGCTCTAATTAAGAGAAAAGTAGATACAAGATCCGCTAGAATCTTATCTCGGGAAATAGAGGCGCACGAGTCGAATCGTTCGACCGAGGGATTCTCGTATAGTATACGAAGACGCGCGGTTGCGTTATGCGTAGAAACGAAGAAAGAAATTCGTGCGAGCGCAAAGCGAGCATCTCTCGCTCTCTCTTTCTCGAAACGCGCGCGAGACGAGTCGCAAGGATGAGAGAGAGAGAGAGAGAGAGAGCACGAGTTTCGCGCGTACATGCACGTCGACGCGTGTTTCCGCGTTGCTATGCTAATGAGAGAGCGTCGAGAATCGGCAAAGATCGTTCCGCTTATCCTTGGACCATCTTCCCTCTTCGTCTTGGCCGTACAAAGACGATTTTGACACTTTGAATTTCACGAACGAAACGAAAGAGAAAATCGCGGAGAAGCTCGAGGCTAGTAAATATGCCACAGAGAGATGTCTCGCGATCGAGACAACTCCGATCCCTTTGTAATTTTATTACTTCTGCTTATCTTTTTTTCCCATTTTGCCATCCTATGGGATAACGACGGTATAACGTCTTGTTCCTCGTGACAAACAAAAATCATCGATTTAAATCGTTAAGTAGGCAAAACGTACGATCGGAGATTCTGGATACCACAGCCAATTATCGGTTGAAATAACGATCCTTCCGTTCGATGAAATATCGAGGGAAACGCGTTGCTCCGAAGAAAACTGTTTGTTATCAAGTGTCTGTCTATGGCAGCGACATCGGTACACCTTTGTGAAAAAAAAAGAAAAAGTATTTTCAAACGTTAAAGTAATATCTACTCGATAAAAAAAACGAGGTAGCCGACGATGAATCCAAATGTGTCGATACGTCAACTTTTCCGTAGAAACGTGTAATAATAAAAGAAAAGAAAAATATATTATATTCTCTCCATAAAAATGTAAAATCTAATCATATACTAGCTAGGTAGTCCAGTAATACGTTTCACAACGATAAGTGCCAAAAATAAACTCGCTTGCGTCAAATGCGTTCGTTCGATTCTCAAAATTCGATTCCCTCGTTCCACGATAGTGTAACGTAATCCCAAAGTTTCGAACTTGACGATCTTTTATCCAATCTTTTATCCAATTTTTATTTGCTCGATCGTAAGCGTACCGCCGTAATATACGCGGAGCACGTTTTTAATTACAATTATTCGATTATCCCTCTATGGCTGCTTATATCGAGATACATAGTCGTGGCGTGACGGAGAAAAAAAATGGCATCGACGTATCTCGATAGGTAGTTTAAAAGTATTTGTAAATTTCGATCTGTAAGCTCGTCGTGGAGGAAGACGAAAAACGATCGGAGGAGAATCGCGCGATGAATTTCGCGTCGTCGAATTTTCTAATCGACCTCCGTCTAAACAGAGATTCAGCGAGATCGTCTGTCCGCGAAACGCTTTTAGCTTCTCGGCCGACAGCATGGTCACGATTATACCGCGACGCGGAGGAGAATCGACGTTCGAGTCGTGGGGTCACACGCGGGGTCGTCGTTGAGTTCTATCCCGATGAACCTCCCCTCTCCGGCGCTGGGTCTCTCGAGCCGACTCTTATTTCTCTCGTAGAGGAATGGGAGGAGGAGGAGGAGGAGGAGGAGGAGGAGGAGAAGGCCTCCCACCCTCGCGCGAGAGTCGATATACGAGCTGCAACGGGCCAACGTCGTCCTCTCGATCCGCACAAAGTCGTTAACGAGACGACTCGTTATCTTTAGCGCGGTATATATACGTGTTTGTTGCCTAGCTAGACGGCCGGTTATAAGCCGGCGAATAGACAACTACGAAAGGAGAGGTATTCCGAGAAGAAAGAGGAGAATCTCTTTTCGCGCGAGCGTGCCTGAGTCGTCCAAGAGATACACAGGCACTTTCTCTCTCTCGTAGTTTTTCGGTGAGACTGGCTTTTCCGCTCGCGCTTAGCATAAAGATGGCTAGTAGTCGACGATGTTTATCGGATAACAGGGATCGTCTTTGATCTCGCGTACATCGGATCGTCAGGATAGCTCGCTAAACGTCCATTCGATTTCCCTCTTGATCGTTCGTACATGTATAATAGGTATCGTATCTTAGGTTACGTCTTACGGTCGTACCATCGAGCGCTACCAAATCGATAGGAGGAAGAACGCTATGAGGGGGACGAGGATAGGTTGCGCGTTTGGGTATCCCACGGCAATACGTTATTTTGGAAGATGCCGCTTCGAATCGGCGTTACGCCATTGCGTGTACTTTCGTTGATTTATCGCTCCTTTGAAATTACCGCTGGTGCATTCTATCATCCGTCCGGAGAACAAAAGGATCCGAGACGTGGCCATTACTAGCGACGACCGCGGAAGAAGAGGGGAGAAACGGACAGCGCGCATGGGAGAAGAGGCGGTTCGTTACTTCGTCCGGTTTCTTCGCGACGAGAAATGTGGAAAGAAAGAAGGAAAGAACGAAAAGAAGAGAAGGAAAAAAAGTAATGAGAAAAGGAGAGAGGAGACTAGGCGATGAAGAAAATCGACGCGGTAGATCGCGGCAGATCGCGGCAGATCGCGGATGTCGGTGCGCACGTAATACGGTGGATTTCATCGTCTCTTTGACGGATGACTAATGCTGAATGTTGCCGCGGTGGCAGCAACATAGTAACGGCAATCGCCGACGACAGGAGTTAGCCGAGAAAGCCCGGCGAGTAGCGCTCGAAGGTAGTTAACAACCGTGCTTGGCCTTGGTCGAGAATGGTTAACGGGTTGAAAACTTTTCTAGATACCCTATCTCTTTTCCTAGTACCTACTACTCACCTCGCGCGCTTGATGTATGGAGCATTTCATTGACTGCCTGGACTTTGTCTCTCATCCTAACGCGTTTCCATTAATCCTACTTACTTTCGTTCCACGGCTCGTGGACGTCGTCTTTTACTATCCATCGTAGTTTCTTGATTTCGAGAGATCGATCGAAACGGCAAAGCTTTCGAGCGGTGCCTCGTCGATCGCGGATTTTCCTATTACGGATCGTGGAACCGAGATTCGTGATCGATGTAAACGACTCGCATCGATTTGCCGTACGATCTGTACACGTCTCTCCTCTATGTATGCGTTTGTCTTCGAGTTTCCTCATCTAAGTCTATACCTGTACCATCCTCTCTCTTTCTCATCTCGCTTTCCGTTTCTGCATACTTTCTCGACGATTCTTCAACGATTATACATTTACCTCCCGCGTCTTAGCGTACGATCGACGAGGACGTTGACGACGGCGACGACGGCGACGACGACGACGACGACGACGACGAAGACGATGACCGGAAGAAACAAATTCAAGGCAAAGCGTTTATTATAAATTCGTCTCGTTATCGTTCGCTCGCACACGAATAGCCTCTCAATGTCAACTTGTGAAACTGGCCGAGCACACATCGCTCATTTACATAATTACTCTTTCTACTTGTGCAACTTATGTTTCTTACGCATTTATTTTTCTTTTTTGTTTTTTTCTATATATATATATATATATATTTTTTTTTTTCTCTTTTCCTATAGAAGGAAGGACAAACATAGATTAGTTACATAAAAAGAAAGATATAGGAAGAGTATTCTTTGCTCCTGCAGAAACCACGCAAGAAAGTTTAGTTTATCATCGATTCGTGGTCTCTCGATCGTAACGCGTTCTACAATCGGCTTTTCTCCGTTGGCACGAATGACATTGTAGTCTGGGTTACGTCGATCGTATTGAGTACCTAAGACGGATATGCTCGAATGCGTTTCGCAACGTAGATTAAGCGTTAATATTTAAAACTTTGTAGATTCGAGCAGTACAATGGACCAAAAGAAATAGAAATTTCGCAACCAAGACGCTTTTGCTCGATTTGCTTCGGATATAAAGCGGAGTTTGAAACGTTTCCATCGCGAATAGTCGACGCATGAACGTTGCCTTACGTACGTAAGATACCCAGCTACATTAAGTAATATTACTTAGCGTTCATCCCCATTACCTTACATGAAGTAATCGTAAAGGATTCTTACGTTCCGACTTCTGATCGTGCCGCCGCGGAGACAAGCGGTAATTACGCGTTTACGAGGACGCACGAGGTATATACGTGTATACCTATCTATCTACCTACCTACCTACCTACCTACCTACTACTTTCGCCTCTCTAATTACGACGGAGGATAATCTTTGGTCGTTAGATTTGAATTTAACAGGACAAACAGGAAATTCATAGACGTTCGATTCATCGATCGTTAACGTTGCTTCGACCGTAACTCCGTTAGGCCGCGCAAAAATTGTCTAATTAATGTTCGCATTCAGAATCGAACGAGCCGATGCATACGTTTCGTTTTCCCTATCGAGCTAAGACCGTTACACCTCTCGAAGGATCTTCGAAGAACCTTGCCTTCTTTCAAGATAGAAATAGTTAGGAGAATTTTCTACCCTCCATTCTGCGAACGTTTTTGAAAGAAAGTTGAGAACGTAGGTGTCGCTCTTATCTATCGTCGTAAGAATCCGTCGCGCGTTTATCGGGAGAGCCCCCTCCTCTATATATCGATGTCTTCTCCTTTTCTCCGGAATTAAGTATCCTCTCGGCGAGAGGTCTTTGCCGACCTCGCGGCACTCGGCGCGAGCATCGCGTATAGGTCGTTTCACCTGTCACCCAAGCGCAGAAACGAAAGAGAGAGGACGAGATGGCTCCGGGCGAAAAAGGAAAGGACGACGAGCCTCCGACGGACACCTCCACGCGGACGCGCCACCGGAATCGTCGTTCTCGGACAAGAACGTTTCGTTCTAATCCTGATCGAGTCCGCTCTGCTCTCTCCTCCTCCTCCTCCCTCTTCGTCGTAAGATGATTTGCACGCGTAACGCGTAAAAGGCAAATAATGACTCGGAATCTGCGCGTGCCGTAGCTTTTTATTTCTTTCCAAAATACACGGGTCCGTTCCATCTCTCATACATAAAACATACGGCAAAGATTGAAATGACGATAATTAAAATAGTCTGTAAAGGGTAATAAATAAGAGTGCGACGTATGTTAATTAGACGGGAGAGAAGGACTTTTTCCGCACGAGTCTCGCTCGTTCGCTTCGAGAAACATTCAGCAGAAGAAGAAAAAAAAAATAAACGAGACGATTAATCCGATCGTAAACGACCTCCTGCTGCTGTACCAACTTTTCCCTTTATGCTTTCGATTATATTCTTTTGTTCCAACAAACGTAATTTCGCTAAATGCTCCGACCACGGTTCCTTCTTCGCAAGGGTGTAAACTCTTGCCGATGGAAGGATAAAGAGCCGAGAGTGCGAAAGAACGAATTCATTAAAAAGCCTCACATTTCGGGAGGTGTGTTGTATCCTTGCGTGCCTTCCTCTCTCTCTCTCTCTCTCTCTCTCTCTCTCTCTCTCTCCCACTCGCTTATATTCTCTCATACGAAACCACGATTTACAGTTATTCGATAATACGAGAAAAGGCCTATCCCTCCGGTATTTCGAGGTAGCGTGTACGCAACGTGCCTTGCGTGGGACCTAGGTGGAAGATCGAGCCTGATTAATGGCGCTTAGAGGAAGAGACGGGGGAAGAGAGAGAGAGAGAGAGAGAGAGAGAGAGAGAGAGAGAGAGAGAGCACGAGGCGGCACGAGCCCGAGCATACGTGGAAGAAAGGGACCTCTTCGCGAGAGTCGTCGCACCCCTCGCGTGGCCCGAGTCTACGCGGTATGCGTATTGTATGGTAATATCGTCCGTGTACCTACTCCAATATTTATTCCCCGTCGTTATAACGCGCTTTTACTCCATCCGACACCATCCATCTTCTACGTCGCGTTTCACGCGCTTCTTATACTCCACCACGTTCTTCTTATTTCTTTTTGTTTTTTTTTTTTGGTTTCCAAACCACTAACATGCGTAACACGATTTCCTTTCGTTATACGTTCGCAATTGATACGACCTTATTTTTCGACCCATCGTCGTCAAATTATATTCTTTCGTCGACGAAAAAATTTGGAAAATGATGGAGTACGTCGTGGAAAAAAGTTGCGATTCTTGCTACGGTGCGTCGAGACTTTAGATCCTGTTTGCTCGTCTTTATAATATCGCCTAAGCAGCTTCGGTCTCCCGGCTAAGCGAGAAAGAGAGAATGGCGACACGCAAGGAGAGGAGAGAAGCGAGATCGAGGTAGAAGAGAGAGAGAGAGAGAGAGAGAGAGAGAGAGAGAATAAGAGGAGAAGCGATCAAGCGAACGAAGAACGGATGGAAAGAGTCTCTCTCTCACTCTCTTTCTCTCTCTCTCTCTCTCTCTCTCTCTCTCTCGCTAGCGGGATACAACTCGCGAGAGTCTCGAGGATAGGAGGTGAAGGGCCAGGAGGGGAGTGGGTGAGCCGACCTCTGACCTCGCGGCAACCGTGCCGTGCCGACACAGCGCGCGCGAGGACCGCCGGCATAAACTAGCGTGCTGCGAGCAAAGCCAAGACTCGCCCGCCTTTCACTTCGAGATAGAGAAAGAGAGAGAGCGAGAGAGAGAGAGAGAGAGAGAGAGAGAGAGAGAGAGAGAGAAGACGAAGGCGAGCGCATAGACGGCACTCTAGCCGTGGGGAGTGCCTCGCGCTATTATCATATTATAAGCGATTCGTCGTCCTCCGTCGACTCGCACGAAAAGTGGGAGATACGAAACTATCGGGAAAATTCAAACCAATTATCGACGTTTTTCTAGAGAGAGATTTTTGAAAAATCAAGTTCAAAGTCTCTGCTTCTCGGATCCCTAGAGTTTCATTTTCTATTCTCTCGAGTGGATCGAGTGGATGCGATATCGCGGCGCGAGGCTCGATGCACCGACCGTCGAGGTCGGTATTTAGCCTCTTCGGTGTTCTTCTCGGCGAGGACGCGGACAATCGCGACGATAGTACCGATCACGAAGTGGCAAGAGTATCGCGCGATATCGAACGCCTCTCGAGCCTCTCGATCTAAACGCAAGCGGAAAGCGAGAGAAAGAGAGATGTAGAGGAATAGATAGAGAGAAAGGGAGAAGACGGCGAATCTAGCCGGTGAGAGTGCACGGCCATAACGTACGGTACGTTACGGTCGTGCCGGCATGCCCGTAGGTCGACCCGTAACGCGACGTGTAATTATCATCTCCCAAGGGCCTATCCCACGCTATCCGAGTTAAGTGGGACACCACCGATTGCTGCGTGAGCGATCGGAGAGAAGAGTAGGGGATGCTGTCGACCAGAGGGGTGATTCTCCTCGAGAAAAAAATAAAAAAAAAAAAAAAACAAACGAACGAAGAGAAGAAGAGAAACGAGAGGGAGGATAAGACGCGATTACATTTTTTCAACAACGTTCGATTTTCTCAACGTTTGTGCCCTCGAAACGCCGTGAAAAGAATCGATTGACTAAAATCAAGTGTACATAATTGAGATCTTAATGAGAAATTAATCTCGCGGAGGGTAGCTTTTCTCGCTGTCAGCGAGCGTCTCTCAATGAACCCGACGACCATCGCTTGAATGATTAAACGATTCCTGTCTGAGCGGCAAAGCTCCGATCGCTTATAGAGCCTGCTCGCTCGCCTTCGAACTCGCCTTCGAACTCGCCTTCGAACCAATCGACGAAGGTTCGATCGCGAGTGTGTGCTTCGTTTTCCGTCCCCGATCGTTATGTTATTATTATTTGAAAGACCGACCTGCCCGCTCGTCCTCGTCGAGCATCTAATCCTCCTATCGTTATACGATCGATCGCGCTTCCATTTGTCGAAAGTCTAACGACGTCCAACGACTCGACTTTTTCCAACGTAATGTAACGTTGTTTCCAACGTATATGTAATCGAAACAATGTTAACAAATAATAAACGATAAGTCCACATTGAAATTTGTCGCTAATAGGTAATAAATCGATGATTTTTACGAGCAAACGAAACGCGGATAAAGGATTGCCATTGGAATCGTCGAACGGTCCGCATTCGCTGGAGAAATAACGGTTCTGTCTCGATAGCATTGTAAAGACGTTTAATTCGTTCGTTGGATCTTTCAATCTCGTACGGACGTACGGTCGAAAGTAGTTCACGATGCCGACTTTAAATGCTTCGACGCAGAAGCGCGTCAACGATACACTTGACCGTACCTCGGTCAAAGACGCACGCACACGCGCACACACACGCACACAGAGGAAATCGATCGGATATACCCACGCGTATCAATGATTATTGACTTTGAAGTTTCCGTATTGCCGTAACGTTATCCGTACGACTCTATTCGGATTACTATTACGTTATTTCATTGAACAAGGTCAGGCATATTCTGGAACTCGTAACAACGCCCACCGCGACATTCCCTCGTCTCGCAAAAATGTAGTAGGACGAAGTCGAAAGGACTTCGATCCTCCTCCGAGACTCGTCCTTTCTCCGAATCGTGTTACTTCGCTCGATTCAAATTATCTCGTTATTACGTAGCCTACGAGTTTACGAAATAGATTTAATTTTAACGCTGATTACGCGAATCGAGTAGAAAATAGCGTTACACGATCGCCTTTCGAAGAAGCCTTGCCGTTTCGCTTGACACGAACATCGTGCCTAATTACAAGAACGGCAGTTCGGTGGGATTGTTAAAGAACAGTGATACGTTCGGAATCCCAGATGGGAAGCTTCGAGCACGCTCGTGCACGACGTTGGTGGCCGCCACCCGGAATAAAGGACTGCAGAGACGTTGGATTTCCTTGCTCTAGATTCGTTTCATTCGAGATAAACGATCGAAGCCAGTTTGACGATGGTAAATCGATCGATCGATCGATCGATCGATCGTTCGTTCGTTCGTTCTATGCCGCCGCCGCCGCCACCGCGACTCGCGCCTTCCCCAAAAATTCATACTCCTTTTTAGCCGTTTACGAGCGCACGTCCGATCCTTAAAATGCGCGTCACGTGAATCGAGATCTCTAATGTGTCTAATGAAGTGGCAACAACGACTTCCGCGAAACGCGCGCGTAAGAAGCCATAAGTCAACATTGAGAATATATGATTGACTTATACTACTTGCCGTTTCAACGACGGACGCAGATGGAATTACAAGCGATTTCAAAGCTATTTTCAAACGATTTAAAAGCGATTTCACTGACATCCTTGCTAATTTTATCGTACTTTAAAAACACGAGTAAAGTGGCAATTAAGTTTCAATATCTAATTTACACGTGGAACGGACGGGAACAAAAATGAGTAAAGTGGTAACATGGTCGAACAAAAGAGAACATGTTTTCTCTCTCACTCTCTTTTCCTCTTCACTTTACGTGTCTGTGTGTGTGTGTGTGTGTGTGCGTGTGCGTGTGTGACAGACACGAAGCTTTATCGAACGCTCCTAACATCTGCGCTATCCGCAAATTGGAAATACATTGAAAGAGAGAGAGAGAGAGAAAGCGAATGAACGAGAGAGGGTATTGGTCGGGTGACGTCATTCAAGGTAACCAGATTAGAACTCGTCCGATAGCGTCGGTCGACGTAGGATCGAATAAAAATCTCTCCTCGATGACGTTTTCGGGATTTTCCTACGTAAAAATGTTTCGATTCGATCAACGCTCTTACGATAACAATGACCGGTCTTAATTCACCTTGTATCACCGAGTCGTGTCTATAATTAACAAGGATGTATTTCGGGGTATATAAGATAATAAAGTTGTATCCGTATTTTTTCGTTGTACGTGTAAAAGTCAATAAAAAAAAAAGAAAAAAAAAAGAAGAGAACTTGACGCTCGAGCATGTTTATCGGACATCTTACACAACGCTAAAATTACGCCGTTCGCGTAATTTCTCGATCGTTTGGCGCAAGACACCATTATTTATCCCGGCGTGTCGCGAAAAATGCCTGCAAGCTGTGGCATTTAAGCGGCATCGGCCGCGCGATTCCGCCGCGTTTCTTCGCACCGTAACGAAGAAGCGGCAAAAGCGAGGCGAGAAAACCCAAGGATCCGCCAGATACCTCTCTCTCTCTCTCTCTCTCTCTCTCTTTCTCTCCTCTCTCTCTCTCTCTCTTGGATAGACGCAACGGGCCGCCGACTCTAAGCTAGGAACGCACCTTTCTCTCTCGCTCAAGGAAATAGAGTATCGGAGCATCCCGTGAAGCGCGCTACACGGAAAGAAAGAGGGATAGGGATAGAGAGAGAGAGAGAGAGGGATAGAGAGAGAGAGAGAGAGAGAGACGAGGTCGAGCGTGTGCACGCGGTGCGCCGCACCGAAGGCAACTCGCGTCCTTTTTCCCGCAGCAGGCACGAAAGTAGAGAGACAATAGGTACGTGGGCGCAGCATCGCGAACCCTAACCTTAGGTGATCCCATATTCCGTTCTCCCGTTGAACGTTCTATTCCATCCTCCTCCCCCTCTCCGTTGAGCCCTCGTGCACTCTTCGTTTCTCTCCGCGACTCTCTCGCGTGTCAGGTCGGAGCCTCGCATTCGCTTCACCTGCACCTCTTCTCAGTTATTTCTTCTCTCTTCTTTATCTTTGCTACTCTCCGAGAAGTAGTAGTACCGCTCGAGTCGAGAATCAAGCGTTCGCTTGCGAAATCCCACAAGTTCTGCGGCCGACGAGAACTCAAAGTGCCTCCGAGTCGAGTGGCTCCGTCGAGAGGACCGTCGTATCGGGGCCACCGATCACCTGGCCCTCGGAAAAGCTTATCCGCCTACTGCCTGCCTGCCTAGCTGTCTGCCTGCCTGCCTGACTGCCTCACTGCCTGCCGACCGACGAACGAGGAGAGAGAGCGGGAAAGAGACCTACGACTCCGTTTGAGAATCCTTCTTCGTGCCGTTCTCAGGAAAGCCGTGCCACCCAAGGAAAGTCCGTGACAACGCCTTCTTCTAGCTAAACAAAGATCGATCGCGCATCGATTCCGTTTCGACGATCGACTTTCCTATTACCTATCCTTTAATTATATCAAGCTTTCGAATTCGAAGTATATAGCCGACGAACTTTCAGGACTACCTACGCTCGCAATCTCCTCGAACCTGAGGAAAGTTGGAAAAGTGGAGGGTGAGACCGATCGATGATTCGATCGCGGATACGTTCCATAGCCGCGAACTGTAATTGTGCTAAAGGTAACGATCAGTTTTCTTTCCGCGTGGAATGCTGCGGAGAAGGTGCATTCTAAGCGCACCCACCGCCTTAACCGAGTGCGCGAGAAAGAGAAAGAAAGAAGGAAAGAAAGAAAGAAAGAAAGAAAGAAAGAAAGAAGGAAAGAAAGACAGAGAGAGAAAGAGAGAGAAAGAGAGAAGAAAAATCTCCATACGAACGAGAAGGAAACTTATTATATATACAGATATAGAAAGCTGTAAAGACGAAGAAGCATAGTCGGTGGTGGTGGTGGTGGTGGTGGTGGTGAGATTGCCATTGCGCTCGCAGAAGAAGGAACGAGCGTGATCGCGATAAAGAAACAATCGAACTCGGTCCCGCCCACGAGACCGCCAACATTCAATTGTGTCTTCTCCTTCTCTTTCTTACTCCCATTTTTCTTTATCCTTCTCCTTCTCTCTTTCCCGATCTATCCATCCATCTAATCGTTCTTTCCTTTCGCGCTCGGTGCTTCGAAGCGCGTCGAATAAGACGCTAACGGTATATAAACCCTTGCGAATCGAATCAAGGAGATATTCTCCTTCTACTCCTTCGAAAGAGGAGAAGAAGAAAAAGAAGGGAAGCGATGGACAATTCGCGCTTCAAGGTCACGCAATAGAAAAGGAGAGAGAAAGAGAGAGAGAAAAAGAGAAAGATACAACGTGACTTGGTCGAAAAGGAGGAGGAGGAGGAGGAGGAGGAGGAGGAGGAGGAGGAGGAGGAGGAGGAGGAGGAGGATTCGAACGAGAAAGGACGATCACCCGGATCATCCTTCGAACTCTACGAACTCTCTCGAGAGAGAGGTGAATCGGCCGGATTACGCAAGCGGAGTAATTGAATATCGGTAGAGACATTGTTGTCATACCGCGAGTACCGTTCCACCTTGCTTTACAATGAAACGTAATAATAAAGGGGAGTGGCCTAGGAAAGATTCTGATTTCATTATTACACCATGCAGAACCGATGTAGAACGAATTATCATAGTCATCGGACGAAATCCGTTGACGCGGCAGAAAATATCCTTAACGTCAGGATTCTGTCGAGACGATGATCTTTCGCAAGTCGTTCGACCGCAACGGCGACGAACGAAGGAACGAACGAAGGAACGAAAGAATATTCGCTCGTACGCGAGCTGTTTAGAGCTCATTAGCCGGCTATTAGATAGAGGAGAAGAAAGAGGAGGATGAAAAATAAAAAGAAGAAGAGGTGGTGGTGGTGGTGGTGGTGGTATCGGTGTCGGTATACTACCGATCGAGCAATGGCGGTACCATTTATGGGAGAAAAACGCATTCACCCCGAGCCGTCGTCCTCGTCGTCATTATCATCATCCTCCTCCTCCTCCTCCTACTCCTCTTCTTGTTCTTCTTCTTCTTCTTCTTCTTCTTCTCTCTCTCGGTCCAACGTCCCAGGCCTTCCGCAGCTCGCGAAGAAGGCGGACTTTCGAAATCGAGCGGTCGCTCGTTCGATTCGTGCCGTTCGCTCGCTCGGAGCATCGGCGTTTTCCGCGGCACCGTGCAAAGGTCATACCAGGAACGGGCCGCCGCGCGTCACATGTACACGTTAAGAAAAGAGAGATGCGAGTACTTATGTACGTTCGTTCTCCGCTAAGTCGGGAAAAGAAGAGAGTCGGCAAAGAGAAGGACTCCTATACGAGGAGCCTAGGATAGGACGTGTATTCTCGCGCACGCTCGCTAAGGGAGGTCAACCGAGAGGTAACCGGCAACGACCGCCGAGCCCCGTTCGCCGAGATATGCACCTCCTCGCGTCCCTCTTTGCGCTTCGATTAATCTCCTCTATCGCGAGTCTCTCCAGGACTCGAGAGTTTATTACCGTTCCGAGGCATCTTCCCGTTAAACTTCTACCGGACAAAATGCATCTTTGTGAATTTAAGAAGGTACAAAAATCTACCGTTTTAAGGAACGTCCTAACGTAGCGCGAAGATGCTCGTCGAGCGTGCGAAAACCGAAGAGGAAAATGACACTCTTCGCTTTCACTTCGCTAGAGGAAGAAACCGGTTTTTCCTTAATAATAACGAAGAATTTTACTCGTTCTTCGTACAATATTCTCTGCGAGTTAATCCCGCGTCGTTAGAATTTTTTGCGAACTTTGCGATAAATGCAGAAATAATCCAACGACTCTTGAGTATGATCATCCATGAGTGGCACAGAAACGACGAAAAGACTCTCGAAAAGAAAAGATCGGATTACACCTGTACGCCACGGAGCGACGCTCAAAGTACTTGGGCAAAATAAAAGAGAGATAACAATCGACTCGGCCATTCGCAACATCCTGAACGACTCGTGATTCCTCTTTCTCTCTCTCTCGCCTCGCGCGTGGTTAACCCTCCCCACGAGGCTCGATCGCGCCGCCTGCCTGCCGAGGCGCGATAGCTTCTCGAAAAAAAAAAAAAAAGAAAGAGAAAGAAAAAGGAAAAGAAAGAGAAAGAAACAGCTGCGCGATATCTCGATGCAATCATCTCGCTCGTTGAAACGACGATGAATCTGCATTATTCGAAGAACGGCACGTGGTATGGTGGTACGTAGAGGCGCAAGGGACGCCGATACGAGGAGATACGCGAAGGAACTTGGCGTCTTTCCTCAACGTGGCATCGTTTCTACTACTATCCACTTTGCAACCCCCCGCTGAGATCGAACGTCTTTTTCGATACCGATTATTGCGCCGATCGCACGTTCTCGATACGTACGGGCGGGCAGGGGGAGGGGGGCACCTAGGATCGGCACTCTTTTCTATAGAACACGTCCTACGGAGCGCGTGGGAACGCCTTCCAGATACGACTCGGCGCTTTTCTTCGTTCATTCCCACGTATCGTGGACCATGGACGAACGCGGATGGACATGATCGTTCGAAAAGAATAATACTCGCAAAACTTGGCATACGCTTTCGAACGTTTCAAAAAAAAAGAAAAGAAAGCAGGAAGAAAAAAAAGGATCCGAATACGCGATCTTATACGGTGGAAAAGGTATAGGGATTCCGTAGACGAGACCCCGACATCGGTATACGCCCGAACGCGAATATCCTGGAATGTACCTAGGGCTATTGGTAAAAGTACGATTTCGTTCGAAGTAAAAAGCCTACCGTCTATAACGCTAGACGGATCTCGATCCCAACGTCGAGCCGCGTGCACGTTACGATGTGGAGCGACCCGGAATCGATTTCATAGAGAATTACTTGCCGTCGGTAGGTACGTACCTTCCCTACAGAGAAAGAGAACATACCTGACCGTCCGCGATTTTTGAAGAACGACCGAAGATTCGATTTGAGTGACGCAATGCCTCCGGCTGAATCTCCTTAAGTGCGAAATTTGCTGCACCCGCGATCGCTCGATCGTTGCTTTCACGCGCGAGATCGAAGAAATCGCCTACCTCGCGCGCTCGCCACCCATTACTTTGGAACTCCGTAGATATCCGTTACGCAAGTTCAGCCCGATCTGTCTACGATCCAGGGAGCGAGAAATTTGGAAGCGTGCTCTTGCACAACGGTTTCTCCTCCAGAAAGTAGACAACTACGTGATTAATCACAGGGATAAAGAGAGAGAGAGAGAGAGAGAGAGAGAGAGAGAGAGAAAAGCATAGAGAGGAGTCGGGTATATTTACGCTTCGCGATACTTTATTGCTCTTTCTTTCGACGGAAAAGGAGGAGAAAAGAATATAAAAGAAAAGAAGAAAGGAGAAGAAAATAAAAGGAAAGAAAAAACACTCGAGAGTCGATTTCGCAGAAAAAAGTGTCACACTATCGTGGACGATGGTCGATCGATCGTGATCGAACTCAAAGAGCTTCCTCGCACGTCCGACACCGTGCACGTTCTTCCGATCGAACGAACATCGACAGCGTGGGTAGATACGGTGACATAATATTTCTAAAGGATGGAGGTACGAAGATATTTTGACGAGTTGTGTTCCTTTGACGCGCACTTCCTCGTTTATGTAATACGATTACGCTTTAAAAGCTAAAGGCTTAGAGTACCGAAAGGATCGATTCTCTTTCTTCTTCCACGTTAGTTCGGCACTTGGTTAGTTCTCCAAGAAGGAAACAAATTGCGTAAGCTTTCTCAGCTGATCCTCCGTCAGGCATATCTCGTTGGCGAAGTTGCTTTGTTCCTTGTCGATTTTAACCGGTTGGACCATCGTCCCGTCTATGCTCCAGCCCCTTTCCATCGCCGCCTGTTGAGCTTCTTCCAATGCAAGGCCCGTCATCGATGCGAGCACCGTCAAACCTAACGACGAGTAAGCCTTGGATATCAGCGTCATCGCTTGCTCGCGAACGCTATCTGAAAGGATCGTCCACGATGAGTCTATGACGTCATTCGAATCCTCTATCCTTATCTTTGAAAAAACTAATCGCTTCGGATTTACGTCAAATCGAGACAAATCGGAATAAATGTGGATATATATACACACACGCGCGCGCGCGTATACATATATATGTATCCGTGTGTGTGTGTGTGTGTGTGTGTGTGTGTGTGTGTGTGTGTGTGTGTGTGTGTGTGTGTGTGTGTGTGTGTGTGTGTGTGTGTGTGTGTGTGTGTGTGTGTAATAGATACATTGCTCGGTGAATATTTGCTTTCGTAATGAGCGCGATTCTCGCTAAAAGGTTTCCAAGACAATAATGAAAGTTATCGAGATCGTAGAAGGTAGGGTGCGCGTCGATACCTCCGATAGCTAACGATACCTTTCAGAGCAGTCATGATCCCGGAAACGTCCTCGCTCCAATCGGCGTTGAGAGCTACATGCACCGCGGGCCAGTCCCGTTGCCACATGTGCTTCCCTACCGCCCATATTCGGCCCAATTCCGAATTAGCATCCTTCAGATTCGACGGTATTCGTTTCCACAAGCACTTTGCGTTGCATCTACGATCAGTTCATTTTTTTTTTTTCTTCTTCCCTTATCATCGTCTCCAACTGTTTTTGCGTATTATTGGAAAGCTTGCCACGTGCATCGATCTTGTATAATTATATATTTGTTCGAAACTTGCAAAAGCATTGATTTACGAAAGGTTTCGTTGTAACTCAACGTGGAATATCGAAACGTTATCGATCGCACTAAACAAATCACGATAGGCGCATGCATTTATCTTATTGCGGTTAAAAGGTAGACTCCGCTCCGGTTTTCTTAACGATCATGCCAAATTGAATTGAAAGTTAATGTAAGATAAAATCATAGCGTCGGGAGAACAGTGCTTTGACCATAAAATCGTCCGATCAAATTAGCCAAGACTAATAGCATTCTCCGGCTACCGAGCGCGACTACGTGAATGCGATAATTGCCGATATAAGCACGGAGAATGCAATTAAAGTGAAAATAAGAGATACCGCTCTTAGTTAAACGTATGCCGATCAAAGGCGTTTTCTGCATTTTCGAAACATATTTTCCGATCGAAGTATATCTCTCTGTGGACGCTAAATTAGTCCAGAATCGTATCCTAGATTGCGATACAATTACACGGAATCAAAGTTTAATCGGTAGAGTTCTACGACCGATATTCCACGTTTGATATTACGTGTTACCTCGACTTATAAAATAATTAATAATAAATAATAATTACAATACTTGGTGCCATCGACGGACAAGTACGATAAAAAAGAAAAAAAAGGAAAGAAAAAAAGAGAGAGGAAAAGAAAAAAGCTATGACGAGGCTCGAGGATGAAACGGAAATACGATCGCTTTTTTCTAATGATACTATCGTTGAAAAAAGTTGGAAATGCAGCAGAGTCGCATAGAACTAAAAGATGCATAGATGAAAAGAAATTGCGTGGATCTTTCATTCTTTGTACATTAGCACGCGTAAAGTTCGATAACAATTTGATAAATAATTTAATATACTTACAAATCATTCTGGTAAAGATACATAGCCAACAATTGAGCATAAGTTTGCGCAGATGCGACTCCGGCAGGTGCCTGAAAATAAAATCGTATGAATCGGTTAGAAGACTCGAGCTACGCAGTGTCGTACAGTTTCTCAAATGTTACATTAGTGATCGAAGAGGAAGATGTGGTAATTATGAAAAAAATATTCAACTATGTCTAACCGTAGAAAAAGTATCAATGATTAATAGAATTATAACGGTACTCGTATGGAAGATTTGAATGTAAACATATTACTATTTACAACTTTCTACGTGGAACAATAGCGTTTGATAAATTAGAAACAATATACCTATTAATAAATTGGACACACAATTGCGCTAACCTCTAATTCGGCTTTCTCCAATTCGAGAAGGAATTTGCCAACTTCGTTTAGCACCATGACGAAGCTTCGTTATTTTCTTAGAGAAAAAAACGACTCGTCGAATAAAATACGAAGGAATCTATGAAACATCGAAATCAATTAACGTCAAAGAAAAATCTTCAACAGCCGGAGCTGCCAAAGACTGACACGGGTCACAAAGAAATACATAACCGTTCTAGAGGGCGACACCGTACGACGTTTCGTCTCGCGCATTCGATTCAACGTATCGATTCCCATCGATAGCGAACGTCCAGGATGAAAGGCTCCTTATCGAGATATCGGTCTATATATCGACGATTACAATCAACGATATATTTATTAGATAAAAGACGATAATTATTCTTATAATATAATTAAGTCTATCTTACGAAACATTGTGTCATTCCGAAATCAATAAGAAATAAACTACTATTTAAAACTGGTTATTCGATATGCTAATAGTTGCGTCATCTTCCATTTTGAGATACCAAGAACACGATAAATCTCACTACTCTTTAAAATAATATTATATATTGTAGATAGGCGCGTATGCATCGTGAACGCTCTCAAGGTTTATTCACTTTTTAACTCTCAATTACGTTGTAATATTTGTTATCTTGAACAAATAAATAATTTAAATTTCCCGAGGTGTACCGTGTTCTTCTTGTATACCATGACTGTACCACCCGTGACTTGTCCCGCCGGTAAAAATTTAAATTAATCGACGACGACAACGATCGACTACTCGTAAGGACAAAAACAATGACATAGGCGCTGCCTTTGTATTTGCATAACGATTATATATGTAAATTTCGAATGGAATATCATTTCCATAGATTATACGAAAGAAAATTTTATCCTAATTATTGTTATAGCAATCGAATCGTTTGTCTGCGATAGCGATAGTTCATGGTCCATCGTCTACTATTTTTACTGTCGCACCACAGTAGATATTCTTGATCTTCTAGAGCTGCATTTCGAAGTGCGTGTGGTCGGAGGGACGTTTCAAAATAAAAGATAATTCGCGTTACCGTTCAGTTTCGTTTACCGAAAAGTGCATTTTATATATCATAATATGATCCCTGACTGTTGATGTTTTCGGTTTCTGTTAAGGCGATTTTACATGGGACATGGCTACCGTCAAAGTAACGGAGCAAAAAGTCATTCTTTGTGGTGAATATGGTGTTGGGAAAACGTCTATATTCAGGCGATTCGCGAACAATTCCTTCGTGGCAAGTAACGATCGAAAATCGACGCTTGGTCTCGATAATATCGACAAAGAATATATAGTCGACGACAGACGAATACGCGTAAGTACTCCAAACGATCTCTCCTCCTTTGCTATGAGATTTTAATTAAGATTACAATTCATACAATATCTGAATATTTTCCAATCGAATTTTCTATGTATAATGCAACGGGTAATTCAAGTACTTCAATTTTAAAATGACATTAACATCGCATTAAAGCTCAATGTAGATTTCACCATCCTCGGTCTACGATTGAATGGAATGAACGACTGAGTTTGCATATACATGCACCTGACGCGTAGGTAGCTCGTAGGTGGAGATTAATCGTAGGAACGTTTCCATACATTTTTTATGCTGTCGTTTCGTGCTCCGTGAAATATAGATCGTACGTTTTCTTACAAAATTCTCTTTTTTATTTCTCGATAGGGATATTAGAGCCCGTTGAAACGTGAATTAAAATTTACTGAAATATGATTGACGCAAAAGTTTCCTTGCTTATTGCTTTACAGTTACAATTATGGGATACCGGAGGTATGGAGAGAGTAGCGTCCGTAACATCGAGTTACTACAAGTTTGCCGAAGCAGCTATTCTGGTATTTGCTCTAGATAACTCGACGTCTTTTCATCTTTTATCTCAACATCTATTAGATATAGTTACGTACGCAGAAAATGCAAAGATATTTCTTTGCGGTAATAAAAGTGACTTAGAAGGGGTCACTCCGCAAGTTACGGATGCGGAAATGGAACAATTTTGGTAGGTTCGTTAAAAAAAAAATATATTTCTCTTAATTTCTATAATATAACATGTATGATCACTTCAGCGAGCAATGTCATAACTTAATCTCTGGTACTTACAAAACGTCTTGTAAAACTGGAGAAGGAATACACGAAATGTTTGAGGACATTGCGCAACATCTAGTTGAAGCTAATCGTTCCCGAATGGAACTTCACGAAATGGACAAGGATCGTTTTAAAATTTCCTATATCGACGAAGCTACCGATCCATCGTGTTTATGTTAAAAATAAAATAAGAAACAACGAACGAACTTTTACAATTTTTTTTTTTTTTTAAACAAAGGAATTGAATTATATTTCGCGTCACGTGTATATGAAAAGAGGGGCGTTTTTCAAAATATGTAGCAAGTATTTGGTAACACTGACGTAGAAATTTTATATACATAAAAATTTAGGAATAATATTAAGGTCATTGCCAGTGACGATTTTTAAATTAAAATTTTATTGTACCTCGAGAATAATTTTAATTAACCAAGCTTTAATTCTATAACTTACTCTCTACGCTTAATTCTGCTTATCCGATATACGAGCCTTCTAACTCACACGCTAACAAAAAAGAACTAATGCTGAGTCCATTTGATAGTTGTTAAATCGATTCCATCTTGGACCATCTCCCACAAGGGACTGTAAAGAAACAAATTTTGTGACTCACGTAATCTCGATTTTTTATCTGGATGCAACATAATTCTATTGTTAAAAATGCGTTCGACGACGAATCCATCCAGCAAGTAAGGATATTACGTTCATGTATCGCAATTGGAAATTGCTTATAATAAACGATGTAAATTAATCACGCTTTTACATTAAATAAAGATTTATACTATAATCAACTAAGTTGTACCTCATATCGCGAAGCTTCTTAACTTCTTGAATCGTATGTTTTGCAGTATATTCGATTTCCTCCAGCGTAGTGAACCGGCCAATACCGAATCTGCCCAAGTTGAAATACAAAAGTACATCATACATGTATACATAGATACAATACACACGCGCGCACACACATGCTCGTATATTGTTTTATATATTATACTTGCCTAATACTAGAATGTGCCAGATCTTCCGATGCTCCAATTGCTCTTAATACGTAACTAGGTTCTAAACTTGCACTTGTGCACGCAGAACCACTACTTAAGGCTATCTCTTTCAATGCCATCAGTAATGATTCTCCTTCTACGCATGCAAATGACAAATTAACGCATCCAGGATACCAAGCAACCGAGTCTCCATTGCGTATAACTTGCGGTAAATTAGACATAATTTTTTCGATCAAGACATTTGAAAGATTCGTAATATATCTATGATCATACTGCAAAGGAGTAATTTATATAAGTGATTGAAAACTCTATGAATAGCTATAAAAATACGAGGCACACCTCCATTTCTGACCGTGCCAAGTCACAAGCAGCACCAAGCCCAACAGCCAAAGGAGCTGGAACAGTTCCGCTTCTCATACCTCGTTCCTGTCCACCTCCGCTTTGTATCGCTTCAATACGAACACGTGGCCTTCGTCTTACATAGAGTGCCCCAATACCTAAGCAAACGGTGTTATATCATAAATACGAAATCATTTAAAGACTTGCAATAGTTCGTAGCGATATATATACCTTTGGGTCCATATATTTTGTGACCACTAATAGACATGAGATCGATGTTCATCGCATTAACATCAAGCGGTATCTTTCCAACGGCTTGAGCCGCATCGGTATGAAAAAAAACCTTTTTCTTTCTGTCAAAAAAAAAAACGATAATTAATCTAATATATGTATATAAAATAAAAATATTTTATTTCTCGATATATAATTATATGTGTACGTATTTGCCTGCAAATAGCACCGATCTCTTCGATAGGTTGTCTAACGCCAATTTCATTATTAACCGTCATTATAGAAACGAGCGATGTGACCGGCGTAATAGTAGCTTCTAATTGATCGATATCGATAAGTCCATTTGATTTAACCGGTAGATATGTCACGTCAAACCCTTCCGCCTCCAAGGCTCTACACGAATCTAACACACATTTGTGCTCCTAAATGTATATATACCGATTTCAATAGAATGAC
Source organism: Dolichovespula media (assembly GCA_911387685.1). Taxonomy (NCBI): domain Eukaryota; kingdom Metazoa; phylum Arthropoda; class Insecta; order Hymenoptera; family Vespidae; genus Dolichovespula; species Dolichovespula media. The sequence continues at coordinate 276,891 of OU426859.1, forward strand.
TTAATCTTTTACTAAAATTTTAAATACTTACGGTTTGTGTTGTTATAACATGATTTTTTCTTGATTTATAAAACCTTGCTACGCCCTTCACGGCGATGTTATTGCATTCCGTTGCACCGGACGTAAAAATGATCTCTTTTTTATCGGCACCTATCAGATCTGCCACTTGCTGGCATATCGGAAAAAAAATCATTTAAAATATTCGAAATAAAACTTTACTTCTATGTTAACGCATATCCCATCGTACTAACTTTACGAGCATGTTCTATCGCAGCTTCTGTTTCCCATCCGTACATATGAGTTCTAGAATGTGGATTTCCATGATAAGAAGTAAAATATAACATCATCTTATCCAGTACCCGTGGGTCCTAAATATTAATCGTACTATTATTTTATAACCTACTACATTATACTTAAAGATATTATTGCATCATAAGTATAAGATTGTGCAATATCATATTATAATCCATACCATAGGTGTTGTAGCTTGAGCATCTAAATAAAGTGATCTACCTTCCAAGGGCCCTCTCTTATATTCATCGGTGATAGGAGCTGCATAATTATAAAACCGCAATAATGAAATGTTAATCGGACTTCGGCAACTAACGATAAAATATAACCACAAACAAAACGTACATTCATATTCGGCGACTTCTGAAAATTGTTGACTAAACCTATGTAAAGAGCGGCGATCTTTAACTTGTCGTAACGTTATGATTAAGCTTCTTGTCGGCCGAAACATAATGAAAATATTAATATTATAAACAATTACTGGTCGTCCCTATGAATTCGACTATTCCGCATGTCCTTAACCTTAATAATTTCTGTCATTCGGTGCGGTATCGCCTAAGAGCGCCATCTACCGTTGATCGACTGAACGTCTTAATCAAATTTTCATCAGCGTCATTATCGACGACGTTATTTAACGATTACCTACGTAAATAAAAATTATTTTTTATTATTATTATTACAAATGAAATATATTTCGAAGAATATTTCTACGAGGTTATTTTATAGGATGGTGTCGACTCGGTCACAAAGAATAGACGTGCCGCGAAAGCGCGTCAAAGAGATACATATATCCGTTACGTTCGTCATCAACGCGTTTATTCATTATTATATCTATTAATAACTTGGATTAGTTTTACGTCATTGCAGTTGCAACCCTCCGCTGCCACTTCTTCCAGAGAGGAAAACAGTAGACACGAATTTAATGACAAAGGTCAGATAATCCGTTGAAGTGTGCGAACATTTCGTTTATCGCACCCTTCTCCTTCGCCAATTGTCTTTGCATAACTTTTAGGTGAATTTGACGGCAACGCTTAATGAGACGATAATGAAATAAAAACGTACCATGTCCGAGAATGACAAAAAAATGACGTTGAAAGTATCAAGGATAAAGTCGACAAGAAGAAGATCGATAAATGTTTCGATCACTTTCTCCCGGCGTTCGCGAGTTCGTCTTATAATCGAGACCTTCTGCTACATTCTCAAGACATGACGTTGTTAACTAATCGGAAGACGAGTAGGTAAGTAAGTACGTGCGACAGGTAAATAAGTCTTCGTCGTGCAAGATTGTGCGAGCGTATTTTGAACACGTACGCTCGGATAAGGGTTGGATTTAAAGTGAAAGGAGCGCCGCACAAATGGTCGAGTCAAGCGAGTAACGTCGTAACCTGCAACAAACGCAAATATGAGGAGGAAAGGTAGCGAAAGACAGGACACCTTACTGATCGTAACGACGCTCTCGATCATGCTGCCAATAACGCTAAACGCGGCTTTTATGGAAGATTGCAAAGATCGGCTGATGGACGTCTACACGAAGGTCTGTGGCAATGATCGTCTCAAAAGAGGCATCGAAAAATTTGATTTAAAAAAGATAGACCGTAAGAAATTCGAGCTGGCCGAATGTATTGGTAAGCAAAATAAAATCTTACTTTTGACCGACCGATCGGTTAAACTTTCCACTTTGTTCCGTTCCTTTTCTTCTTTCAGATTTTTCTCTAGAGCGGGAGAAGAAATCTACGTCCTTCGATAAGCACGAGAAGAGAGATATCTCGGAGAAAATAACAAATCCAGAGGGAGAAGATATTGTGGATGTTAATTCCGGTTCTATCCGAGAAAATTTTGATAACCAACAACGGTATTATCGACCGAAATCTCTTCCGTCTGCTTCCGTACGGTCTCAGGATATTGCGGTAAGTAATTATAAGATGAAAAGTAATTTTCAAGGAGGGTGAATCTATTATTCAATTTATACGTGACGATGACTAATGATATAGTCCGAGGTGTTTATTTTTCTTAATCATTAAGGTTAATAACGCGAGATTATCTAGGGCTAAATAATAACAATTTATACGAACAACGAAATTATAATTCTAAGGTCTATTAAATGTGTCTAAAAATATTAAAAAGTATAATACGAAGAAAAAATGAATTTTGCATCGACGCGAGTTTCAATGCGTGCGCTTACATACGTTGCATTCTCGTTTCAAATCGTTTCTCGCTCGACTTCTCCTTTTCCGTTTCCATCTATTCTAGAAAGAATAGGAAAGAAAAATAACAAAGTCGAAATTGTCCTATATCTTATTTGTCAGACGGAAAACGACGATGTGGTATTTGAGATGACCGTCAAAGAATTGTACGAGCTTTATAACGATTTTAACGACCGATCGCCCAGAAGATCTTTTACGCGAGCCGAGCGCAAAAAAATACTGCGAGACTTTGCTAAGACTTGCTGTTACGAGGATAATATTTGCGATAACAAGAATGTTGACGTCCTGTGTTTTTGAAAAGAATGGACAAATATTTTCCAAAGCTTTTCTTAATCAGAAAAATAAAATTTTACTTAATTTTCAAACTATCGATACCTTCGCATATCCCTATGATCTTAATATAACATCTGCATATAACGTTGTAGTAAGATATAGTAGATTAATTATGCGATTACTTTCGGATCCTTCGAGAAGTCACTACGCGAGAAATATATTTCCAGCGGCGGAAGAACGAATGCCGATAGTTAAATGTCGCGTCGTCTTGCAGAACCGTAAAACGCGTACCCACCAATAAAAGTACTAGTTGGAAGTGCTTAAAAGCTATATATCGCTTCTTAAGTAGTTCCTAAGAAATATTTTACCGAGAAGTTTGGTTCTTGGAGCAATATATTTGGATCCAACGGCGCTTTAAGTGTCATTTCGATTTAAAACGAGACGTCCGAAGTGGTATCGTATATTATATTTTCTAATTATACATATGCAAGATGGCCGTGCGAACGTATTATCACGAGTATCGAGAATAAGAACGGTACAATAGCTTTATTCTAATAGATTATTCCTTCTTGAATTATGGTAGAAATATGATAACGTTGAAATAATCCGATATACGATATAGAAAAAGCCGAGCATAGATATATATCGATGTCAACGTTATCTTTGGTTTCGAGTTTCTATAAGGACGATAAGTGCTAAAGAATGCAGCGAACGCGAAAAGGGAGATCTCTCTGTATGGTCAGCGATGCGTTAAGATGTCTTTGTGAAGGACTGACGGTGGAAAGGGGAGAGAAAGGTAAGGCTAAATAGAAAACGGTGAACGGATCTATATATAAATATTTATTAATCGTTAATCATACGACCCAATTGCCAGCGAAATTCCAATAAATAAAGGACTAAATCAATGAATTAATATCGATACCTAATAGATAGTCAGAAGTATTTTTCAATTGATTGTCCGATCGAAAGTTATTTCATTTTGATCATTCTCTCGCGCGCAGATGAATCGTACCAACGATTTGCTTCTAACCACGTCCGATAGTCCGAGGTGCGTATTTTACTTAATCGTTAAGGATTAATAACACGAATATCTAGCGCTAAACAATAATTGATATTTAATACTAGTGAGATCATCAGTCGGTAAGAGAATTAATGTCATCGGCAACTCGAAAGCGAAGCTGCCCGTTGCACTTGACATGCCTATAAAAATATTTTACATTAATAAAATCTTTATTAAGTCTTCCTCTGTGAGATCACGTGATTAATCTCAAATTCAATCTTTAGAACGAAAGAAAAAAAAAAAAAAAAGAAAAAATAATAGAAATACATTAATGGATTGAATGAACCACAAATTTTCTCACGTTACGTTAATCATTACTGTCTTTAGGAAGTCGTACTCGAGAAGCAAAGCTCTTGATTCTTCTTCCCTCGTTACTGGCGATCCACAAATTTCATATCTTTCAATTTTGCATATTTCAAACTTATTCCCTAACTCGCCATTCTTCTATCGACTTTGTAAGTCTTAACACGAAAGAAAAAAAAAAAGAAAAGATTCGTCGAATCATCCTCTTCCCGTAAATTACGAAGAAAATCACAAAATGGACGACAAAGTTGATAACGTCGATTATAAAACAACGACCAACCAGCACCCTTTTGTGGGACTAGATTCCTTAACATATCGAAATAACGTGGCTTATTTCTCTCTCTCTCTCTCTCTCTCTCTCTCTCTCTCACACACACACACACACACACACAAACACACGCACTCACGCACGCACACGACACACACACACAGCGTGCAATTCGAGCTATCATCGTCCTTCGATTACTTGAAAATATATCTACTTAAAATATGTACGAAAAAGTTCGGAGCATCTACGATCGTCGTTGATCCTTTCGATGGTCGCTGTAGTTTTTTTGTCTTGTAGAAAAAGAGATACAAGCCCGTTCTATCTCTAATCCCCATCTCGTGAAAGATCACGAAGCCGAAGACGTAGAAGATGAGTTTCTGCGAACTTTGCTAACGAGGCAGTCGAGAATCGTCGACGTTTTCGACGACGCTTTTACTCGAATATGCTCGCGAGTATCACGATTCGCTATTTCTCTCCTTCGCGAAGGTATCGAAGAAAAATTCTTTTTCTTTTTTCCTCCTAATAGCATTCGCCATGTCCGTACTTTCGACCGTTCTTCGTCCGACAGTCCTTGCCTTTTCTTGCACGATGATCACTCGGCGATAACGGTTTCTCTTCTTTCGACGGCGATTGTATTTTCGCAAAAGAGTCGGGTAAGTTCACTATTCTGATGGACTCCTCCCTGTAAGAAGAAAAAACAAAATTATAAGTAATAGTTCGTTCGACCGATCGTTATCAACGCGTTCGTATCGAGAAAATAGTCGAAGCAAACAAAGGACTCGCGCGTGTCACGATCGTAACCTAAACGCTTATGTAAGAAGAAAGATCGATTATGATTTTTGGAGAAACGAGTCTCACGAGCGTATAAATCACGTCGCATGAAATCGACCAAGAAAGGAAGAGAAGAGGAAAGAAGGGAAGGGAAGGGAAGGGAAGGGAAGAGAAGGGAAAGAGAAAAAAACGAAAAAGATGAAACGAAGAAGCGGAGATAGCGAATTGTTCTAGCACTTCGGACTAATCTTGCTACTAAAGGCCAGTTCGTATAACCATGAACTTTAATAAAAGTAACATGGATTATCTTTGAGGCGGTGATAAGGTTGGTAACTATGCTCTCTCGTTCGGTCGGTCGGTTGCTCGCTCGCTCGATCGCTCGATCGTTCGCTCGCTCGTTCACACGCTGTTCCGGTTTCTTACTCCCGGCGATTTGTGTACAATTAACGATGCTCGATGTAAACCATCTATTATCTTGTTCGAATGTAAAGTCCAGAAGAATAAAGAAAGAGAAAGAGAATTGGTATTTTCGGTCCAAGAACGACGAAACGATAACCATAGTTATCGACGTGTTTTGCTTTCAAAGTAAACGCGTACGAATAGAATAAGTAAATACAGTATTTTACGATCGATCGGGCACGACTGGGAGGGACCAAATTATAAGATTAATCGTCGAGAGACAAGGAGAACGATCACGATGTCCGCGTGTGAAGGTTGATCGCAAGAGTCAAAGGTTATTGCAATTACTAGGTTGACCTTTTGATTCCTTCGTACAGTCAATCGTTGTCAATAGAAACGGTATAAGAGTCTTTGCACCGATGGCGTGCTGTGAAGCACCTATTATCGTGGAAAGATATCGTGGTAGTTAATATGGTAGAAAATAAGTCACATAATATGAGAATCAGCGTGACGATTACGGTAATAGGATCTGTGGAATCTCGAACGAGCGATGTCAAGGAACTCGAACCGGCTGAAAATATACGCGTAGAATTGTAATATATATATCTTTATCACGTTAAAAATAAAACGATTCTTTGTCGAAGAAGAAATGATATCTTTGAACTGGTCTACGCGAGATAACTTTGAACGAATTAAAGACAATCTCTTTGAGAGAAAGAAGTCCCTTTACGCTAGAAGGAATGAAAACGGACGGAGTCTGGTGCAGCGAGCAAGGACGAGAGAAAACGAGAAAAGGAGAGAGGGAGAGGGAGAGGGAGAGGGAGAAGGAGAGAGAGAGAGAGAGAGAGAGAGAGAGAGAGAGAGATAGAGATAGAGATGAAATAAAAACCAGAAGAGAAACTAACATCCACTCACATGACGTCGCGGGAACCTCCCCGTTTCTCCTCGGACGATGGCTTGCAGTACTGCTCGAGTTGTCCGTAGCTGCAGGAATGATAACAACATTCTTCGACGAGTCCAGGGCCGGAAGGACCGCGTTGGTCGTCTTCGCTGCTGTACGGGAAGGGTTCATTGTATCCTCGGTCGCTGCACACCAGGAACAACGCGTCGCTGAGCCTTTTCGAGCACAACCTCAGTGTTCTCAAATGAGATCTTCTGTAAGGCGCGCAATCCATCGTCCCGAGGATATTCAAAAAGATAAAGATCGTCAGGACGATCGTTGCCATGCCGAATCCTTTGATTCCCGCTGTCGAACAATGTCTTTTCGGCGTCATCCTGTCTTTTCTCTTTTATTTTTACTTCGGTGAATTCAACGAAAAGAAATGACGATATCGACCGAAGAAATTTGTTATCGCAATATAAAAGGATGGCTATATCACTTTTACTTATAGAGTTTTCTATTTTGCTTAAATACTCTTTCCGTACTCGTAAGGAGAACGAAGGAAGGACGAATTTGACTTCGGTACTCGTAAATTTTCTTGCTCTTCGTCTACTTTCTTATTCGTGTAAAAGATAAAAGACGTGGACCAACGTGAGACCGAGAAAGTCGTCCCTTTGAAGGAGCTCCGTTGCTACCGAGTCTCTCGGTGTCACTGGTACCGGTTCGTCTCGCCACGCGGTTCTTGTTCCAGATTTTACGGACCCCGAGAGAGAGAGAGAGAGAGAGAGAGAGAGAGAGCCGCGAAAGAGGGGGTAAACAAGGAGAGCATGCCTGTTGGCGGACAGACGCGTGCAAACCGATCGCAGAAATGGAGGGAAGGGGTTAACGCTGACAGAGAGGACTCGTCGGCATTTTCTTATTGTTTTCTTTGACCGCCTATGTCGAAAAGAAGTCGCCCTGGGGATGCTTTTGCATCCTCGCGACGTCGTAACAATCTTTTATGTTTTACGAACCGAATCGCTCGCCAGTACAAACGATTATTTTCTTTCAAATAAATCACCGACCTAGTATATTCCTGCTTTTCAATTGCCATTTCTATTTTATATCTCGATCTCTTGCTTCGTAACTATACGCTATACAACCATTTTTTGTCGGGATAAGACATTTATTGCAACTTCCGACTTACCAATAATTCATTTTCGAGGGATTTTAAATCTGCCGTTCTCGCATATTAATGAAAACAACATAGAAATGTGGTAAATACAGAAAATAAAACTAAGATAATTCGTAGTCATTGACCGATTGTCTTAATTTTCCAAAGCGTTTATAAATAACTTGGCGTGTTTGTCTTCCTTGAGAGCGCAGACGCGGAATCGCTTAAAATTGTTTTATTTTTTGTTTTGTTTTGTTTTGTTTTGTAATTTAATAAAACCCGTACGCGTCGTACGTACATATCGTAACAATTACTCCAAACAAAGTACGAAGTAATCGATATTTCATTATACACATAATAAAAATGATCGTACTTGAGAGCGCAGCACGCGAGATAAGATTTCTCTCTCTCTCTCTCTCTCTCACTCTCACTCTCTCGTTGTAATATAATTGAAGGATCGATCGGCGATGCGCGAAAGAAAACGTGAAGAACCGAGCGCGCGAGTTTACAAGAAACACGCCGATAGGATCATCCCGAGTGATCTTCGATTTCTATCGACCACCGGAAACAAAGGATGCTTTGTGTTATCGGGATCCATTAATTAATCATAATGCCTGTTTTGTCTCGGTGCGATAAATTTTCCGTACTTTTCACCAGATAGCGGAGGGAAAGAGAGATAGAAAGAGAAACGCTCGTTCGACCTCCTACCCTCGTTTCTTTCCGGCGATTGTACCAGTTCCGATATCTCGAATCGAAAAAAAATTGCGTTCGACTCCCTCGTCTATTCATAGAAACTATCGACGGGTGCGAACTGTAAACAAGCTCGAGTTCGTGGATTTTTCGCCATCACCTAGTAAACTTTCGTTAAGATCATCCCGAAATTCTCGTCCTTTTCCTTGTTCAGATTTATCCTCCGATCTCGTCGCCACACACGCTTTCCCTTTGATAAATACGAGAATTCTCTGCTGCCAACGATCCAATGAAAACGAACTATAATGTGAATAAATCCGTAGGATCAACGAGACGTAACGATCTCACCAATTATCCAGTTATGAACATTTACAATTCAAATAAAGCCTTGCGTTTCGTATCTGGTCAGCTTAAACGATTTCCGCGAAGCATACCTGTTAAATAGGACGATTGTGCGCTAGGATTATGCGTTTCAAGCATCGATCGAAAGGAAGAAAGATAATTCTTAATCTCGCCAAGAGAAGCGCGTTAACTGCTTCATCCGAATATAAAATTCTACTTATCGCTCGATCCTCGAACAAAAGGCACTCCCTCGATCGTTATGGAATTATACGTTCGATCGAGCGGATTTTCTTTTTGTTCGCGTTTCTCGCCTAACTCGCGACTAGAAATCCACGATCTCCTCTACCGCGAGATTCTTTTACGACGACCGGTGTAGAGTCATGCTAGAGTGTAGGCCAACTCGAACACCAAGTTTTATTGTTGTCACCGTAAAGTAACGTGCTATTGAGATAAAAGCTTCGTGTACAAGTCTTCTCGCGATCTATTAATAGATGTAATTGCGACTACCGTGCAGTGAAACTGTACTCGGTTAGGTTTACTTTTATTATGTCACGTGTACGAGCACGATATCGTAGTTGCGAAAAGCTGTCCACTCGCACTGCGTTTTTCTTCTTCTTTCGTCCGTCCGTTCGTTCGATTGAGAGAGAGTGAGTGAGTGAGAGAGAGGGAGAGAGAGGGAGAGAGAAATCGAAAGATGAAGAAGAAAAGGAAGAAAGGGGAACGACACCAAGGACGTACAATGTCCCACGTGTTTCACGCGATGCACTCTCGTGGCTGACTAATCGCCCATGATTGTCGAATATATACATCTTCTTCTTCTCTTTAACCCCACCGTACTTGACTTCTTCTACTATATTAACGAGGAAGACATTCTTCTTCTTTTTCTCTTTTAAGAGAAAAGAATTAGATTGACTCGTATGTGGGAGGAGAGGTCCTTTACTTTTCTCTTTTCTTTCTTCCTCTTAAAAAAAAAAAGAAAAAAGAAAAAGAAAAAAAAAGCAAACGTTACGCTGATTCTGCGATTCAGAAGCTACCGCCGAAAATCCTACGGTTAGTTAATTAGTTGGAAAAATATTCTCTGCTTTATCGGGATCACTTTATAAAGACCTTTAGCACCGATTTATTGGCACGGAAGTTACTTTCCTTTCCTTTCCTTTCCTTTCCTTTCCTTTCCTTTTAAATGATCCCGTGGCAGTGACCGCGTAATTGCCAACCCGAGAAATACGGATCGTACTTTGCACCCGAAGAAGAAACGATTTTATTTTTAGCAAGGAGCATCGATCATCGAGACAAAAGAGAAATCGGAGGAACGGAGGACGAGCAAATAGTCAAATTTATGTTTCGACGATAAGCTTAGATTTCGCGTTTTCGCGAGATCAACGAAAATAAGTTCTTTGTATTTTCATTTGGTATCCGTCAATCATTCTCCCTATCAGCTGTTTTCCTCATCGATCGAGAGATCTTTTTTTTGGGGGGAAGGGGGGGAGGCATCAACGAGCGTACGAATAGAACGACTTAGAAGAGAGAAACTCGGTCGTGCAGCTGGTGGTAGAGACTGATAGAGTAAAGTATAAGTTAGCGAATATATCATCCGATACGTATGCATGTAAAACCGATTTCTGCAAATATCACGCGAATGATTGTCATTTGCACTTTGAAATAGGCACTACACTCTCGCAGGGGGCATAAGCTCGCGGCATACTTATCGTATATTTACGAGCGATATACTATATTCTTCGCGTATCGTCATATTCTTATTCTTCTTCTTCCTCTTCTTCTTCTTCGAGTGCACGCTCGAGATCCAGGCTACGATATATGTGAATGTAGGCGTTACATGTATACAAGTCGAGAGTCGATTCTAGGCCCGACTTGTTACGCCAATCACGCGTGCGACGGTCCATTATAGGCTCTCTTTTCGTCGCTCTCTCTCTCTCTCCTCTCTCTCTCTCTCTCTGCTCTCTTTCCGCTCTCTGCCGTCTATCGGCCGCAGTTTAAAATTGAGACCACTCTCGCAGGGGGTCATATCAGAGCAACTGTCTCGATCAGACTACGCTCATGATTATGCGCCCAACGCCGCATAATTCCCCGTCGAGTCGTTGTCTCTCTATTAAGCGCGACGTCGAAATTCGTATGTCGGTGAGACGACCGATCGAGAGGGCCAACCGAGAAGGCCGATTGCCTCGCTTCTTTTTACCTCCGATTTCTTCTATTCCAGTTCAAACGTAGAATAGAATATCGCTGCTAAATTTCTTGATAAATACAAATAAAGCCGTAAAAATGACCTGCTTACAAGTAGTTTATACTTATCGATTCAATCGATTACGATTACGTAACGAATTACTTACTGCGAGGATCGTTATCGTTTACTCGAACACGAAAAATCGCTAATATTCTCTTTCTCAAAGTTATCGGCGGGTTCCCGGAGAAGAAGATTAAATCGGATCGACCCGAATCTGATTCTTGTTCGACCATCGTATATCTCGATTTTAAAATCGTTCCAACTCTTCGAAGGGACTCGTCGAGCGATTCTCGAGCGTTCCTGTTGCTACGGGAGGTCCAAGTTCAACTCGCAACCGACCTGACGTCGGTGTAATCGAGTAAGCTCCCAGTCTCTTTTATCATTGCACCAGTCACAATTTGTCCTCGTGATCCGTCGCCGACTATTAGTTACCGTCTACGCTCGCAAAATTTTAATCTTACGAGCGAGGATTTATTCAACGAATCATTGGCCTTCGCGACATCGTCAGATTGTCTTATCCGTTTATCCTTCTTTTAATTGTTTATTTTTTACTTCATTTTTGAATGTTTTATTTTTGTTTAAATATGATAAACCAATAATCTTAAAATTACATATATATATATATATCCATATACCCATATATACAGTTATATTTATATACTCTGATTCGCAAAAAAAAACCGAAGGAATTCTTGATAGTTGATTTCTAAGCGCATAGAATATACAAATTGGACTAAGCAGTTGTTAACCGGCAACAGTTGACTACACGTGCAATGACTTTTATCATAGTTTAGGTCCTACCGATAGTAACAAGATAATTTTGTCTTTGCAATTGCGCCAATTGTTACTGCAGTTACTATTGATATATTAACAAGATAATTCATTTCGCTATCTGAGCATTTATCTAATGCATGCGAATAGCGAAGTGCAGCGCTTAGAACTAAAGTTTTGAACCTATATCTTCGTTATCGGTAAAACATCATTTTCATATCGAAACATTATCGGTGCTTGATTATTTTTGGCCGAAAAGATCGCATAGAAATATTTTTTAATCTAAATAGTCTATCGACGAGGTATAACAAAATGTTTTCCCGAAATTGTACACGACGGAAGAAAAAAATTTGATCGTTAAACTATCTGAATCTAATAGATAACTATCTTATTTTTATCATTGTAAACGCTACTGGTACAACCAAGTCAAGCAGTCCTTCCGTTTGAGGTGGCTTACCTATGATATTGAATAATAGAGTGCAGACGTACCGGCAGAAATAGGTCGATCTAATTCTACCGATCTGTTGCAAAGACCTTTCTAATGGTACTATAGTAATTCGCTGTAACTCATACGTAATTACAGAAATTGTACTTTGATCCCAAAGAAAATCGACTCCAATTGAAATTTCAAAATATAAAGAGAAAATGTCGAATGTCGAATATTACTAAAAAAAAAAAAAAAAAAAAGTACGAGTTAAATTTAGACAACATGATAAATCAGGAGAAGTCGAAGATCGATGAAAAAAATACATGGCAATCAGTAAAAGCAAGAAGAAATAGTTCCGTTCCTTGTCACGGCGAGGTCCAAGTTCAAATCACCATATCGACCTGGCGTCGACATAATCGAGAAAGCGCACGAGTCGACGACTCTCTCTTATCGACGACATCGCCCGAGAAAAACATCTACGTCATACTCCTGTCGTTCTATCGATGAGAGAAAAATTGTTGATCATTGATCATATATTGATTATATATGATATTTTTCACGAGAACACGTTCAACTAATTCGGTCCCGAGCAAAAAGAAAAGCTTCGCGCAGTTCGAAGACAACTAGAAGAAGAAACGCGTCAACCTTCTACGAGATCGTTCGAATCATTATCCTTGTCGTTTATCTTTCATTTCGCAAATGAAATGAAAATTAAAAGACACTTCGGCATGTTCACGTTTGTCATCGTAAGCAATAAAACGAAACGCGTGTCCGATTGTAAACTGCTGCTGCTGGTGCTGCCCCATCGTAGACGTCGACGTCGATCTCGATGTCTGCTTCCTGCGACGACCATGGAGCTTCCTGCCAAGTTTAGCACAATACCAGCCATTGACCTTCTTTTTCATTGCCAATCCACCTATAACGAAGTATTCTCGACGATTCTGCGTGCGCAGACTGTTTGAAGTTACACAACGACGTTTACGAAGACACGACCCAAAGGAAACATGAGAAAGCGATCGTCGAGTCGCTCCGAAAAATACGCCCACGCATATGTGCGCACGCTTCACCGCCTTACCGCTTTAGAACTTAGAGCTCTTTCAACGAGATTTACGTGTATTCTTATTTTACTCGAATTCGTCAAAAATAACTCTGTCCTTCCAATTCTTCAGCCATTTCATCCGTCTTCGACTTCCCATGAAATAGAAAAATAGAAATAAAAATTGGGAAGGTTCGCGAAGCTACCACCATACCGTATAGATTTTTTGGAAATATTTCGGAGAAATACAGATTTAGATTCCATTTAGTGATTTCGTTTTTTCGTCCAATTGATATTATTTATCCTCTTGGATATCTCACGGAGTTCCGTATCGAGATATCAGCGGCGTACAAACAATGTGTCGGCGATCTCATTACGAAAACAAAATTAACGGTCTTTTCTCTTATGGCTCCTCTCTCTCTCTCTCTCTCTCTCTCCCTCTCACTCTCTTTCTTTCTGCCTTGAAAGATTGATAAACGAGAATACATGGCATTATCTTATCCATGAAAGGCGTTAAGATCATCTGATAGATTCATCATTATTTTTCTTTACTTTTTTGCCTAGCCGACTAACGTCGAACTCAAAGAATTTTAAGTAATAACTCCGTGGTGCCGTTGTGATAAGTGATAAGAGGGTGCCGTTAAGCAGCGATAACCCGAGAGAACAGACGGGGGGTCACGCGGAGCGGCACGCTTTTCTCCCATCCTATTCGTTCTTAAATCCGACCGTCTATATTTAACCTATCAATGGGATTAGATTCAGAGAAATGGCGCCAAAATAGAAAGAATTTCTCAAGGAATTCCTACATCTTCTTCCTCTAGAAAAATGTTACCGTTGACGTTTAAAAGATCGACCGGCCGACCTACCCAATACTTTCTACGATCGTATCGGGTATCGATCAGCGAACGATAATAATAAGTTTTTCTATCAAGTAGTAAGGTACGAAGGAATAAAGTACGATTTCTATATTGAACGACGAAAAACGAAATTTTTCTTATCGATAAAAAACGTACGAACGATAATAATCTAAAATCCGTTCTATTGGATTTCAACGCGAGTGCATAATCGTAAACTTCTTTTATTCGAGTAAACGGATAAATGGAGAATACAAATGGCTAAATGCCGCTTATATAGAGACTTGTCACCCTCGGGTAGCGGTTTTGCGTGCTAAATATATATTAAAACTGTTATGAATTTAAAACCGACAACGAGGTTGATAAAATATCAAAGTAATATTTATTAAAATTTAAATAAAAAATGGCAAAAAAAAATGATAAAAAGCAATCGTACATACAAATGCTATCGTTCCTTTGTGTTTTTCTTCGTTTTTGTTCTCTCGTGAAGCAAAGCAGAGACACGACACAATGCAGCATATCGCGGAAGTATATAAAACTCAGAAAATAGTTATTATAGTTCACCCTCTTGTCAAATGTCTCGGTCTAATCGCAATGAACTTTATCTTTATAAACGATTGTTTACTGTTTAGAAGCCGATCATGGCATTTACGCGTGATCGTGAGCCGTAAACAAAATCTATATCTGTCATTCTCAAGGCGCGATACCGCGTACGTACATTTTCGTACGATTATCTAAGCATATTGAAACAAACGGCTCATTATGAACACTTAAGTACTCTAGACTTTTCAATTATTTTCTCTCTTTTTTCTTTTTCTTTTCTATTCTTTTTTAATTTATTTTTTCCTTATATATATATATATATATATATATATATATATATATATATATATATATATGTATGTATGTATGTATATATTATTCGAATCTATCTTCATCTCGCGCACATCCTATTGAAACCATCAATATCGTCTATTAATCAAGTTGCAAGGAATTTCTTAAGAGGAATTATGCTTTCTTAACGACAAATTGTGTTACGAAACTTGAAAAGATTTGATGCAACAACACATTATGAAAAATATGATAAAATTATATTATCGTATGCAATAATGAAAGCTTAACTCGAAAAAATGTGCCACGTGCTACGATATTCATTAAACTAGAAAAAAAGTCGTTTCTTTTAGCAGCAAAATAGATATCTCGCGCGTTATATAACGATGACTATGTGCTCTCGGCACTTCTATTTGACAGGTCATGGCTGTTTTTATGTTCTTACCCGAAGACAATCGAACGAACGAGTCTAATGTTAAATAATCATAATCCTAATCATCGAAAACTTACAATTGAGTTGTAATTAATCACAGTCGACGTAATTATACATTTCATAAAACATTCCTTGTATTATCTGATTTTTTTATTGGTCGAGTCAAATAAATGCACATAAGAATACTTTCAAATTTCGAATACTTACGAATGCTCGCAAACGTGATTGTATTTTACTTACCGATTTACAACGTACATGTAAGACGTTCATTATCAAGTTTCATTATCAATAGTAGCGATGATGACGCAGAAAAATAAAAATACCATATATTACGTCCTTACGTAAGGCGTCGTAATCAACCGTTTCGCATTGCTGCAAGGAGCGCCCTTGGATTTTCATCCTGTATCGCGGTCCTGCATCGTGAGACTGCATTTGTAGCAGCTTTACCGACTAAGAGTATAAAATGGAAGGATACTTTCTTCGTAACGTCCTTATCGCATATTTCTAGCATTTAATAATCTATAATCGACAAGCTATATAATCTAACTAAGATAGTGAAAATGCTAAATACCTCTTAATTTTGCGACCCGTTGAACGCCGATATTCAATTCCTTCAAATTTATTGAAAGATCTCGATTACTGTTCATTCTGATTTCGTGATTTCTAATCAGGTCACTGTTTATAGCTTTCAATTGTAACAATCGCTTCCTCATTTCTTCAACATTTTGCAATATTCGTGCATCTTCTAAGCGAATAACAACACTTTTAAGAAGAAGAGCAGTACTAGCAGCTTCCGCTTGAAGTTTCGCATCGACATCTTTTAAACCTACAACAACGAAAATAAATCTTATATTATTATGTTTATATTTCGTCACCTTTGAATAGCTTCTGATGACCCCGATTTCATGTAACATGAATAACATGAATTAAAAAATATATTAAATAATGAGATATAACCTTTGACACGTTCTAAAGCTTCTACCATCTTACTTTCGTCGTTTGGAAATTTTGATTCAGAATTAAGCTCTCTAAGACCCAAATACATTGCCAAAGACTGAACTATATCACCAGCGAACGTCGAGTCTTCCGTCTGTACTGTTATTTTTCCAGAAGGACTTGCCGTAAAGCAATGGACTTTGTTATCTCTTAACCCACGAAGCCAAAGTTCGATCGAGGCAGCGTTTGGCCCTTCTTCCGCGACTTCAAACTCCTCTGCAAGCAGAAGACTTTGATTCAACCATAATGCAATACGCTGTGCTCTCTCAGCAACCTACATAAATATCATGATTCCGATTAATCTTGAGATATGGATCGCTATATTGTAATCTCTTCTAATAATTTACCTCTATAGTAACGCCGCTATCCATTACCGTTTGGGAAGCTTCCTCTGGATGTGAAATAATTTCATACATACAAAATCTGGGTAATTGTCTTGTCATTTCGAAAACCTGTAAGATTAAAGAGTATTAGTATAAAAAAAAAAAAAGTAATAATAAACAATATTTATTATTATATTTTTGAAACTATTCTAGCCGTTTATAAATGTCAAATGTCAAATGCCTGTAATAAATCTGCACCGGGTGGACCAACACTAATTTTTACGTGTATATCGATGGGCCCATTTTTTGGAGGTCGTAATTCAATTTCTAATTCACCTTGCGGCCTATTTGGATGAGCTACAAGTGTTTCACCCTCGAATACACCTTCTGCAAATACTATGGCACAATAAACCTATGTAAAAAATGATGGCAATTGAAAGAGAATTATTTGTAATAATTTTATGATCTAAGAAATTAATGTATTACCAAAAGACCTGGTCCAGCTGCAACACCAAGACGGGCCGCGCCTCTAGCCGATATTAAACTAACTGCTAGCTTTGTATGATGATACATATTTGGAACCGATGCAGCTCTTTGTCGAAGTTCCATTTGTAAAGCTTGTTTCTTAGACAATAATTCACGCATTATTTCACCAGGCTCCGGAGCATCCATCGCAGTTCCAGGAGCATATCCACGCACTGACAATATTACTCTATTATAATATAGATTTTCTACTTGCCAAAGGTGAATGAAATTAAGTGAAATTCGAATACCTTCTCCAGAAAGAGATACAGCAACTAAATCTGGTCTACCTTGTCTTCTATAATCGGCCTCTACGATACCAGCCACACCGGTAGACAATTGTATTTTAAATATGACATCTCCGGTATTACAAGATCTCGCGTCGACTTTTCCACTACTCCATCCAGTAATGAGCTCTAGCACGCCATCTCCGTTTATATCAAAATTTCTTATGGACACTGCTCTGTGTTTAGACTGAAAATGAAATAGATAAGATGAATACAGATAGTTTATTGTAAATCTCTTTTCATCTGTACTTCTCACTTTAACTCGCCAAAGTCTTTGGCCAGCTTCATAAACACCTATTGTTCCATTTCCCACTGCATATGCAAATTGTTTATTAGAAAGTCCTGCCAACGCGGTTACCGATGCCGTTTCTTTTGTATCCCACACTATTGCATCTTCTTTCAATAATTTTATTTCAAAATCTTTTGTCCCAATAAGCAACTACAAATGTTATGGAATTAAATAATTAAATTTATAAAAGAAATCATTCATATAAAAAGGTTTACCAGATATATAAATGTTAATACGTCATACCTCGTTCTCTTGATCACCTTCAAAATCGAATATTGCAATGGAAGTAACTATATCTCCCATCACTGTCCAAAAAATTTCTGTTCCCTTGTAATCTAGAACGGTTATCGAGCTATTTCCACCAACGACTGCTACTTGATCCGATAACCATCCAAGTTTTCCTATCGTTATATACAGTGCACCATCTGTCATCTATTACATAAAAATGTATTAGCAAAATACTGTTCATTAAATTGTCTGATTGATATAATTAAGTATCATAACTGGTGGGCAAAGTACCTCTTTATAAAAAATATCAGCATTATCTTCTACGTGATAAGCGAGAATATGTGTAGCAGTTCCTATTAAAAGAATATCTCTTTCATCTTCTCCAAGATGCCCAGTGCATATTGCTGTTACCTGAGAAATTAATAATTTCGATCTTATATTTTCCTTATCAAATATAATTTATTTGTTTTATATTATTCTGTAATATCAAAATAAAGTTTTAATTCATATGTTTCTTAGATATCACCCGACCTGACTATCAATTTGCAATTCAGCAAGTTCTCCACTCCAAGATAATCTTCCATCTGGTTGTTCAGAATCATTGTTCTTAATTTGAGGTTGTCTATGAGGACTGTGTATTAAAATATTTCCCCCAGAGGTTACAGCTGTTAAACAAGCATGAGAACCATCAAATTTTCCACTAGCTACAAGACCTGATTCTATGTGTTTCTGAATATTTAATGAAAATGCAGCCATCTAGAAATATTGTAAATTAAATGTTTTAAGGTCCAAATAAATAACAACTTTGTCTGCTGCTAGTACTAGAGGTAGACCAAGGTAGAAACTGTAGTGTATTGATTTTTTCTGCCATATTATATAATACACCTTGTATCACCTATACATCAAATTTCATTTGTAAATGATTCATAACAAAGACAAACTTTGCTCCCTTAATAAAAAATCATTATCTACTTTGTAATATTTTATATTAGGTAATATATGCGGATCTTTTATAGTATATTACAGTTAGAAATACATATCATAATAATATACTCATATTACTAAATAAAAAACGTGTATATATGATACAATTAAAATGTAATAATGAAGTATATGATTTGTTATGCTTAAACAAGTATAATTATACATAAATTTATGTAAGATACATATCCTATCATAACGTATAATATATTTATACTGTACACATTTATTAAAGCATGAATATAATACAATAATAATTACATTAAAGCATATAGAAAACTCTCACGCATCAGCAAGATCACAATTTAGGTCACAATGCACTGGCAGGTACAGTAAAGTAGTCTTAAAAAAGGAATCACTGTCTTTGACCACTGCCACTACCGCCACCTGCACCTTCTGGATTGGTAGCCGATGTTAAAAGAACAAAGATCAACGCAGGAACAATATACATCCACTGAAATATTAGAAAAGAAAATAAATGAGAATTCCAAGTCCTTACATTATGATACGAGGGTAATGCAAATCTTACATATTTTCCAAGGAACGATCTGTTATCTTTGGTCTCTCCTCTTTCTCGAGCTTCGCGTTCTCGTTCTAGTTTCTGGATATAAGTAGCTGTATCTGGTACAGGTCCGCTATCTGGATACTTGACTATTACATTTGTATTCCACATATTTGTAAAAGGGCTGTCCATAACGCATGGACCAGAAGACGATAGACTTACTGCTATTGGCTCAGCGGTGCTATCTATCCATACCATTAAAATATCTTCAAGATCTGATCCGAGTAAATAACACTGCAATTCATAAATCTAACTTAAGACTCCTATAGAATAAACTGAACGTCGCGTGTCAGAAGAAAAATGTCTATGCATAAAAGAAAAATCTATGACTATACCGCCGGTATAGAAGTTAAAAAAGATGTTTCACTTCCAGAAGAAGTACGGGCTACTACTTTTAATCTATACTTTTCATCGCTCTTAGCTAAATCTTTTAATTGATTAATTTGTGCTTGTAAAAGTCCATTTTGACCAACAACCGAAGCTCCACTGCGTACACTAGTAATCGTTACATTCCCTCTTTCTACAAAATTTGGTACCGGTTCGTTATTGAGCGCATGCCATAATCTCAACTGAAGCCAACCATCCATTTCAAGTTCGATCTACAATTTAAACGATTATTATTTCATTATATTTTCATTATATTTTTAATTATGAATTTGACGAAACACAATAGACTTCACTAACCCCATATGTAAACGATGGTATTCCTAAGAACAAACTAAAGATAACACATGATAGATGCATGTCGTTGACTTATTTATCGATTTACTAGTTTAAATTAAACAAGAAAATTCATGAAAATGATATAACAATTACAGAATCAAAAATACATAAATTTCATTGCATATCAAGAGTTTCTGCTTTATAGAAATTTATCTATGTAACTATATCAGGGATATTATAATACAATTGCTTAATATAAAATGCTAGTCAGGCTGGCCAAATTTGAAACTCGATTTACACAAGCAAAAAGTCAACCAACACTATTTGTCAGCATCCTGTAGCATTTAATTGCTTTCGGAATGGTTCAGAAAATCTGAGCATCGGCTATTTACGTACACGAACGAGCAGGTAATAGCTACTTCACGGAACAAACATATTCCATTTAATCGTGATTGAAAATCAGTAGTGAGGGTACGAGCTTCTTCTCTTTTGCCGCAAAGTTCCAGGGACGCTACTATACGGAACTTTTTTTTTTCTCTCTCGAAAAATGTCGATAATGACGTTTGGCCCAACAATGAATCCCGGCAACAATAAATTATTTGCCGATTTTAACGAACAAGGTCTCATTATGAAGACGAAAGTTTAAGCGAGGACATGACTTTTTCGAATTTTTGTTTGCTTTGTTTCTATGCAGAAACTATTTTTAGAAAAACATCATTTTTTGGCGCGACTTTTTTCAAAGAAAATAAGAAATATTTCCAAAATTCGAGAAAGCCATGTCTTTGCAGAAAATTTCGTCTTTAAAATAAAACCTTGTATATCAATGTCGCTCAAGAATTATGCCTGTTCTCATTGTTGACATAAATCATTATAAAACCAGGAATAATGACTAGCCTCACTAAAAATTAAAGAATGTTTTCAAAGGACTTTGTTGAGTTTCATAATCTGCGATACGCGATCTGAATGGTGTAAATTAAAAACGAGTTAATAGAAATAAACTACCGTTCTTTTTTCTATTTGAATTTGATCCATTTGAAAAGATTAAAACTCTTTATGGAGGATTATTTCTATAAAGATTATAATTATAAGAATATATTAGATTTAAGATTAATCGTGAGTCTAAGATGTTGCACTGATTCGAAATCGTGACAACAGCGCAAATCTGCTTTCTCTTTTACAAAATGGTCGCCGGTTCTCTTCCCGAATGCTCCGATCCACTCAGATCCACTTAGATCCGCCACGTGGACAAAGGACAAAGAGGTCTTACTACTTTGAAAATTTCAGGAGAGTTCATCGATTAAGTTACAATTTTGGTAAAAACGAAAGTTTTTTTTTTATCTATTAATCTATAAAGTTTAATGAATAGTTAAGGCAAATTAATAATATCGGAAAATATATTTTAATATTCGTATAACCTTAAACCAAGTATATAAGTTCGTTGCATATTTGGTCATAACTTCTCAAGTATTTTTATAAAAGTTTCATTTCTCTATTCGTACTACAACATACGTAATAGGAAAAGTTTCAAAAATCGTGAACAATTTATTTTTCTCTCAAGTACATTTTCATATCTAATATTGAAACAAAAAAAAATTTCTTTTAATAATCCAAATATTGATTTCATATAAATTTATCTTATTTTTTTATGCAGATATTTCAAGCTATTTCAAAAGCTGAAACATGGGTAAAGAAAAAGTTCATATTAACATTGTCGTCATTGGACACGTAGATTCTGGTAAATCGACTACTACCGGACATTTGATTTATAAATGCGGCGGTATCGACAAGCGTACCATTGAAAAATTTGAGAAGGAAGCCCAAGAAGTAAGTTTTATAATCCGTTATTAACTATATGTTGTATCCAAATTATGTCATAACTTGAACGATAAAATCTTGAAACGATTTCCATTGTAAAACTATGAAGCCTGATGATAATTTGTATTTGTCCGAGCATTAAAGTTTTCTTATTTCCTAATAATATTGTGGCATTGCGTATATTATCAGGAATTCCTGTTATTTTTAATTTAATATATTTTATATATCAGTTGTATTATTGGAAATTATAGATGGGTAAGGGTTCGTTTAAATATGCCTGGGTTTTGGATAAGCTGAAAGCAGAACGTGAACGTGGTATTACTATCGACATCGCTCTTTGGAAATTCGAAACCTCCAAATATTACGTCACAATCATAGATGCACCTGGACACAGAGATTTCATTAAAAACATGATTACTGGCACTTCTCAAGCCGATTGCGCCGTATTGATTGTTGCTGCTGGTACCGGTGAATTTGAAGCTGGTATTTCAAAGAATGGACAAACACGCGAGCACGCTTTATTGGCTTTTACTCTTGGCGTGAAACAACTCATCGTCGGTGTCAACAAAATGGACTCCACCGAGCCCCCATACTCCGAGACTCGTTTCGAAGAAATTAAGAAGGAAGTGTCGTCCTATATAAAGAAAATTGGTTATAATCCAGTTGCCGTTGCATTTGTACCAATTTCTGGTTGGCACGGAGATAATATGTTGGAGGCATCGAGCAAAATGCCTTGGTTCAAGGGATGGCAAATCGAGCGTAAGGAAGGCAAAGCGGAAGGAAAATGTCTTATCGAAGCTCTCGACGCTATTCTTCCACCTTCCAGACCAACCGACAAACCGCTCCGCCTCCCACTTCAAGTAATTATTTATTTAATACATCTGTCCGATAAGAAATCTAAAATCTCTCTTTCTTAACGGTTTATACGTTATCATTTTTACAGGATGTTTATAAGATCGGTGGTATCGGAACGGTACCCGTTGGTCGGGTCGAAACTGGTGTTTTGAAACCAGGTATGGTCGTTACGTTTGCCCCGGCAGGCCTGACCACTGAAGTAAAGTCGGTGGAAATGCATCACGAAGCTTTACAAGAGGCTGTTCCTGGTGACAATGTAGGTTTCAATGTGAAAAACGTTTCCGTCAAAGAATTGCGTCGTGGATTTGTTGCTGGCGACTCTAAGAGTAATCCGCCTAAAGGAGCTGCTGATTTTACTGCTCAGGTAATAAAATATTTTTCCGTTTATACCTTTCCGAGAAAGAATAAGGGTTCGATTTATTTCAACGATAAATATTTAATATATTTGTTACATAGGTCATTGTACTGAATCATCCAGGACAAATTAGCAACGGTTATACACCGGTATTGGATTGTCATACTGCTCACATTGCTTGCAAATTTGCCGAAATTAAAGAGAAGTGCGACCGTCGTACTGGAAAGACCACCGAGGAGAATCCAAAATCAATAAAATCAGGAGACGCCGCTATTGTTACTCTCGTACCAAGCAAGCCCATGTGCGTTGAATCTTTCCAAGAATTTCCGCCATTGGGACGTTTCGCTGTACGTGACATGCGTCAAACGGTAGCAGTCGGTGTAATCAAGGCTGTTACTTTTAAAGATGCAAGCGGTGGAAAAGTCACCAAGGCTGCCGAGAAAGCTCAGAAGAAGAAATAACTATTTTCCGTATATGTTTATCGCCGGATTCTCCGGTCTACTATTACAGCTGAAACAGTTAGCGTTCTTTCTTCATATCTTTCATATAAGCTAGAATTTATATTGATGTTTTTATCATTATCGTTTCTGTTTTTTAAATTCTTTTTTATAAATTTATGTTCTACGAAAAGTAACAAAATTGACTTTTATTATTTTAGACACGATAACTGCGTATTTATCCAAGTATTGCAACGTACGTCGATCTTATTAAGACTATTATTTCGTAACTTGTTTCATCGTAAAGAATTCCGCAGGGAAGGCAACGAATCGATGACCTATTGTCGATGATGACGAGAACAACAACGCTCTTACATGAAATATATGAAGCAAGAGTATGCTACCGAATGACATCTATTATTTCATAACTCACAACACGAATGAAATAATTTAGCTCGGCTTAATTATATTTTTTTAATTATTATACGGAACGAATAAATTCTCCATCTGCGAAATTTATCCTTTAATCACACAAATCCCTTTTACTTTAGTTTTATTTTAACGTTAAGATTTGTAAAAGCGGCCTTACGATTGGGTCCGTTTGATATACTTGCGAACGATGAATTTGAATAGATGGCGATAGCATTGATACGAGACGAATTATGAATATTCGGTCCAACGTCAGTAGGAAGCAGCACTTTAGAAAGATATGGCTGCGTTTGTAACCGGTCTTTCCTCTTTTTGCAATATATTTTCACAAAGCTCAAAATTGTTAAGGCGTGATGTGAGTACGATTAAAACGCATAAAATTCGTCATATATATATACATATACATGTTGACACACGCGAAAAGTCTCGGTGATATTTTTTACTACCAAATGATTACGTACCATCGACGAAGTATCCTAACCTTTTAAAAATCCATATTTAAATAACGTTAAAAATCTAATAATAATAAAATAATATTTCTTTCTTTTGCTCGTATAAAGTATAGTGCTACAACGTTAGTAATATTGTAGTTTCAGCAAATACGCAACTATGTCGGCTGCAGAATGAGACGCGACGCTAAGCGTAGGAGTTTGGCCGGGCAATATGCGGAAGAAAGATTGAGATTGGTTGCGATGAAACGAAATGACATTTTACCTATTGAAATTAGAGTAACTAAACCCTCTTTAGATCAATTCAAACCCTTTTTTTTTTAGTTCGTAAAGAATTTTACAACATATTTTTCATTCATTTTAGGAGCTTGTCGAGAAACAAATACAAGAAACGATTCCTAGACAGACTGCTTTAAGACAATTGACTTTTCGGTGTATACTAACTTCGCGACCTAGGGGCGTCGTATACAGATGGAGATTATCAAGGATAGTGTTCCGTGACTTAGCAGATTATAATAAATTAGCTGGTGTACAACGAGCTATGTGGTAGGACACGAAATATACATCGATGGTAAAGAAGAAATTCGGTCTTTGTTTCCTCTCTCGAGTATGTTCGTGCAATCCATATGCGTAGATTAAATTGTAAAAAGTGAAAAATATTAAAAAAAAAATCTGAAGATGTTTTATGAATTTTTATTGGGTCTCATTTTGTAAAAATTAAAAATGTTGAAATTGTTCGACAAAGTATTACCAGACTATAACGATTTGATTGGTTATTATTACTAGGGGGGGAAATGTCGTGTCGTCGTCTTCACGTTCCGACAGATAGCGCGCAAGTTTAAGCGATAGATCAGCTGTTCTCCCAACGATCTCCATGATCGCCTCTATTTACAGTCGAATAGCGGGAGATTACCGCATTGTCGTTGTCATTTTTTAGTCTATAATTAATACCGTATGTATTTTTAATTATACGAGATTTAATTGTTGTGAACGTTATAGAATATTATTTATCTATCATAGATCAGTTTTTTTATTTCATAAGTATTTTTTTCACTGTACAAAATACAAAAACATTTTGTATTTATTTGCAGTTTTAAACAGAATCAAAACGTGTGTAATTCATAATGAATGACTCATTCTTAGAAGATTTAGATTTGTTGTCAAACGAGAAAAGAAGTTTTGTAGAAAATCAATTAGATCGACATGTAACGATCAGACACATAACCTCTTCGCCCTTAGAACGTTTATCGGAACAAGATGATTTTGAAAAACTTGTACAACAACAAAAAAATGAAAGTTTCTCGACCAAGGTATCAAAATTGCCACAGATCAGAGAATCTAATAAAAAGGAATCGCCTATCAAGGATGTAAAAACTTTAACCGAACACGATACCCGAAAGCACATGGTAAAAGCAAAATCCTCTGAGAGGAAGGATAAAGGTGCTGAAAATAAATTGAAGTCAATGGAAAATAAAGTTAAATCAGACTGTAGAGAAAAAGATAATAAACAAGAAGGAAAAGTTAAAATATCGGAAAGTAAAATTACAATTAAAGATCATAATCGTCGGTCTGGTAGTTATAAGGATAATACCCGTTCCTTGGATAATTCCAGTAAAGAGAACAGTCGTCCGTCGGATTCTTCAAAAGGAAGCATTCCTCACGTCGATATAACGAAGGAAAGGGGAGGACGTGCGATCGAAGGTTCTACGAAGAAGTCTGAAACAAAAGAATTTGATCCAGTCGCGTTACTTAATGCAATCAAAGATCTCGTAAGCACCTATACCAAACAAGAAAGCACGAAATTGTTAAAAGCTATGCAAGAGTTTCACATAAATTCGCAAAAAACTTTTATTAAGAGTACATTGTTGCAAACCGACGAGATAATTAAAGAAATACATCCTAGCAGAGATTCGATTCGTATGAGAGCGTTAATAGAAGAAAATGAAAAATTACAAGAGGATTTAATTATTTTACAAAAACGGTATAGTGATTTACAAAAGAAATTAGACGAGCTAGAATTTCTTAAGGAGGAAAACACGTCTTTGAAATTGAAATGTAAAGAATTGTCTATGCAGCAACAATGAATATTAAAACAGGCTTTAAGACTTTAGACGTAACATACTTCGAAAGTAATGACATTTAACATTTATATGACGTCACAACTACTCTATACTTTGCCAATGAATCGTTAACAAATCTCTGCCAAACGGTGATATCATTCTAAACTTCCTATTGTTAATTTAATCGTTAATTCTTAAGTAGGAATATATATTAAAAGTTTTCTATAATAAATGTAATAAACCGTGCCTGTTTGTAGGATATTCGCTCGACTGTTAATCGTAGAAACAAGTATGTTGTCACAAAAATAATTTATTTTTATATCATTCCATTACTTACTTATAATGTAATCCATTGTCAGCGGTCACATTTGTGCATTGTTACTCTGCTAAATAAATATATAAGCAGTATATTATTAAATCGGTATATATTGCGTATAGTGTTGATTTGTCCGAGCGACCGATGATAATGCATTAAAAATACGTTTAATACATTCTGCATAAATATTTATTAATTATAATGTGTATGCAATCATTTAATAAAGAATTTTATTCTTATTAGATTGTTATATTAATACTTATAAAATGCTTTCAAGCATATATCTTTTAAATATATAGTTTTATGTTACCAACTAGAAAATATTAAGCACGATGAAGATTGTAAAATTATTTATGAAAATTTATATTTAAATGCTTAACTCATGATAGAATTCATATTAAAAATTCAACATGTTTTTTAATGAATGATATATTCATTAACAAATGATAGAATCTGTAGATCTATTTGTACAATTACGAAGAGAAATTCTTAGTGAATTCGTATAGGCCATTTCTGAAGCAACCGACAAACATTTCCAGTACTCGATTCGTGTGTCATTTCTTGTTTTTTTTTTCTTTTTCTTTTTCAAACATATTCTTTATGTGTATTATTTTTTTTCCGTTTTCGCACGATCTCATAAATGAAGCGTATATATTCCACATTTCTTTTATAATTTAAATCTATAAGCATTCGTCGTTTTTATTAAAAACTTGCATACCAAAGGCTTCACATTTTTAATTTATAAGCCACTTATAAATCGCATCATTATTAGAAGCATGCCTCTGAGGTTTTAGATAAATGAAGAGTATTCCCATTTTTAACATCTCCTTCCAATAAGAAATAAATCTCTTTCTTGATATACAACTTTTTTTACTTCGTTTATATATGGGTTAGTAACGATATTCGAAGTACGCCGTATAATATAATCTTGAAGTTGACTTTCCATTTTGGTCATCAGGATTGATTTTTATATTATAAAATGAACACACTATATATGCCATATCATATTTCATTCTTACTTCATCAGATGGTCACCGTCACTATTAACAATTTAATCACGATGAGGTCTTTCACGCAATTCTCTTCCTTCCGTTTCATTGCCATCTTCTTCTTCATCTTGATCCTCATTGTCAGTGCGCTCTCCTTCTTCCGGTGGTCTCGTCCATCTATAAAAAAGTAGATTATAGAAGATTAGAAGTAGACAAGATTACTTAGTGATATCATTGATTTATAATTCGTGAACGCACACACAAAATTAAAAATATAATAATAGATTTTAACCTGATAAGGGTTTCTGGAGATCTGTATAAGAATATGAGTTTTGCAAACAAATCCTCTTCCAAACACAGATCACCGCTTTCGCGTACTAAATAAATATCTAAACATAGTCTAAGAATCCTGTCGACGTACGGTAGATCATCGAACATTATCTTTGGCGCCATATCGCTTACTACCTTCCGCATCATTTGACTTATCACGATAACAGCAGTAGTATACAAACCCAAAATTCTAGCGGAAAATAAATAAAAAAGATTACAGGATTATGCGACGACGATATAAGTTCAGTGCATTTTTTGTCTCCTATAATTTTGCCATACCCAAACCCACTGATGAAGCTCAATCCTTGTGGAAATGCTTTATCGTTGAAAAGGAACATCGTAATGTATTTGCAATCATTCAATGGTATCTTTTGTAACAAATCTAAATAAAAACGATCATCGCAAACTTCTTGTACGTTCCACCATTGCTGATTTGCACAACATTGTCGGTCGATGGATAATTGCAAGCTAATATTTCTATAAAGATATTTCTCATTATGCGTATCATCGTCCTCTTCATTTAACGCTGAAATCGATTTCTTCGTTTTTATTCTATTTTAAAATATATATATATGTATTTCGTTTTTTATAACGAATACGACATTTAGAATGATTCTTACATTGTAAGCTCGATAATTGCATTAATTGTGGAACAACGTCGGTGGATCTACTGGTAACTTTGAGGAATTTTGGAAATAAATGTGGTATGATTATTGTAGCATTATTAGATGGAATCGATCCGTTCGTAATTAACATGTCTACTAATGTCTTCCTCGCAAGATTGGGTTCTCCATTTATATCCGCTGGTAGTATCACGTCATAACTATTCGTTGTTTTACCAGTCGAATCCTTTATATCCGTTTTTCTAGAGACTGTCCATTCAATGTGAACAACAACGTCTGCCGGAGATTTCAATTCTTCAATTAATCTGTGATAAAAAAGATGTCTGAATATAATAGTTTATAGGTAAGAAAAATCGGTGGAAATTGCTCGCTGATTACGATTGGGATTAGAAAATTTAATAAAAAATTAGAGATTAACAAAGCAAATCGACGAAGCAAACCTTATTTTGTCGGGCGGTGAAATATCCCATAATTTCCTAGAGAAACCACTAAGTTTAATAACCGCCACATCTGTATTAATATAATTTTCTAAGAAGGTAATCGCTGCTTTATCCTGAGTATACAGGTCCGTAAAATTTTTATATTCTTCTTCGCTGTATTCAATGATCGAACTTGTCTGAGCGGACATCGAATAAATCGGCTCGTACGGTCCTATCGCTATCTTCATCGACACCTCATAAGGCAAATTCGAAACACCAACCGTTCCGCCAAGTGCGAACAATAAGAGAGGGAACCATATAAGACCTATTATGACACAAAGTGCACCTCCGCCAGCGAGATACTTGCTCATTTGAGTCTTTTTTTCTCCTCGTGGTTGTGGAAAATCTGTTTCCATCCCGCGCATGCACTGTAATTCGAAAGAGTATCGATCAAATTTTGTAAATAAATATACCATCTTTGATCTATGGTACGTTTCTTTTTTTGGAGAATACCTTAATCTGATAAATACTGGCAAAGATATCTTCCATTTTAAACCAATCCATTATTGTCATAGAAGTATCGGTCCAAATCCAATCCATGACAGCTCGCAATTCAAACAAGAATGGAACTAACATGAATCTGCACGAAAGCAATAAGGTTTCATTTGATCATTTCGTAAAATGAAAATTCAAAAAAAATATATAAAACACATATCCACCCTTTGAATAAGACGTAATTTACTATGCTATATTTCTTGCATAAGAAATTGCCGAGTATGCGCGTTGGATATCCCTGGCGCAATTGGTATGCTGCGAGCAACAGATAGAAACATTTCATCATATACCAGATCTGTGGTGGTAATTTGTAATTAAATTGTCTGTAATATTAAAAAAAAGGTATGATGGTATGGGAACATTTCGAATAAATTATATGGCATATATCATTTTCATTACTAGATGTATTACCTTTCCGTAACGCTCGGTAATATGAAGAACATCCACATGTGAACTCCAAATATCAGGCAATATTGAAAGATCAACTTTCCGACAATGGATTTTCTCAAGAACAAGGCTCTATCGATAACTATCAAAGCAAATTGAAGCAATAACATCAGTAGGAAAGGCATGGGTACTCGGTTTTCTTGCAAATAAGCCGTCACTCCACCATCGCCCTGCTGCGTCTGCAGAGAACAAATCGATATTAATGGCGAGATTATGAAATGATAGAGAAAAAAAAAAGAAAATCGTATCGCTTACTCCAAAGGCAGAAAATCCAAAAATCAGCAGAAGGAAATTAAAGAAATCGCAAAGAAACATGTACGCGTAGACGTTCGTCTTCTCTTTGCCGACGGGACTAAGAATTTTAGTAAAGAATTCTTTCATAGGTTCTAGATACTTGTTAAATCTGAAATAATTTCGATGATACAGCTCGAATCGATCGGATCATTTTTTCCTATCTTTGATTTTTCGACAAAGTAAACTTACGTCATATTCATGGTCGTCGAGATGTTCTCATTGTGAGGATGTACCTCTTCACCTTGAATAGCTACAAGCTTCTCGTTTTCATTTACATTAGTTAATGCGTTATTCTGCGAATTCGTTTTCTCATTAATATTTAAAACCCTACCCTTTGGTGTTTTAATATTGGCGTGTGATCTATGTAACGAAAAAAATCATCAATACGATGAAAGAGAGAGAGAGAGAGAGAGAGAGAATCTTGGCTAGCGTAAATAAAACTATTATTAACGAACATACTCTGCAGTCTCTTGCTGGCAAGAATTTGTCGTCGATTCTTCCGTTTGGCCATCGCCAGAAGGAGGATTGGGAGGTTTTGACTGAACCACTGTCAAATTAGAAGGGATAATCTTCCTTGGCTTTATCGACGGTGTGGTCCATTGTCCCAATGATTTAAGCATGAACCTACGTTCGGATATTTACAATTTAAACGTTATAATAACAATGTTTCATATGTTTTATATACTTTATGGAACAGAAAGTACCTATGGAAGAAAACCATAAGCAGTAACAATAAATCCCACAGCGCATAATTTTGTTGTCGTTCAACGCCAATGATTCTGGGTGCGAAGAGCGGATCGTTGGATGTTGCCTTTCGACTCCAAGGAATGAGTTCCAATTGGAAAATGCATTTTATAATGACGATTGCCTGTGGACATGTACGCATCGCGTTTGTCAAATTAATTCTTAATATACGCATATAACGACGCTTTGGAGATTCGACGCTTCGTACAAATTCTTACCTCCGTATAAGCGATTAAAGTCACCCAAAAAGTTTTCGAAGGTCGCGGAATCGTGAGAGAACCCCAACAAAACACCATCAGAGGTAATGGCGTGGAGATAACGGAGGCATTTTTAATTTGATGAAGAAATACCATGAAATAACACAAAAGGCTCGAATGTGCCAGAATTCCAAACCATATCGATGCTGCCAATTGAATTATCGGTGGTTGATCAACTTCGGACAATTCTGCAACCTCCTCTTCGACTTGGCTTTGTGATATTTGCGAGAAAATCACGCTGCGTGCAGAAAGTATTCGGATCAGGCACAGTTTTTAGTTCGAATGTACTTTTTTCAAGTAAATTTACAGAAAGCAAATGTATGTCCTTTTGCTAATTTCTGCAAATCATTAATATTAAAAAAAAGCACAATTAAAGCTCAGCTCGGGAACTGTGTAAACGTACCTGTAAAATAGGACTAATTATAAATATCGGCGAATCTTCGAAAATACACGTGCTAAATAAAAATGAAACGAACGTAATTTGCACTCTATAACATAATTCGTTTTTGGTTCTTCAAGCAGGGACATAAACGAAAACATGAAATTATATCTAAAATATATGCCCATGTACGACGCAGACGATAGTTGTGATCAATGCTAAATGCGATATGTGCCGATAAATGCGTGCAAAGGTGTATCGATAGTTGTCGGTATTATGAAAATAATCCGTTCAATTGAAATATACAACGCAATCTCGATACCTAGATGAGGACTTGTCCAATCCTCGCTCCAAACTTGGCGCCAGGATTCGTATATGAGGTACTGTCAGCGAGCTTTCCTTCCTAGCAGAAATAACACCGCTCTTTCTACGTTTATTTTAGGTCATATCGCCGAATACGGTTAATATAATATTTCTCGATAAAAATACGATAGAACGATGTTAGGGGTGTTACAGGATAGGATAGAATGGAATGTAGGGATTAAAAACTTACGTCGGAAGGTTCTGTTTGGATACGTCGTTTAGCGTTTTGGGATTTCGAAAGTGCTCAAATAATTTCCTGTTAGTCGAAAGATACATCATGAGTAACGTGACTTTTTGCGTCTCTTATCTCTTGCATTTCTATTTACGTTTGGACAAAACAATACATTTAACGTATTCATTATATCGATATTAAAGAAACACCCTACACAGGATCGAAGGATAAGACATTAGGGAGATTTTATTTATTACATTTCCATGGGATCTTTGTTAAAATATCAAAGCACTTACCTCTCGACTTGAGACGGTCGCTGACTAGGACCTTCGCCGGGATTAGCAGCTCCTTCTGTATCTTCATTGGTTGTCGATCTGTCAGAGCGAGCACATTTACTACTATTCTATACATATATAAACTACCGTATACATATATAAACATATCTTTAGGAGCAAAGAAGAAAAGAACAAAAAGGAACTAAAATTATTCGTACAGATACAAATATTGTACGTTACTAGTCTTTCAAACTATTTAGCGTTCTTTTAAGCTATCGAGTTTGAATGATCATCTTTTTATTTACAAAGATGATCGTTATGTCGTCCAACTACGTCACTAATCTACGAACATACTCTTTAAGAAGCCAACTAGAAGATGGGGATATTTCTTAAGGACATTAAAAATAAATCAAATTTCAAGTACATACAGTAGCGTGAGATAGCACAAGATTTCTGACGTATACATTGGAAATATTTATATATACCTACGCGATTACGCTAAGTAGCAAAATGTAACGATAGAAAAGTCTCCTTACCTTTCTTGTACAAGTGGTATCGGTTGCCACATTTGATTAATTCCTAATCTGAAACCCGTTCTGAAATCCGATTTTTCCTGTTAACGCGAAGAAAAAAAGAAAATGTTACTTGGTTTAAAACGAACGAGAGTATAATCTTCAAAGAAAGTAATATATTTGGATATATACCTTTAATATTTTCTTCTCCATCGCTAAAATCTTGCGAATATATCTATAATCTCGTGAAAATTGATTGAGATACTTAATCATCGAGATCAGAGTACTATTGACCATTACCAAAAAGAATTTAAAATATGTAGAAATGGAAACTTTTTTTTCTTTTCCATCATCCTCCTCGACATTCCTTTCCACCGTTTTATCTTCTTCCTTTTGTTCATCCTCGGAAGGTGGAGGTTTTGTCAAGTCCACCGCTGCTAGTTCTTTTTCTTCCGATTCAATCTCTTCCGACGTAATGCTCGTTCGATCGGCGGCCTAATATTTCCAAAATAAATCCAAAATATCAATTACGTACATTTATGTATTGTCCACGTATATTTTGATATTGAAAACGATCGCACGATCAATTTTTAGAATTTAACGTATATGTTACCGTTCACGATAAAAAAAATATAAGTTAGACGTCTCTCGTATCAAATCCTCAAATTGACAGAGGCGATCGTTTACAAGTCTACCAAAAATACAATCGCCGATTATTCGTTATTAACGATTATTGTTAAATAACAAGAAGCTTGTGATTGCAGGCCCTAGACTGTAAGAAACAATAAATAAAGATAGTAAGCGCAATATATCGAGCGATTTACATGTAACGTGTGTATATATAAATATATAAACATACATATATATATATATATACACATATATACAGATATATATATATATACACACACACATATATATATATATATACACATATATATATACACACACATATATATATATATATATCAGCGACGAAGTCTCGCTGTCGACTGCATCTACGAACATTGAGAAAAAATACGTAACACGA
This sequence comes from Dolichovespula media, assembly GCA_911387685.1. NCBI lineage: Eukaryota > Metazoa > Arthropoda > Insecta > Hymenoptera > Vespidae > Dolichovespula > Dolichovespula media. The sequence goes on from OU426859.1 coordinate 311,072, forward strand.
GATTGTCGATGTCAAACAGAGAAGAGCACACGTAGATATACCTTCGCCATCGTTTTGAAGAAGCTGAGAAAGCGCGTGAGAAGAATATATGTACCTGATGGAAAGAGAAAGCGATCGGAATTACGAAGAATTATTACATCTACTGTTAAAACTCGTGAACGTTTTTCAATTATGTTAAATTTCCTCTATTGCGATTACATAATCTAACACATATTTAACTAGCTGAAATATGTCAAATTACGATTCAATATTGACTATATTAGATATGGAAGATTAAGTACACAGATTACTGAAAGAAGACGTATGTGTATAAAAAGATAAATAGAGCATTGCAGACTGAAGCGTATAGATGGTTACAAGCTAATTCGAGTTTCGTGCTATCGCAATTTCAAAGAGGTTGTCTGTGTTTATTCAAATCTTTTAATACGATCGCGAAATCAAGAGATAAGAGATTTGCAAGGAAAGCGATAGCGTCTTTATTCCACGATCGGAATATTATAAGATAATAATTAGTTTTGTTAAGGAAGGATAAGAGAAAAGACCGTCTCCGTGACGAGATTTGCCTAGCGTACACGAAAGAAAAAAAAGAATAAATAAATAAAACAATGAGATAAAAAATAAGTCGAAAAAAATATAAAATATAGTCAGCGGCGGTGGCAACAATAAGAGCGAGAGCAGTTGCGGCGGCTGCGGCTGTGGCTGTGGCTCAGGATGGAAGGAAGAAGAGTTAGCATAGTCATGCAGTCTTTCTTTTTCTTTTTTTTTGGTTCTTTTCTGTTTTCTTTTTTTTTTTTTTTTTTTTTTGTAAAGGGGATCTCACGTCGGTCGGCACGGCAGTCTCGGTCTCGGATCGCGCGCTCAGATAGGACATGGACGATTTCTTCCGCGTCAGCGGTACGCTCCGACGGCGAAGTCTCAACGCATCCTTTTTCGTTCCTCCATACATGGCAACGTGGGTCGCTATCGCAATGTCTGTCTTAATCAGCGTATCCATCAACTGCAAGGACCACACTTACGCGTCATTTTCTTTCCCTCTTTCATCATATTTTCTTTTCCTTTCTTTCTCTTTCTCTCCTCGAGAATAGGTTCAAAGTGAACAAGAAAAAAAATAAACAAGAGCATACTTTTACTATATTCGGAACATATTTTAAATATCAGGCGTGCGTGAAATGAGATCAAATCGAGATCGAATGAAACGTATGTGTACGCGCAAGTATGTAGATAGGTACATATGTAATAACGCAAGTCAAGCTTAGCCGAAGGTTCCTTGATATCGTGAAATTGAATATCAAGAGGGGTTCGTCTTTATTCCGTCAAGCCCAACAACGATAATCGTTCCGTTTCTATGAGCGTTTCAACGGATTATAATCTTTGGGCGGATAAACCAAGTGGGAAGAGTTAGTAAAATCTTTTTTCAATCCAAACGAATTTCAACCAATCCAACATGACGTACCTCCGTTATCGTCATTCTTCTGTCTCGTACTTCTTCCTTGAGTGGTTCGTCTTCCTTTCGTTCTATCTCGGTATCAGCCACAATATCGGTTATATCGTCGTCGTCCAAATCGTCGAACATGTAGTAATCGCCTGACCTGATGGCTGATGAGAAAAACGACATAGTCGTTATTATTATTACACTGCTACCCGATAGTAACTTAAAAGAAGTTGAAGCCATGCACCGAATACGAGAATCTCTTAAATATTTAGATTAAGCAAATAATACCCGAAGCTATTCATAGTTGAAGCTAAATCAGATCAATTTTGTAGAAATTATACGTTCGTCACTCGAATAAATTGTTGCTCTTAAATAATATTTCGAAACGATTATCTAAGAAATAGAGTTGTACGGATAAAAATTTCAAAATTGCATCTGATTCGCTTTGACACGTATCATTGATAAAATTAATTTTAGTTATTTATATCTCTTGGTTAGTATTCCTACAAAGACGGTAACATACATAATAATGTACAGAATTAATCGTAGGATTAATTATTAGGGTAATCACAGTCATTAGCGACATCAGTTAGACAAGCTGTTATATGTACAAGTTATACAAGTTCTCCCTGTAATAATTTCATGTGGTTAAATTGGAGAGGCAATGGAGTTAATATGGGAATAAAGCCCAGAGGTTAAGTCGTAAAAGTTATTAATTTACCCTCTCTGTTGGTCTTTGGCACGCGAACTTTGTACAACGGCCGAGTCCCTGGATAAAGAGTATCTAACAAAACATAACAGATAAATAAAATGTAGATGGAAAAGTGTGATGAAAAATAATTGATCTGTCTTGTAATGATCTTATATCTCGCCGGTTGAAGTAACGGCTAACAAAATAATGATTCGATTTTATAACTTAACGAGGATGGCGTGAATCAAAAGGAAAAGAAAAGAAATGGAAAAAAAGGAAAAAAGTAATAAATCGGTGATCGAAATGACGCGCGACTACTAAAACTGCATCTTAAAAAAATGAGAAAAAAATTATGGAGCATGAATCGTTGGGAAATCGTAATGCGCGTAGAAATGATATTACAGGTAACGACCAATGAATTTCTACGTAAATCGAACACCTTCCGTTGGCCGAGCGAAATTTAGTTAAGGGCGAGTTTTATCCGTATCGGCGTATCCCAATTATCGCTTTTTACACGGTGCAACGAAAGTAGAAAAAAAAGGTAGAGAAATGGTTTGGGTTTAGTGGTGACGGATAAGACGAACTAAACGAAGTGCTAGAGCGTGGAAGCTTATGTACAGGACATCGTAGCAGACTGACGACGAGGACGTTGTTTCCTGGAGTGTCGTTACATGTGTGATGAGAGTGCGGGGAACGAGAGGCGGTGGAGACGATGGACTGCCTCTGCGTCTGGGGTCCGTTCATCCAAGGTGGACCGATGAAACTCGATTGACGTCGATGTCTCATCGAGGATGTCAACGAGCGATCTTGAAGAGGCTGATCGTAGGGCGGAGGAGAGAAGACTGGGAAGGTTTCGTCGGGCGAGGGCCCACGTGGATTCAGCTCGCTACTCGGCGGAGAACCGAATGATATACGAGTGGGCTCGAGGTAAGCCTCGAGGCTCACCGTCATGATGGCCGAATTCGGTGTTGGCGCTTGCAAGAGCGACGCCGTTCTCGGGGTTAACGGAGGTGGCTCGTCATTGTTCTCGTCGATCGGCGTCTGATAGCCCTGCGGTGGCGTGTGACCCGACGAAACGCACGAGCTCACGCTGGAAGACCTCGCCAAAGGTGCTTCCCCTTTTCGTTTGCATTAAATAAAGAGACTCCGGATTAAGGTGCGAATCGATGTGCGTTTCGCGTGCTCGACTCACTAGAATAAACTGCGTCGACTTCGATGACAAGGGATAATAGGGTAGAGGAGGGAATGAAATTAACCCTTCGAAACTTTTTCGAAAGTGTTTTCGGAAGGTCGACAAGGGATATTAAAGGGATGAATCAATCGATCATTTTTCTTGTCAAACTGAATTAGGGCTGAATTACGAGCGAACTAGGAATTTGACTTTTGCCTCTTCATCCGAGACGTGCCATTTTCCTCATTGCAATTTATAATAATATCGTATGTATTATTAAAAAGAAACTATCAATATATATATATATATATATATATATATATATTCGAACTAACGAACTAATCCGATAAATCGACCCTATTGTTAGAACGCATTTGAACTTGGACAATCACGGTCGATAATAAAGAAACGATCTCTTACCTATTTTGTGGGTTTCGGGTTCTCTATACGATGGTCCCTGAATTTTTCTTTGATTAGCTTTAATCTTGTCCATTTTGTATTTGAGTTTTTGTAGGATAGCCTTTTCCACGTTATCTTGGATCTTTATGCGTTTCTGATGCAGCTCCTCAAGAAGTTCAGCCCCTCGTGACGCTAATATACTCATTGCCTTTGTTTCGTCCACGATATGGAAGAAATAATAACTTTTAAAGAGGCGCATTTGCATCAAGAGAAAGCCAAAACATAATCCATCCCAAACCATGCCGATATCTTCTCGTGGTACTTGGCAAGTATCTCCTCCGATTCCTACATCGCCCGTTGCGCTGTGGAATTTTTTTAGACAGGCAATACCTAGTAATTGGACTAGCCAGTAGGCAGAATCTTGTAGCTAAACATCGAAATTATTGTTTTGTTTTCGTTATTATTACTTGTTTCTTAAAGGCAAACTTTGTACGAGTAAGAATAAACGCGATAATATGGAGGGAGATATTACCTCCTGCATCAGGACACATCCGACACCTTGAAGCAAAGATTTCGAAAAGATGACGATGACGTTATAACCGATTAACATGTTCCACCATTTGAGTATTGTTTTGACCGGTCTCAAGTAGAAATCGCTACCCTGCCATAGTAATACAAAGGCACCGATAAGGTATCCAAGGGAGAACAAATTTGTTCTTTTTGTTCCAGCCAAGAACATAATAGACAGAGTGATCCACATTAGGCTCATCATACTGCCACGTTTAAATACATCCAACCAGCAGTGTATATGAGAGACGTAGTCTTTAACGGGATTTATAAAATTCGGATTGTCCATGTCCTGATAAACGGAAAAGTTATGGCCTGCCACGAATTCTCGTCCGGCCAGTATGTTACTTTGTTCGATACTAAAGACAAGGCTCTGCCGACTGATCATCATTAGTAATAAAAAGTCACCTAAAAGTTAAAGGTAAAAGTCAAAGATAACATTTCGTTATTCCAATACGAACGAATACCTACAGATTAATTTCTTAGGATTCGGTGGATAATCTGGATCTGGAAAATACATCCATTCTTGCAGCTTTCGTAACGTCTCCGAATGACTCCAAGGATATTCTACGTGTTACAGTTGGATGAAAATAATACGTTATGTTAGGATCAATGAGCGAAATTGCGTCACGTCGCAATTCTTATTAAAAGTATACGTACCTATGCAAAACCATGTAGGTGGTGCTACCACCAAAGCATATTGTACGGGCAAGGATACTATAGCGAACGTTTTGAAGAACGGCCATATCCTAGAAATGGTTTTCCTCTTCAATGAGAAGAACAATAGAAGCCAACAACCATAAAGAACGGAGTAAAAGTCGAGTCTCATGCCAATGAGTGCCACAATTCCGATAAGGCACATCTCAAGGCCGAATTTATAAAATCCATAATTAAAGAGGAACTTCAAGCATTCCGGTATACCCTTGTCTGCGTCTACTCTGATAATATTTGGAAACATGACTTGAGGAGTGTCCAAAGACTCCCCCTTTGCGTTTCGATAAAACCATTGTCGAATTCGAATGATTTTTCTTAAGGTCGTTACTGTGACTATACCGATGTATCCCTTCAACAATTCCGCAAGATGCCCAGGCTCGCCCTTCTTTATACCAAACCATTCTACGATGTTGTATACGGTTTCATTGCTAGCATACTTTTCTGCACTATCGTTAACTTCCTTCTATAAGCGAATAATTCCATCGATTTAGCAACGTTTACATTTACCAAATGAATATACAACAAATAGTCATTCGGCACTATCGACTGTTCACTCACCGTGCAATTAACATTCCAATTATTATGATCGATATATTTTATTTGATACAACATCTTCGTTACCATTAAGAGAGCAATGGTCGCAGCTATAATGTTGATCGACATAATCTGTATGTTCCTATTGAAATTAATTACGATAACAATAGCAAGAACGAAGAGGAAGTTTATCGCGCATACCTGAAAATGATAACGGTTACATATTGCAAACTGATTAATAAGAACATATACCACGTGGATTTAACTCACATCATTGACACACAAAAGAATCAGAGAAATAAAGATAATTTTCTGCATGTGAATTTCCAGAAACAGCCAAGTATAATTGTAAAAATTGAATACATGATCCATTAAATTTCTAAAAAATTCGATTCTTTCCAATCTCGACATTCCTGTAAAAATAAGGTTCAAACGTATTTCGAACGATCCGATATTTGTTTGTTTGGACGTAATAAATTAATACGCATTAACGTACGCTTAAGTTGGTTCAAAGTATACATATTGGACGTCTCTTCTTCTCCAAGAATAATTTGTGCGGGTGACGTCGTGGAATCATTCAAACTGGAGGTATGACCGAGACTCGATCGTCTAAGGGCGCTTTCTGGTCTAAGAAAGTGATCGATTGTCACGTTAAAATTATACGTGTAAAGGTCTAGTGATTTCTCGATGAATTTTGTTTTTTTTTTTTTTTATTTTTTATTTTTTATGAATCGGCATAGATTACATACCCGAGTTTATCGATAGTCGTCACTTTTAAGAAGTCATTATGAAAATAATGCATCTGAAGCACTGTGATGATAACGAAAAATGTTGGTATCAGGAGTCTTACGAAGAAATCTTTCGTTTCATATATTTCCAAGCCAATGTCCATTTGTCTACGGAGAAAATAATGATTATAATAAAGGGGAAGAAATTATGGAGTAATGTTTGTGATGTGCGGTAAATGGGGAGTACTTGCAATTGTTCGTTTATCCCCAAATAATTCCAATATTTCGGAAAATTTTGGAATTGATAGGTATACACTAGTATCAACATGATTACCGAATAGCCAATGACGGTTATCCAAAATGTATACATTACTTTTCTCCATACCAACCAGGATATCTGAAAGTTTTTCAATCGATTACTCACGATCTTACGTTAAGCCGTTGATTAATCGCGAATAATGAATATCCGAGTCACCTGAAACGTAATCACGAAGAAAAGGAACAACGACATGTAAACAATCCTAAATACTGTCATTCGTTCACCGGTGATACCACAAATGAAGAGCATGATAGCCACAACGGCTATCCAGAATTTCGTCAAGAGTTGTTTTAATATTATACCGACGTCTTTCATAAATTTGCTTTTCACTTCTTGTACTTCTTGATTCATCGCTGTGGTGGCTGTGGAAACTGAAACGTGCAAAGGGGCAACCATGTCTCTCAAAGTTGACAGTCGTCTCTGTTGTTTCCACTCTGCTGTGTACTGTCTCATCGTGATCCAAAATATCAACATGAACGAACACTAAAAGTGGAACGGATCTATCATTGATTCTTTTCTATTTTCCATCGGAAAAGAAGAAAAATATTTCATTCTTATTCTATTTCGAATATACCTTAACAATCAGATGCCAACGACTGAGCTCTTGCGCTTTGCTGAATCCTATCTCGGATATTTTTATGCCGTTAATCGTCGTCGGTAGTTCTTCCTCGGTCAAATCCATACTGTACACGTATTGCCCGAGTAACAGAAAGGTCGAATAAAAGACGATAAAGGGTGAACATTTCATCATCGAAGCACGTTTATTGGACATCATCCATAGGATTAAAGCCCAAAGTAAAAGAGCAAAGGTCATCCAGCTGTGATACATTATACTCCACGTCTAAATAGGTAATAGGACATCGAGAGTCAACGAATTCGAAACCATCACAAATCGTAATAATCGGTCCATTTCCTTACCATCATGATAATATTCATAGCGAGATAAGAGGAATTAATTAGTAACTGGAATATCGAGTACACTGCCATAATGATATGTTCCAAAACTCCAGGATTATCTCCAGGCACGCCTGAAAAATTCATCGTTAACGTCGGTAACGGTAGGCCGCGTGAAAGTAGATTTCAATTAAAAAAAAAAAAAAAATGACGAACCCTCGCCGAGACTTTGCAATTGAATACCGTCATCTTGATGACCATCTTGTATGATAACGCTGCCGGTGGAGTCTTGCAAAAGTCCCGTTCTTCCAGATCCAAAACGCATCAACTAATAAACGCAACGATCGACATTTCACATATTTACGATCTTGTTTACCGACGCTCGGAAAATATAATTCAATCTACTAATAAAAGTTATCTTTACACATCTTTGTAATTACATTGAATTAATGTCAAGAAACGAAATTATTTTGTCGTTAGGCGTCTGCGTGCAATAATTAAATCGTGAAGGAAAAATTAAATAGTGAAGTGAAGTGCTTTCACCAGAGTGTTAGTACGAGTAATGATAGCGTAGAGAAAATATCGGACAACAAGATTTTTTTCAAACATATACGTACGCTAAGATTAAGAGTTATTCGATTACTCGTGCATATTTGAACGATATACGTACGGGTGTCCTCTCGTCGGGAAGTGTCGTCGACGTATCAATGATCGGCCTCTAAAACAATGGCAAACTAAACATAGCGGCATCCAAACGGAAAAGTGTTTTGCTCAGCGTTAAGGAACAACCATAAATCTGTAAGGCCACAGCAAATCAAAATTCAGAAAGTTTATGAAAGAGACCGAAGCATTTTACAGATCGTTTCATTTTATTCCATCCTCCCTGCAAAATGCCACCGTCTCTTTCACCGAATAAACAAAATCTGTGCTTTTGCTTCACAAAGCATAATTACGAAAAAAAAAAAGAAAAAAAAAGAAAAAAAAAAGAAAAACAACAAGAATCAAGAGAAAATTATAAGGTATCCTCCCGCGAAGCACAATCTGAAATAAAATGTTCTTCGCGAGAAAAATAAAGAAAGTCCACGTTCGCATGCTACACATCCAGATATTTAACACGTAGGTGTGTGTAATTAAGGTGTTCAAGTACGTAGACTTGGCTCTCATGCAGGAAAAATCCTTACGCGAGCCTTCCGTCGTGCGGATTGCCATCTTTGGGACGGTGTCCTTCGTCTGATCGAAACGTGTCTGGACAATGGCGTATCCAAGTTCTCGAGCTTACCGCTTAATCGTGCCACTTTCTTTGCCTGCAAAGCTTCATTAGTAAAAGCTACTTATCGGCTAAAGGAGAGAAAATAAAACCGATACGAGTGCTATATTTGCGTAGCTATCTTACTCTCGACAATCCCAGTCTCAAACTCAAACGATTACTCGCGCAGACTCGTTTGATATTGACAGTTTTTATCGTAACATTTTGCTTTTAACACGTTAATCGTGATTTGGCAAGTACGTATTTAAACTTGTAAGGAATTTATAGGTATAGCGACGCTATTACTTTTTCTTTTTTTTTTTTTTTACATTCGTGATAGATTAAATATGTCCGACGAAACAGGCAGCCGATGTATTATTTACAGCTCTAGAAATTTGGACGACGCGTCCATTGTCCACGCTTAAATGAAAGCTGATAAAGAACACCAGACATCGATGTTAACCGAATCTGTTAATGCGACTCCGATAGATTTGTTACTTTGTTAGTTGAAATTGAAGTTGCTCAAGCATGTAGTTATTCAACAATTTTCGCACTCTCTTTTTATTATGTTAATTATTATAAATAAAGATAGGCAAGAGTATTAACGACGAAAACGAAGCCTCTAGGTCTCGCTTCAAAATTAAGTATAATATCGAACCACACGGACGGCCATAAGAATCGAATAGAAGTCCCGTAAGTTAAAAGTAAATAAACTCGTACCCTTACCGCGAGCTTGATTCAATCGAGTCTTAACTTTGGACCAAAACCTATCGGCGATTATACAACATATGTAATAAAATGACTTACTGGTTTTTTACTGAGAAATTGAGATTGCAGAGCCAGAACGTAGTAGAGCCAGAAGAGTCTCAATGCGTATCCGTAAGGTAGCCAATCGTTTTTGTCCGCATATTCCACGTACCTCGGTTGATTACAGTTAGTATGATAAATCGCAGTGAGCGCAAAGTAACGAGACCACGTGCTATTGACCGGTATGAGTTCTTGAGGCCATTGATTTTGATAACTGAGTAGCGCTAGAATGTGTACGATCACCACGACCATTACGATTCTGCATAAAACTGCAAAACCTTTTCGTAATTCCTTGTTGCAGGCCCACCATGTGGCGGCACCGAGAAAGACCAGAAAGTAGAAAGCTCCTTCCACCGATGGCTTCAACGATGCCGTACAGCACAACGAGGCAAGAACCACGTACGTGCCGATATGACCGAAGAAGTTGATTATCTGCATAGCAAGTGGGTACACGAATTTACATAGATCCGAAACTTATCACGAGTTTTATCAAATCGATCTTAAATCACCTTCGTAGTCCTATCCTCGGTTTTCTTGGCGAAATTGTTAACACGTTGAACGGTTACTTCCTCTTCGTCATCGCCCGGTTTACGTTGTGTTAAGAAACGACATGCGACGTACATAATTATCGTTGTCGGTAAAAGAATCAATTCCGGTGTCAGCCAGTACAACACTTCCCATACCGATGTGCTATCTAGTTTTACTAAACCTATGTGTCTGAACAGTTTCTCCATAAATTGACCTGCAAACGCATTATCGTTGTTTACTTCGTTCGAGTAACCTGGATTATATAATTTTCTGTCATACGTACAGTCTTGAAGAAAATAGCCGTATGGCGGCATCGCTAATAAAACTATGTGAAACGTGAGCTGAGTTATGGCAACGAGGAAGCACAGACAGATGCTTGCCTTCAAATAAAGTCCTGTATGACCGGACATCGTTTTGCTCGTAGGCGTTGGGACTATCGGCGAGTATAACCACAGTCCCAAATATACGAGAGATAGTCCTACCGGTCGCCATATCGTACCTTAGAGATAATCGTTAAAACTTTTATTAGCTGTAGGAAGGTATGCGATGATGTCACGAATCTGAACTAAATTTTGTCTTTGCCGTACACACCGTTAAGAACGATGGAGCGAAACTTGCGATTCAACGGTTTGACGAGAGGACGCATTGAGCGTTGTACGCTGAGTTTAGATGCAGAATACTAATTGCTATGACGAGGCGCGAAAAAAAAAACGTCGCTCGTTGTTCGTAACTCCATTGTCCATTCAAAATGCCATAAACGCGAACGATTATTAAAGCGTTCCTATCGATCGATTGCGGATTATAAAGTAACGTATGGGATTTGTGTAACTTTTCAATCTATGCGCAATTAATAATTCGGATGTCCCGTACTATGTTTACTTATTGCTAAATTTCGATATTTAGATAACATACGGTATTCATTTTATATCGTAATTCATGCCTGCATATTATTGTTTCATTAAAAAATTTCTTAGTATTTTACATAGCAGAGAAAAGAACTACATCTATATATATATATATATATATATATATACACAATGTATGCATACATAGTTACTATGAGTTATACGAAAAGAAAGGAAGATGGTAACCACTTTAATTTCTATACGAGTCTAATAATTTATCTTGCCGACAAAGTTAAAGGTCAAAGCGGACCTAGATGAAAGGAGAATCACGAAACTCGTGCGTAATAAGGTCACGTGCACAGCGGAGAGATTTCTGTCACTCCACGTTTTTTTCTTCGTTTTTTATTTCTTTGAAGTAGGACGAAACCACAATTTATAATCCGTAGTTTTATCATTAATTACTTACTGAACTTATTTAATCATCCGCGTTATTTTACGCAACGTAAAAGAAATTGTTGAATACTATCAAATTACAGAAGAGAATATTTATAGAGAAATGGACAACGTGGAGCGTTGTGACAACGTCGACGAACGATAGGGAAACGAAAACTTAGGTCATCTAATTTTAGGCAACACTTAGGCACGCTGGTCAAAAATGTCACGAAGGTTTCTCACCAGAGATCGCATAAAAACTGAATTATCAACTCTAATACAGGAACGATAGTAGATTAAAATAAACATTTTACGCTGCAACAATGCGCTTTCGATATTACAAAACCGATACCGAGTTTCTATTTCTGTTCGTGACGCCAACAGAAAGAACAATCCGCTTTTCCTGTGATACAGAAACACACGTTTACAACGAGCTAAAGGTTCGCACGATCTAAGGTCATTAATCCGTCGTAAAAACCATTCCGATGGCGTGATGTCATCGAACATAGCTCCTATCTATCTTTGTTCGAATAATAAAAATCGTTGCTTTTTCTCCTACGATCGGAGACTCTTTGAGCGAATCGCAGTCAGTTCGTTCTTCTATTTTTCTCTCGCTATTTTAATTAATCAACGATTCGGTTCGCATAGTTAACTTACATCCTGCTAATAAGGTCGGGAAGAAGACCCTGAAAAGAATGACGTTGAACCAATATCCCGTCATGACTCGACCCACGCGGTTGGTCTTTCAACCTGAAACAAGAAGAAAAGAAATCGATCAGAGGAGATTCAATCTGATTAAGGATTCAAGTACGTATTGAATTGAGATGTGGTACTGCTCTCGTATCTCTCTCTCTCTCTCTCTCTCTCTCTCTCTCTCCCCCCTTGCTACAATCGATACGGCACTGCCGCAGTCGAATGCCTTTAACCTTGTTTTACCAAGAGACGCAGTGCTGACGCTTTAAAGTTCGCCCTTAACAAAAAGGCAGCAATAAGTGCTCAGATAGGAACGAGCATAAACATTAGAACGGTCGGGGCGTAAAAGCTTAACGGCTTTCGAAAGCAACGTATGTTCGTTCGCTTCACTGCCAAAAAGATAACGGTTCCGTTTTGAGAATCGATTTGTTTCGAACCACATGGCATGCTTTAGGAAACGATCGGTTGGTATTTTTTCTTCAAAGTGTTTGCGTTCAATGATAATGGAGCACGAAGTAACATTGACGGTACGTGACAGGAACAACAGTCGCACTTTTCCGGTTCCATTTCCTGCTTTCGTCATAGATAACCTTTTCACGAATTAAAATCAGCACAAAGTCATTCTCGACTTTATTCAGTCGCGAGTCTTTCTACTCCCAGTCTGTACTTTCTATTCGCGAAGACGAATCAATAGTGACGTTTCTCGCGGGTAATGATCTTTTTTAACGATGAGCAACGATCAAAATCATGCGTCCGATATCCCGTGTGCTTTACGCAGAGGTCTTCTACGAAACGACGAAAAAATTGGGTGGCGGCACACCCAATTTAATTACGGAGCAATTACAGGGGAAAAAAGGAGAGAAGGTTCGTCGTTTCATCGGGAGGTGCGCCCGCCGACTTCTCTTTCACCGTACGACACGAAACGATACGATTCGAATTACCTACGGGATTCGCGATTACGTGCTTGGGGGAAGACAAAAAAAATAAAACTGAACACGCTCAGAGTTATCGAAAAGAGAAAGTACGCAGCGGGAAAAGATCGCGCGATAACGGTTAGTATCGAAAACGAATTTCTTGTACGTTTTATTATCTGATATATAACGTAGTCTAGTTATTCACGATCGAAGATAGATTTAATAAGTTAAACTTGATTACCACGTGTTGGCTATGAAAATATTTACTGATATCGGCTCGGTCTCGAGTTCGTTTTTTCATTGAATCTTTTTTAAAGAGAGCGACGAAAGTATCATTTCTAATAGTCGGTGTAATCTTGGCACCGTACCCGAAGCTTTCGCGTCGCGTCCTTTCTGCTCCGACTAATTCGTTCGTTATCGTTCGCTTCTTTCGCAACTTTATACAACTTTATATAACTTTATTACAATTTTTTTTTTCCCCGACTTAAAACGCAACGACTATCCCTATGACATAACAAAGGTGTTTGCGGTAACCGACAGATGATATATATATGTATGTTTTATGTTGCTCAATGGACAGAGTACACGTATCTAGCTATCCGTGACACGATCGATCGTATCTAGAATAACAGTGTGGTCAGTACTATCGCTTTCCTATGACCGTTCGTGAACTCTTTGTTCGTTAGATACGCATTATTTTTTGACTCGGCGTAACACGACTAATGATCGTCCGGTATTTAATCTTTGATCGACTTTAGACGTTCGTATCTTCTTCGATCGATCGTATTTAACGTTTTTCTTTAATTAATATCGGAGATTTCACTTTAAGCGAAGAGAGGGAGAGAGAGAGAGAGAGGGAGGGAGGGAGGGAGACAATAGAACGTAAATTTTCTCTCTCTCTCTCTCTCTCTCTCTCTCTCTCTCTCTTCAAATTAACGAGTTGGAAATTGAATTACCTTGGACTAAGCAATCCGAAAAGGAAAAAGTTATGGCTCGTAAACCAATACCGTCTCGATGATTTTCAAATCTTCCACGACCCTGCCAGACGTACTACGATCCCGGGATAGCCATTTATAGAAGGGTGTGCACACGAGAATGACGTGGATGTATGTTACGTTTTGCGTGCTAATACTCGTGACATGCGACACGATTAATCAAGAGAGTGTGTCAAATTTGAAACAGCTTCAAGGTGGACATATAAGCGTAGAGTTAAAAAAAATTGTACTTTTATACGGATGATCGCAATTACCTAATCTAATCTCCATATCTATCTCTCTTTCTTTCTCCCTTTTTCCCGCGTTAGAAGTGGAACGGGAATATGCGTAATACGATAAGGGTAATTGATTTTTTTTCTATAACTTGCCATGAAACAACGTCACTACTCATTCTATGCAATTAAATTCGAGAAAATTTGATATATATATATATATATATATATATCACGGTGACACATATGTATGCTATGTATGATATCATGCACGAACGAAAGGAGTATTAAATGTTTAGACGAAGGAGACGCACCATGGATCGTTTTATCGCGCGAAGATTCAAAGAACGGTGGGATTTTATGTATTATTCGCATCATGAATCTATACGTAGGTGCATACGTCGAGGAGAACATAGGTACTCTGTCTTTATAAACAGATCGATGGACGGCTTTCGGAAACTGTGCCAACGGTTCGATCTCGGCGACCTCCGCGTTTTCAGTTAAATCATAAAACTTTGTAAATGTCAACTCATTTACGGCCATCCGTATTTCGGTAAGAAAGGGGAAAGGAGACTTTACTCGGTTCGCTTTTTACTAGGGTAACTCGAAAGAAAAAAGCACGGCGGTATGATAGATAATAATCGAGAGATCGATAAAGAAATCGATTCGATTTATTTTCGTAGAAGGTATATCTTTGAATCGATTTACAGATCAAATATATCATTGAATTTTACGATTTATTTGTTCGTTAATTATAATAAATAACATTTGAATTTTCTCGAGCGTTATACCCGTACGTTACGTATAAATAACAACGACGATTACCGTTTCCTCGATGAGATCATTCGAATAAAATAAAATAAAATAAAATAAGTTGATACTTCGGTCCCGAGTTCTGAGAAAATACGATAAATCAGATAGAAGGCACGAACGTAATATATGTGTCAAAGAGATTTACCAAAAGGGGATCCGCCTCGATCTTTTATCGTACACATTGCCAATCGAAATTTTATACGTTGTTCCGCCTTATTCTCTCCGATCGGCCGAATTACGAGACGAATAATTAAATCTTCTTGGACGAACTCTCGACTTAATTAGAGTGGAACTCGTGGACTTCGTCCGAGAACTCGTGGGATCGAGGACGATTTGAGGAAAAGGGGGGAAAAAATACTTAACCTCTACGAGGGAAATATGGAAGGAAAGATAGAAAGAAAAGACAGAGCAATGCGTTAAATACCTTGTACGACGTGACTGGGACTGTTTTTTAAAACATTTCCCTTTAGAAACTTTCTCCCAGCTGTTCTTCGAGCGATCGAATCTCGAAGAGAGCAACATGCGCTCTCCTCTAATCCACTCGAGTCTCCGCGCGTCAAGTTAACAGCGGTATATAATTAATTTTCTTATCACCGAACGCTCTGTCGCATCTAACGTTTTATCATCTATACCCGTTTTCCTTAAAAGTTTCGACGAACGATCGAGTCGCACGACCACCGACCACCGACCACCGACCACCTTCGAACGAATCGCGCGATCACTTTGGTTAGGATCGAAGGGACGCAACGAGAAGACGCTACACGCGCTCGATCCTCCTCCAACGTATTTATTATTCGTTAGCGACTCGGAGAACACGCATTCTCTCGCCGCTGCCGGCACGTTACTACCGAACCGATAAACGCCACTTGTTTCGAAACGTCTCCTCCTTTCTGCGAGACATGTCAATCCCTACTACCACTACCGCCGCCTCATCGAGTAACCCCAACAAGCAGATAGAGAGCGGTTCGAGCATGCGCCTCGGCGTCCGACGTTGCCTCGCCGCCGCCAGGATCGTACATGTCGCTTTACAATTTACAAAAGGGACGAAAAAAGTATTCTTTCCTTCGAGTCCTTCGTTTTAATAAATATTTATTGAGATTCCATATAAGTGACGTATCCATTACTTCGCTTACGATACATTACGACTTGTCCTTTCCGATCGAACGCGTTCCATCGCGACGTTCTCTCTCTTTCTCTTTCGGCGTGTGCCTCGGTACGTAAAGTCACTTTCTAGATTATCTTTAAACGTCGAGCTGCTTCATCATCCAGTGAAAGAAACCGAGAACCGTGAAACTGAAAGTCAATGGCACGCAGGTCGCTTTGATCCATTCCCAGATACTGCAAATTAAATGGACGATAGCGTGAATCGTTTCGAGGAAACCATGTTAATTACGATACATTGATTAGAACTAAATGTAATTATCGGATACAATGTTTCGAATGAAAGATATTACCGATTAGTTTCCAATTACCCAAAGATCTTTCATCTAAAAAAAAAAAAAAAAAAAAGAAAGAAAAAGCTACGAGGGATCGTCGAAAGGGAGGTACGGTTAATTCGACAGGGGTGCGTTAATTTACTTGTAGGGATCGTCGGAAACGGAGAACGGCGAGGTCACCGGTATTACTCCACTTTCGGATATAACTACCGGCTTCACTGGTTTGTCATAGACGTCCGTTCGCGTCTGTTCGATTTTGAAAATGACGCTCTGTCCCTCGATCACCTGTCGAATTCAACGTTTTACGAAGATCACGAAAAGTATATAAATTCTTCTTCCGTATTTTCGTTCTTTACCTTCCCGAAAACGGTATGCTTTCCGTCTAGCCAAGGCGTGGCAACGGTCGTAATGAAAAATTGACAACCATTAGTATTTTCACCAGAGTTCACCATACTAAGGAAAAATGGTCCGGTATGTTGCAAATCAAAGTTCTCGTCGTCGAAATATTTCCCGTAAATGCTGATCGATCCAGTACCATCGCCATTTTCGATATCCCCGCCTGAGATTCGATTCGTTCATACGATCGATAAAAGGGATTGCGATCGATGGTCAACGTAGTAGGAATGATTAACGATACCTTGAATCATGAATTTCTTAATGATACGATGAAAGGGCGTGCCCGCGTAAGTTCTCCCATTTATACCGGTCGTAGCTATCGTAAGAAAATTCTTCACCGTTTTTGGAACGACATCCCCGAACAAGCCTAAAACGATTCTTCCGGCGGGATGATCGTCGATCATCACGTCGAAATATACCTTATCGGTGACCGTAAAAGTGGCAGCCTGCAATAAAATGAATTCTCCTCGTTAAATTTCATTTCAAAGGTTTATAAACCTTTGTCGTTCGCGGAGTTCCACGATAGATCTGAATGTGTAGTAAGGCGAATGATTAAAATGATGAAAGCGAATTTACATACTTGCCTACTAACAACGTCGCGTCTTCGCTCTCGCCGTAAGAAATCTAACTCGTGATAAGTACACCCGAATCATTTTCATTTTGAATACTTGGACGACGCAACGAGAGATATAACATTTCAAACAACGAAATCGCGGTAAAAAGGCGCGACATTTCGTACGAGCGCATGCGTTATACGAGTGTATGAGAGAGCGAGGGAAACCTTATATACACTCGATACGTACGAACGCGGGACGCGATCATCCGTCCTTCGTTCGATTTTTCTAATCTCATTTTTCTAAACGTTTAATTGCACAGGGATATACTTCATAATAGAACGTAATCATATAAAAGACGTTCGACCACCCGATCGACCACATAAACGATATAATCTTCGGCGAGAATTTTTTAGAAAAAGGCGATTTTATCTCGACTTCATTTTAAGATCATTTATTTCGCACGTAAAAAATGAAATATTGTGCGCATCAACGGAAGAACTTTTGACGCGACGGAACGGTGAAACCATATAATCGCTGCGACCTATCCGGAAACCTCCGAGCGAAATAATCTATGTCAAGATAAATGTCAAAAGAAAGAATGAAAGCGAACGTCGGTGAGCGTCGATGAAAACAAATTAAAATGTACTATGCGACTAATGAGATGAATAGCAAGCGATCGAAAAAATTTATTACGAATATCTCGTATCATCTTACGAAACTGGTACTACCTCGTTGCGTAAAACAAGAGTAACGAGAAAAGCAACGGTTAAAAAACACTTCATGGTTTATGCGGGTTGTGCTCGAACGCGTAGAATTTGACGAATAGAATCCTGCGTTTACTTTCATTGACCGAGAAGAAGGAAAGTCACAGCTGTTCGAAAAAGTATTGCGACGTGTGTCGAGCTGTTATCGCGTTACATCCAGCTTAGAAATGTACGACGATAGTTCCCGCTGAACGGTCAACGCGTTTCTGTCCGAGTCAAACTCGTCGTGAATCGCGCCTGCGCTCGTCACGAATTCTCTCGAAAGGTCCACAATTGGATCAAAGCGTTTTCCAAGCATTCTCTTCCAATTCCGTTTTATCCTTCGTATCTACTTTTCTATGGACAAGTAGTATTTTATTAGTAGTGATAAAATGCGGCTCGCATTTCTCGATAAAAAAACAAACAAATTACATGGCGTTTAAAGTTATATAGGGAAATACATTTTGTTCCTTATTACTTATTAATTTATTCGTTCCTTAAATATGATAAAGGGCGATTACTCGCGCATGATTATATTTAAGAAGCGACGAATACGTAGTAACTTTATCGATAAAACTGACGGCATAGCAACGACCGTCTCCGTATATCGAAAGAACAAGTATTCGTGATACGCGATAGAATTTTTTATTTTTTTATTCCAAAAGGTATTTGAAAATCTGTAAATACACGATCGATATTCATTGCGAATAAATAAATATTCATTTTTTTGTTTTGTTTCCTTAGCATGGTAACAAAAGGTAAAGGCAAAAGAAAAGGATCTTCCAGCGACAATAAGAATAATGGTAAATCTGGGAAGGGAAATAATGGAAAGAAAAGTAAAGGTGCAAGGAGAACGAAAAAAAGCGGAGGAAGAATGAAATTTACTATGGATATATTTAACGAAGAAGCCATGGAGAACGCTTATTACACGTGTCACAATATCATGGATGTTTTAAAATGTCGAGGATTCCCTTGGCCAGAAGCACAAAAGAAAAAGAAGAAGAAGGGAAGAAAGTGAATGGTTTTACACAAATATGTATATCGGAACATACCGCCTGTTATTGATTTCAGTTTTTTCTCATCCATTTTCTTTGATAGGAAATTAAAGAAAATTATACGTGTACCTTTTGATTATATTTGCGTATTTCACATTACGTAACATTCGTAGTAAGTACACTCAAGTTTATAAAAGATAAGCTCAATCGCGCTTACGATTTGCGAGATTTTTGTAGTACTCCTCTACGTCCAATTCCGTATGTGGTATCATAAATGGGCCGTTAAACACACAATGTACGGTTACAGTTTGACAATATGAGAGATTAGGCAATAACTACAAAAGGAATGATATTAATGTACGTCTGATGTATAACTTTGTGAACTATTGGGATACTCACTTTTGGCGTCAGTAGAAAATATTGAGAACTACCTGGCTTCCCTGTTATTTTAACCAGCAGTTCAAAAACTCTTCTTTCGTTGACTGCATCCATTCCCTGAAAATATAATCGAGGCATCGATATGTACACGTTAAATGTCGAATAAATTCGTAAATTCGATTTGAAAAATACCTGATTAATTTCATCGACGCAACGAAAGGGTACTCTAGATAATTCTTGAAGAGAAATCATATAAATCGCAGTTGTTAATGACCTTTCTCCACCACTTTGATGGTGCCTCGTTAATTCTTGTAGCTGGTCCGTATCTCGGAATTTGACTCGAATTTTCAAACCGTACTGATCAAAGTCCATCTGGAAATATAAACACGTCGACGATCGTATTATCAAGTACCGATCTTGAAAAACACAAAATTTCAGGATAATTGTTAATAGGAATTTTATGATACTAACGATATTATCTCCGTGAGAAAGAGTAACTTCCCCGGCACATTTCATGTCTGAAAAATGTGAACTAAAATTCACGTTTATTTGTTCAATTAATCTTTCCAAAGGTGGTAACCATTTTTCTCGCAATCTAACAGTGTCTTGCGTAATGGATTCCAATTGTACTTTTTCCCTTTCCGTGGATTCTTTTAAAGTATTTATGTCTGTTTCTACCTCTTCGTATTCCCGGAATATCTGGTAATACGGCGTACAATAAGAAGCGAAATAGTAACGTGTGTGTTATAGTAGATCAATAATAATAATCAAACGACTTTGTCTCTAATACTTTACGTTTTCGGCATCAACATTTTGTTTCATACAAAACACTTTGGTTTGCGCTACGGCTATTTCTTTATCTATTTCTTCGATCGTAAGCGGTAATTTGGCAAATGTTTGATTTATAGGTTTGAAGTCCTCGTCTTGCGGACTAAGACCGTTGGTAAGATCTTTAGCTTCGTTGTATGCTTTGATCGCTTCTTGCTTCAATGGCTTGTAATCGAGTTCAATCTCTTTAAACGTTTTCTCTGCCTCGGATAATTTTTCTTTCAATTCTTGGACTTCATTCTCTCTAGTTATTAAAATCTGTTTATACAAATATAATTTTAACTTGGCTTGTTCGTTGATCGTTACATACTTCAAACAATCCTTCAACAATGAATTATATTCTCTGTATTTATCCAACTGGTTATGTATAATTGTCTGCAAAAATATAAGGGAAATTAATTATACGTCAAAACCGAGTCAAATAGAGCATTAATACGTATGCGTATAAACTACAAAAACCTGAATTTTTGTATTATGCATCGCTATAATATCTTCCCTACTCGTACGTTCATTTTCTAAAATTTTGATCTTCTTACTAGCCATAGATATTCTGTTTCTAAGAGCTTGGATTTGCTGTATGTCATGTTGGTATTTTGTTCTAGTTTCGCGATATGTATCTAATTGCTTATTCTCCGTACACATCTTTTCTTCGAATTCTTTTACCTTACGCAGGATTTCTTCCCTCTTTTCTCCAAGCAAATGTAATCTAAAGAAACGTGTTATTTCGTGATTGGTGTTACTGTGATTTTGTGAATTTATAAATCCATATATTAGGGTATTACGAGTATACCTTTTTTCCATTTGCTCCAATTTACTAGTATCCGATACTATCGATAATATCCCATTTCCGATTACTTGTATCTTTTTAATAGATCTTTGACCAGTATACTTGGACATATTCACAGAATATATATGATTTTCTACGAATGTAAATATAATACATAATACTATGAAAACTCTAACAAATAAAGTGTAATTATTCTATGTATATTGAAGATCGAAAGAAACGATAGACTTGAACGTTCGCATTGTTAACAATCGGACGTTGATACATATTACCCACCGCTAAAATAACAAGATAAACTACGCGGTACATTATCCACATTTTCTTCGACGGCACGTGATCCAACCGGTATATTATTCAAATTATACGATGGTATTAAATACTTCATTATAGCAGATGGTGCGTCAAAGAGCGAAGCTAGATAATATTCGAAGCCGAATCTTCTAATGTTTTTCAATGGTATATTCGGCTCCGTGTACATTTTTCTATTAGAATCAGAATGCACTATATTCACTTGTAATTTCTGCTGATCCCTCAAATACTTTGTTAACAAGTTCATATCCTCTTTATTTTCGCAGGTAAAGGCTATTAAATCTCTGAGAGGAATTATCCTTTCCAAATATTTAGAATATGTGATATCTTTAACGTTAATCAACGTAAACATGGGTTCGTATATTTTTTCCCGAAATTTATCTTGATTTTCACGCAACCAAAGTACACCCCTGTAAGCATCAGGACTTCTTTGCCTTAAAAGCTCTAATCGCTTGGCTTCGATATTAATGGATTTCTGTTCTTCTTTTACAGCTAAAATATACAGTAATTTTTAATATAGTATCGGAAAACGGTTCGATTAATTTTTGACATAGTAGCGAATTAGACAGACGGGCAAATACAATTTTTAGACCAGGCTTCGATTTGCTTTCGAGTAATAACGAAAAGTACCTCTGATCTCTCGTTCAACTCGTTCGTGTTCCTGCTTGCAAATGGTTATCTGATTCGACAAGTTACTATTAACGTGTTTCTGCTTTTCCAAGAGAGACAAAATTTCTTTTTGTTTTATTTCCAATGTTTCTTCTATAAGTAGAAAGGTACACGTGTTAAATCATATCGAACTGAAATAGACATATAGATATATATGACAAATTGCATAAAGTACCAACCCGAGCCGATATCCTTAATCATTAGACTTAAATCATTATCCAGTTTACTTTTTTGCTGCTGTGCAAGATGTATATCCTGATCACGATTTTGTTCCGCTTGTATTCTACGTGAACATTCGTCTTCGATATCTTTAATTTCACTTTCAATCTGAAGAATTTTAGTCATTACTTCCTTGGCTTTAGACGTTGTGCCAATGACTTTGTTTGAATTCTAAAGGTATAGGACATTAATGATATTTAGCTTCCTATGCTGTAAGCGCTTCTATAAATTATGATACATCGGAAATAATGAGCTTACATGGTCATTTACTATGTTTTGCTGCATGCTAATGTCCGATTGTATTTTCCGTACTATCTCATTTATCGGTAATAGTTTCGTTTGTACAGATTTTACTTTATTTTCCGCTACGTCCCTCTGCTTCTTTACCTAAGTAAGTAAAATAAAAATATTTAAATGAGTCTGCAAAGATATGCGATAGTTAAATTTAATATCAAATCTTGAAGAATTACTTCGACCAATTGCTTTCTCTTTTGATCATATTGCATCCAAGCTTTTTTTTGTTTCAATGTCAAGATTTTGTTCTTTATTGCTTTTTTTTCCTTGATAGTACTAACAATTCCCTTTAGATGTTCATATTTTTGTGTTCTAGTTTCTAACAAACGTTGTTTACTTGCTAATTGCGTTTCTAAATTCTTATGTTGTGTACGATATTCCTTCAATTTTATATGGTATTCTAATAATATCGGATTGCCGACCGATCTTTCTGTGCTTTCCAACAATTCTTGGGCATTCATTTTTGAAAAATCATGAACTTTGTCTTGCGGAAGAAACTGACACAGATTGTCTACCTGCAGGGGCGAATAAAAAAAGATTTAATAATATTATTCTTGTATAAGAATATTTTGTTGTTACGTCGAATCCAGAACAGATACCTGAATATTAAAACTATTTGTTAATTCTTGTATGGCCGTAGAACTAGTGGATTGTCCATTTATTAGCCAAAACGATTTGCCCTTCTTATCGAATATTCTTGTTATGGTAACGAATTTGGAATGGCTCTCCTTCAACGTAATTTCAATTTTTGCATCGTTGCAACCGTTCTTTACATAATCTTTGACATGTAGTGCTCTACCAATAACATTAGGTTTACCTCCTAATCCGAGTACTATCGCGCATACGATCGTCGATTTGCCAGTGCCATTAGGACCGATGATTAAATTCAGATTTCTTCCAGGATTGATAATGACCTTGTTATAAGTTCTTCAAATAAAAATAGAAAAGAAAGAAAAAAAACTATTAAAAATAAGGAATCGTGCCATTATTTCATACGATATCGCAAGCGGTTATAAAAGTTTCAATATTCTGTTGTAAATACTTACACAAAATTTTCAAGATAGATTTGCGTTATTATTCCCTTTTCGATGCCGTTATCTTCCATCGTATTTTTTCAAAGTTGTCACGTTTGTAAATTTGGAGGGAAAAGTTCATTTGTATTATGATCGACTATCAAAGTTGATCTACGAAGTGTCGGAGGTATTTACATAATTTTCCTTTCTTCGCATTGAAAATTAAACTCAAATCGTACATTGTATATGCTAGTTCGTTAATAATAAATTGATGAAATGATAATTAATCGATTTAATAGTTACGAACGAACATAACCATGAATTAAAGTTTCCATCGAAGATGATTCACTATGAAACATTCCAGTGAAAAATAGGTAAATCGTTCGACGGATATACAACGACTTTTGTGCTCACTTACGGCGTTAATTCTTAATGCAATATTTAAAAAATGACGAATAGAAAATATTAAAAATGCCAATAACGTTTCAGGCACTTCAAAATGCTTTGGACATATGCGTTACTTCCGTTTAGGTTAGGTCGAGTCGGTCTGTGGACCGAACGCCTGCGTGCCCGCGCATATTTGAATTTCCGCGTTCGTGACACGATACGTATAATCCGCAGACATTCTTTGATTCTTCGCGTTATGTTATCGTTAAAGTAACATAAGTAATTCGTTGAATATATCGACTTGAGAGATTCTCGTTATCGAATTGCATCACGAAGCGTTTGATAGAAGTAGTTAATTAAAAAAATAAAAAAAGTAAACATCAGTTAATATACATGGACTATAGATAATATGTTGCACACAAGCATATGAAACAAACTATTGGCTTAACTACCACCAAAGCGATGATATATCATTAGTTAATGTACTTTATCCCAGGGGTGATGAGCGATCGATCAAAAAACATCATCTCTATGGTTACTTCATCGCTAACAAATGATCTACCGACACATAAAAGTCTGGAACAAAGACATTTCATGCAGTTTGAAAGAAAAGAAGCGGTCGTTGGTTGAGCCCTTGCCGTTATATCCAGGAGTCATTATAAAGACTTTAATCGCGAAACATGAAATTCGAAGTACCCGTTCATCGTAAAAAGTATTTTCTTTTCCGCGCTAAGGATTATTGTTCCTTGATGCGACCATGCTTCGTCATTTCTCGTATACTCGGTGTATTTCCTTATAAAGTCACTCCAACGGGCTTGAGCATATCAAAATTCGGCTACCTACATTCCACGCTAGTAACAGGTATATACGTCGTTCTTGTTTTCACCGTTCTATATCAAACCGATGTGGCCAAAGTACTGAAATACGATAGCGTACCGGGAATTTTACAGGTCAATTTTTATTTCATCCTTGGTACCGCGGTAGCTGCAACCGCGTACAATAACATACATCGTAGATTGTTATTTCTCAAGCAATTACATCAAGTGGCTTCAAAGTTACCCTCCGAAACCTTTAACAAGCTCTCGAAGTATATTCACGCGAAAGACATATTCGGTTTCTTCTTTTTGATCGGACAAATGCCGAACTTATTGAACCGATCTATGGCCCTGACGCTCAGCAAGTGCTCCTTATTATACGCGACATTGATAGTTTTCATAATGGATATGCTTTATATGAATTGTACCTGCATAATTAAAGAATGTTTTACGAGGATTGACAAAAATTTGGAAAATCTTCAGCACGTTGTCGTGACTGGCGAGCCCCATCTCTTGAGACGGGTTTATCACGAAAAAAAGAATCCTTTGCTTTTGATGGAATTGAAGGCCATTAAAAAGAGACATCAAGAAGTCAGTGACAGTCTTCAACAATTGAACTCGACTTTTGGTTCACAAATTATTGTCACGTCTTTGATGACCTTTGCGGAAGTAACCTTCAGTTTATACTTTTACATATTGCAAACGGTCGATAAGAAAGAGATCAACTTGGAGAAACAAATCTGGTACGAGTACTTTATAACGTCGATAGCGTATTATTCGATCAAATTGGGTCTAATAGCGTGGGCATGCGAAACCGCAAAAAACCAGGCTGCCGAGGTTGGAATTAGGATCCATGAGGTAGTCATCAATACTACGGACAAGGATATTAAAAACGAGGTAAAAGGTCGTTCGTAACGTCCTCCCCGAAAAGTTCATTCGTCGCTACACGCTTTCTTTTGAATGTTGCAGCTACAATTATTTTCCTTGCAAGTACTGCATCGGGATAACACGTTCACCTCAAAAGGACTCACTATGGACGCGTCCCTCTTAACAACGGTTCGAACAACTATATTTATTGTTTTAAAATTTGTGTTTGACTAGAATAATCACTCTTATTCGTTCATTTCGTAGATCGTAGGAAGCATTACAACGTATCTGTTGATTCTAATACAATTCCTGGTTTCCTTACGCTCCTGCAAGTCCAACAACGCAACCAACGTAATGTTTTAACGAGGGGAAAATCGAAGCGAGAAAATCGTTAACAATAAGATTTTGTTCTTTTCACGCATGTGTGACCTTATCGATTCTTTTGACTCGCGATTAAAGGCGCCCTAGCGTGTTTCTGCGTGTTGATGCGTCAGATTAAGAAATACGTATTACGTAAATATAAGTAATCCGAACTTCGTCCCTCGATTCGGAGTATTCTGTAATACACGGTTTCGTAAATACGTTCGTCCGCTTCTGTACGTGTACTTACTTGTATGTCTTAAGTAAAAAAATACAAAAATGTATAATATTTATAAGCGGCCTAATGATTAGGACGGATCACAAGAGACAAAGTTCTTTCCGAACTTGGGCCAATGTTCTTGTCAAACGATTCATCCGTGACCATCTCGCGCAAGGCAAACGTGTTTTTAACGATCCACACATTTTTCTTTGACCCGGATAAACGACTCGCGACTGTCAACAGTCGAAGCTCGTCTTTCCACTTTTTTAAAGCGTGCTTCCGTGAGCCACGAAATCCAAAAGGAGTCACGCCTCTTATCCTCTCTTCGTTCAACGGGAAAAGCGACAACGAATACTTTTCCTTTCTCGATTTATCGGCGATAACTCAATTGGATAACCGCGACAATGTTGCAGTACAGATTTAACTGCACTTTAAATTTAGGATGGAAACGATAAACACACGCGTACATACATAAATAGATGGATATATATATCCCGCGAAGAAAATAAAAATGCCGTTGATATCGCAAGTCGGAAGAACGGGAAAAGAGATAGAGAAGCAGAAAAACGCGTTTTGTTCATTCATAACTAACGACGCAATTACTTCGACCCGTCTCTCTCATTATAATCACCATGGAGAGAGACAGAGAGAGAGAGAGAGAGAGGGAGAGAGAGAGAGAGAGGGAGAGAGAGAGAGAGAGAGTTATCGTTGGTTCATTATCACAATAAAGGATCACATGACCGCCACGATCGTCGGCGATTCCCGCTTTTCCTTATCTCTAACACGAATATTCGTTAATCATTAGAATAAAATAGAACGATTTCCTTGTTGTATTATATTACGATCGTATTGGAAGATCCGACGAGCAATGGTCGACGATGAGAATTTGATATCTCGATCGAACATCGTACTCGAAATACTACAAACGAGTTTCGACTAGATTTACGTATCGGAATTAAAAATTCTTTTGGTCGATCTCTACGAAAGAGCATCATCGGGCGTCGTTGACGCTCGACGAAAAATCATGCGGTTCTTTCTAATTTGGGCGATAAGGAGGAGACCGAGAGATCCGCCGTGGCGTAGGCGATCACGCGACTGCGCGCGAGTGTTCCCAAGATCGAGGAGGCGCCAGCTTTTATTATGAAGCGTACCCAGTGTCAGTATAGCGCAGGCAGTCGCGCGATTCGTTTCGTCGTGGAGCGAGACACGATTTTTCTTCGCGACTTGGTAATTTTTTCATCTCTCGAGGGCGTCCTCTTCGACGAATTATGAAAGAGAATTGCGTGGGAAGAAGATCGGCCGACAACGACAACGTCGAGGATTAGCGTACGTTCGATCGAGAACGCGTTAGACACGAGGGAAAATATTGTTGCTCGGAGGAGGACACGGCGAGGACGCGACAGTGAGATGCCAGTTACTTTTGTCGAGTGCGGAGTGCGTCGAAGCGAGGAGCATTGTTATCGCGACGAATAACTTTTCGAACTAAATATAAATTGATCCCCGCTCTAACGCACGGGCGAAATGCGAAAAGATCCCGTCGGATTTTTGGTGACACCGGGCAGAGACCGAGGTCGCGCTTCGCTGGATGAATAACCGCGAACAGCTGGATATCGTCGGAATCGTTGAGTACGTATTACGACGACAACTTTTAGCCTTTCCGTCGGTTCGACATCGACGGACGGATCGGTAAAAGTCTAATTGAAATCGAGTTTGAGGCATACGTCGATCTCACCTCCCTCGCTCGTTCCCACGGCGCTTTCTTCGTCTCTTTTAAAGCATTGGCACGATTTCGTGACCGAGTAACGTAAGGACTCTCGTGGCTTAGATACGTTACGAGTTTCTTTCGTGTTCGTCTAAAAGAAAGTTTCGATTACCTTCAAGGACTCTCGATACATTAACGCGATTCAACGAACGTCTGCTTTGCTCGTGCCACGCTTCTCTATTGCGTTTCTTCGTCCAAGCATTTTTTTTTTTTTTTTTCTTTCGTTCCATTCCAACGAAAATACATCTTACAAATTAATGCCCAAGACAAAACACGATAGTAATAATAGTATCTTTATCGTAACAGATATCGTACGTCGTTGCGTTTACGTCGTTTGTTTCGTCGCTCGACGATCAACTTGGCGGTGAATAATGTTCGAAGAAAAAAAAAGATAAAAAAAAATTGGTTAATCGTTGCGATCGTCGTCGCAAGAATCATTCCGATGCACGACGAAGAGAACGTAATAAGATGAAATCGAGCGTAAATTTACGTTTCCAGATAAAGCGATAGGTACTTACGTACGAACACAATTAGGGAACACGCACGCGCGTTCTCTCGATAAACGGCGTCTCGTATATTGGGGACGGGTACGCAAAATCACGGGCTACTTCGAAAATAGAATTTCGATACTCGGAATCCTTCTCGAAAGTGACGTCCATCGGTATTTCCACGTCATTGTTTACCGCTCGGTTAATTCCGCGAAAGGAATGAAATAATCAGAAAGTAATCGTTTTTGTATTATTCCATTAGACGTCACGCTTCAATTTCTTTATCTCTATGACAACATAGCAATTTGTCGGAGTAGCTCGACCGTCATTCGTTTCTTCTCTCAATGAATTAGAAAGTGAAGGAAAGCGATAATATCACAACGGAAGACAGAAATATTCAGGCGCTCCTTCGAACGGTAGTTGGATAGGTTTGAACAAGTTATTCAGCTTGATAAAGTATGATTATATGTGTTGAAAGGTCATATTAAAAAAGTCGAACGATTCGATGAAAAAGATGTTGCGTGAACGATAACGATACGACGCTCGGTAGGAAGTAGAAGGGTCGTTCGCTCGCGAATCGCTGGCTCGGCTTTTGGCATTAGCACTGCGTGCGCGTAATTTGTACGCAAATTTCTTTAGTCGTAAGTATTATTTTTGTACGTGCGCTTACGTTAAAGCTTCATCGACATCGACGACGACGAACGACGCAAAATTTCCAAATTATACATTTTCTTACGAAACATCTTGGATCATCGCATCGTACGTTTTCCGATAGCGACGGATCTCTCATAGACTCGCTTGACCTCGAAAGGCCAACGGTCCATTCACAAGTATCGAGAGAGAGAGAGAGAGAGAGAGAGAGAGAGAGAGAGAGAGAGAGAGAGAGAGAGAGAGAGAGAGAGAGAGAGAGAGAGAGAGAGAGAGAGAGAAAGTACCACTTGTTTTTCTCGAGGTCTCATCGTACGATGCCACGTACGTAGGCATGCACGCATAGATTTATATTACGTCGAATCGTCGCCGTTGTCGTTGAGATATCGCGCGAGGATAAAATCGGATCTGGGATGGCTGTAAAATGCTATCGAATGACTCACATTGCTCTCGTATGTAGGAGGAGGGCACCTACGTACACGTATTTTTCGTTCGCGTATCGTCTTCATTTGGACAAACAAAATTGTTTTGCTCGCTTTGTCCGCCGCGTACCGACGAATACCGACGAAATTTCTTTCCTTTCCTTCTCTTTCCTTTTCTTTTTTTTTTTTTTTTTTTTTTTTCTTTCACGATGCGTTATATTTGACGACTTTGAGATAAGATTATCGCGATTACCGTACGTGTCCGCGTTAACGCGCGCATCCAAATTGAAAGTAAAAAAGAAAAATCGTTTTCGTTCGAGACGATTACTCCGTCTCGCATTGCGCGAGCTACGGCCGTTATAGTTCGGCCCTCTATCTATCTGGGTAAAGTACACGAATCGTATCGTGAGTAAGCTCGTTCGATGACCTAGACTTTATACAGAGAAAGAGAGAACAAGCCAAATATATTACGACGGACTAGTCTTCGGGCCAAAAGGTTGCTGCGCTATTCGTTTTCTTCCATGGCTACGCTACTACCGCTCGGGTTAGCTAATCGAAACGAATCAAACTCCTCGAGTTCACCATCGTAGTCGTACAACGGAGCACGCGCAAAGCTTTACTTTCGAGCAGAGAAGAAAGGGAAGAGGAAGTCGAGATGGAAGCCAAGTGACCATGGCACGCGCGTATAACGGACCTTTGGAATAGCTCGTCGTATAAACTTGCCGCTGATAGCTAACGTGGGTGGCTAGGAACGCGTTCTTTTCAAAGTCGTCGCTTCGTCATTTCTCTCTCTCTCTCTCTCTCTCTCTCTCTCTCTCTCTCTCTCTCTCTCTCTTTTTCTCCCTCTTTTTTTCACAGCTTTATATATATATATATAGCATTTTATTTATATATATATAACTTTATGCATATGCGTGACGCTCTCGAACTTGAATTAGTACCATCGCTTCCTGTTGGCTTACGAAAAGAGAGAGGATGACTCTCTAAACGTTCGTTTTCCATAATATTATTTAGTTAGTTAGCTCGCTCGTACGTTCGCGTGCATGCGTCACCCGCGTGAAATCACGCGATCGAAGGTGAATAAAATTGTTATGCATTATCTCACGGTATTCTATATTTATAGACGCGCATAGTAAATAACGCGCGTTTCTCTTCGACAACGCCGTCCTTCGTTTTTCTTCTATATCTCTTTAATCATCCGTGATTCGCGATAACGAATGACATATTTTTGCTTTTGCGAAAAAATAAAGTCGCCTATTCGATAAACCATATTTTTAACCAAATCGTCTTTATCCTATTGCTGTTCAATTTGAAATTGAAATGAGCGTTCGACGATCGCGAGCGGAAAATGACTGTTTTGACGTAAATTCGAGTACGTTACGTTCGCTATGATTGACTACCACTAACGTAACGGACTAACGTAAAAGAGGCATACGCGTACGTAAATATATGTCTACATATGTCGTATACGTATAGTATTAACGTACGCGTGACGATGACGAAAGCACGTAGATAGTGGAGAGAGACGCGTGACGTGAAAATCCTCTCGTAGGAAGAGATACCTTATTGCGTCTTCTTCGTAAAAGTTGTCTTCTCATCGTCGTGTCGTAGGAGAAGGAGGATTCGATGACGACGGCGTTTCATCGACAACGTCGAGCCAACGACACGACCGTCGACGTAGAAAAATAGAAAAGAGGAATAAGAAACGCCGATCGTGGCAATCGATTGTTTACGTAGCCAGTTGTACCGTCGACGAAAGTGTAAACTGTCCCTCCCCCCCCCTCTCTCCCTATCTCTTTCTTTTATTCTTATTTTTGTACTGTAAATAAATGACGCGTTGGCCCGCCTACGGTATGCTACACCGATTTATCGTACGTACGATATAAACATACGTATATATGTCTCTATGGCATATACTTACGATACTCTAGTCGAATATAGTACGATTCCCTGGTATTTTCTTCTCGTTCAATCTTCGAACGTAATTTCACGTTATTGCGCGTCTTCGTCGTAATTTAGAAAAGATATTGCGTCGCTCGTTTACTCGAATTAATCCCTAAGAACGCGAGGAGTGATGCGAGATGTGATGCAAGGAGCGTCGCTAACGTTGAAATCGTTGTTGAAATCTTTAAGAAAATATAGCGTTAGATACGGTAGATCAGGTAGACGCGAGGGTTATATCATTGATTTGCGCGTGTCCGGCCACTTCGTCGATCGGCCTCGAATATAGTTTTTATCGCGTAAAAACGTATTTTCCCTTCTTTCGTTCGTAGTGAAAAATGTCAGGGGTCGAGTCGAGAGAGAGCGAGAGAGAGAGCGAGAGAGAGAGAGAACGGTCACGCGATAACGGGGAATACACGTATTATTTACCCATCTTTTTCCTCCTTTGTTTAAAGTCGAGCCAACGTACTTACTTACGTACTACGTGTTTTTTCGATCGCTTTCTTTTTATTACCATGCTGCTTTTATCTTTTACTACCGCACCTGTAACTTCGACCAGGAGCGAGAGAAAAACAACGGCGCTGCTTTACGATGAATCACTATGATGAAGAAGGCGGATCGCAGCCGGAGGATGACGTTGTTAAAAAAGATAAAGAGTCGAGAGCCGGTACTACACGTCGACGTCCGATTTGCTCGCTCGTTGCAACGACAAAGTAAAGTTATTCGCCTCGAGAAGTAAGGTAGGCGCGTTCGGCCCTACCGAGATCGATCTGATTTATGTATTTCCTTTGGCTTTGAGCTAGCTGATATAATACTTTGCGATAATATCGAAAGGAAAAAAGAATCGGTGAAAAGAGAAACGGGTTTCGAAGCACGAAACAGCCATCCTTATTTCTTTTTCTCATTTTGTTTTCGCAACGCGCTCTATATTGCGCGTACTCGATGCGCCAGATAGTGTTTTGTCAAAAACAAATTTCATCGCGCGAGTATTTTTTGGCCTGCGCGACAAACGAACGCATCTTGCGAAGCTCGTCAAATATTTATTCGACGAAATTTCTATATTTCTTAACTACATACGGTAAATAAAGAGAGAGAAACAAAGGACGCCGACGATGCGTGCGTGCGTGTTGCGTGCTTGCGTTTCGAGGGATCTTCTCGTTCTTCGTATTTCGAATGCGATGCATTCCACGGCGATGACTGGATTATACGAGCGAGCGAGATGAATTGTTGCGGGGTCGATGCCTTCCACCCGCCGCTACTATTGCCACTACTATCCTTCCTTCCTTCTTTCCGATTGACCGAGCTTGTCCTTGACACGGCTCGATACACCTTTTATTATATACTTCTTTCGGATGTTTACGTTCGACGCGCGTTCCAACTTTACTTTCCAAAGGAGATCCGGATACTCGTCGTCGAGCGAGGATAATATTTGCGATGTCGTTTAGACGTCGTGCCGAGCCTTTTGTTTATCTCGCCTCGGTTGAGAGAGAGAGAGAGAGAGAGAACGCGTTGCCAATGAAGTCGATGTAAATAGTAATTTTCTTGATCGGGCCGGAGTCCGACGGGAGAACACGGTCTCTCGTTAATGAATCGTGCGCGTCCGTTCAAGATATACGTTCCGTCGCGTCTCGCTATCTACGACCTTCTCACGACAGGATTTTCTAGTCTCATAGCTCGCTAAAAAATTGCTCATACCGATGTATTCTTTCCTGCGAACGAGGATTGAATCGATATACCTTGACCTTCGTTCGAAGGTTTTATCTAGTCTCGACGTTCAAAGGCGGCCCGATGAATCTCGTGTTTATTGACAATGTATGCGCGCGTTACGTATTCGTCTTTTTAACGACTCGGAAGGTTGGTTGTGTGTGGTCAATATGTTTCAGCGAGTCGCAAAAACAAACACTTTTTGCGACATCTTACAAAGCGGCAAGTTTGCAGAGTAATAATTTTATGTGAATGACGAGAAAAATACTTGACCGTCATGCCCGATACAATGTATATAATTATTACGTGTGCTATTCTTTTTTTAACTAATGTTCGTTTCAAGCATCGAGTTTCTAAGGCGCGCGTAAATAGCGTTACCAATTTACGTCAGCTTACGTTATAAATTACACATTTTTTTTTCATTCAACGAGGAAGGACGAAAGTAGTATATAGGATTACAATGGCCGTAAAAGTAGATCGAGCACGTTCATAAATCTGTAGGATCGATCACCGTTCTTGGAACTAAAAAGTATCTTGTTCGTTCGTTCGTTCGTCGGTCGGTTTCTCTTTTCCGATCGAATTCTACTAGATACGGAATTTTAATCTTCGTCGACGATATAAAAGGCAACGATAAACTGCCGACGTAGACAATAACGAAGAGTTTGCCATGAAATCGTTGGACGTTGCGACTAAACTCTATCGATATTGCAGTTAGAAGCTAATCGGTTTCCATCGTCGAAGAACTCGAAATGCGAATGGAATCCAAATATAAATGCTCGTCCGAGCATGATTCTCGTCAGCGCTTTTCCGCTCGAGCACCACGCGATAATTGTTGTTTATCACGGTTGATCGGAGTAGACGATCTCGATGTGGTAAATTGCTAGTGTCATCGTGACGTCAATCAATATCAAAGTCGACATTTTATAATAACATATTTTATAATTGTTTGCATTCTCGTATCGATAAATTTGTTTAATTATACGATACAAGATATATATTTCCATATATCCATTTGACATAGATCAAACGATATTCGATCAAGAAGGGTGAGGATCGGCTAAAGTTCGCTTATTAAATTGAATGTTTTCAAAGAGCCTACTCGAAAAAGGTATATTCGCGATAGCCGGTGCGCTTGTGTCAAGAGCAAACACTTTCGAGCCGGCCTTGACGATGATAGCTCGATACGCGTCTCGAAAATACGACGACCGGGAAACCACCGTGCGTAAGCTATTCCGCCGTTGGGCGTCATTGTACTTGAAACATATCGCTGATTATATTGGTGAGAACAAAAATTTCCCAACGATCGGTTCGTTCGCGAAAAATGGAAAAGAAGAAAAGCTCGAAAGCCTATAAAGGGCGTCGTCTTTTAATGAAAAATAATCAAATAATGGTATGCGCCGATTCGTGCGATGCTTAATCGTTTCCGCGAATCGTGATGCCATTACGATATACGTGCGCATAGATACACAAGTATACGTATATTCTTGCTTATTTTTTTCTTTTTTTTTTCTTTTTTTACGGTCTCTTACCACATCGCCTCCGTTCGTCCTCGTCGTAAAAACACGCTTTCGTGCATTTTTCTTCGACGAGCCACGACGACGTCAAAGCCTCTAAAAATGTATTATATTTCGCGAATAAAGGAAGCGATACTTTGACGATAATGTCAAATATTCGTCATCAAAAAATATCCATTTATTTGTCCTTTCTCCTTCGAAAAGTATATAAAATAAATAAGATGCTTCTCCTATTTTTCAATCGTCCTTTCGTTATTCATCGATATTAAACGTTGTACGCGCGTTGTAGAGCGTGCGAATTATTATTTAAGGCGTTCGATATACGCGCCATTTTATACCTTACGTGCTCGCGTTCGATGGAGGAGGAGAAGGAAGAAGGAGGAGGGCCAAGAGTTCGAGGCGCATCGGTAAGAGTTCAATTCATTTATTCGTCGACGTGCCTCGTACTCCATAATGTTTTATTTCAGTCGTGATAAGGGAGGTCGTAGGTTGGGTCACTTAAACTCCTTGACAAAACGACTAAATTGCAATCGTTTAATATTTTCGATCATATTATATTGCTCGGTGATCCCCGGTTTCTCTCTATCTCTATCTTCTTTCCAACGTCATTCGTGTCGCCCACTTTAAACGAACGTGTCGGATAGAGACCCTCGGACGATACCCTGCTATTCGTCGTTATTTACTTCGTAATAGTCTCTAAATGACGCAACGGGAATGAAAATATCACTCGTAATAACTTACCAGTTATGATATATTACTTAATGTACGTATATAATGGAGATCGTAAAGTTTCTAAGGTATTTCAAGATCGTCTCTATTTTCAAAAGAGTCGAACAAATTGCCGACTACTCGCGATTCCTTTACTCGCGACGAAGGATCGGGGATCGGATCGAAAAAAATGTCAAATAGGAAATAAAGTCGAACGACGTAACGAGCAAAGGACGCGGCGGAGGCTTTATCGCGATCGAGCGAGACGAGAACTAGGCAAACTGTGTTTTCTCGTAACGTAACCTTGTAAGTTCTCATTGACGCACGAATAGCGTACGCTTCAACGGCCGCGTTAACCCTCGACCTTGTGCTCGTATCAATGTTATTTCGTATATTTTCTCTTGTAAATTAGTACGTTTTCAGATTTTGGAGGAGTTACAACGATTTCGTTATCGTTCCGCGTGGAGCATTTAATTCTTGTGATAAATAGGTCGCGTAAAAGTATTATCGTAAATTACGAAAGATAATACGTGGATGTAAGAAACTTTCGCATGTATAATAGTACCTACATAGTACAGACCTTGACCGTCGTCGATCTCGTCGACGATCTCGAGGCTCCTTCTTCCAAGCGACGTTCTCTGTTAAAGAAGAAAAGTTTTAAATGTGGAAAAGGTGATGGTTGCGGCGAATCGCGAGCATGCCGCGACGACGACGGCGACGACGACGACGACAACGATGAAAAACGGTGAGAAGTCAAGGCACCGTCGCAATGCCGTCGACCGTCCCAGAATAGCATACGGCCGTTCGTCGCGTTTCTCGTGTTGCTTCTCGTCGTTGTGTCGCTCTTTCATCGTCTTTTCTTCGTCCTCGTCGTCGTTGTTCTCTGTAACGATGTTACTAACAGTCGTTCGGAACACATACGTTCGACCAATCCTATAGCACGTCGATGCGTCACACCTGTCTAAACGGCAGAGGTCCTGTTGAAAAAAAAAAAAAAAAGAATAATACTCTGTTTATCGAAAGGAGAGCGTTATCGCGTCGTGCGTAGGCAAAAAATATCGTCTCGAAGGTTTTCACTTTGTTGCTGTAAGTGCCTGAGTTCGATCCAATTTAATCTTTTATCTCGATCGAACGTGATATTCCGTAATCGTTATTCTTCAAGATGTATCGCGACATCGATGCCATGTTTGTTTCATATGTAGTAAATAAATTCGTTCCGTGTATCGAGGGAATTACGTTAAGCGTCAAATTCGAAGAAATTTTATCGACGATCGATAGCGCTCGTAGGCAACAATATTTTCGTTCTTCTTTTTTTTTTTTTGCGCTATTGCAAATACTCATTTCGAAATGGTATTTTGTTTACGCGAGAATACATTTGCTCGTTACGAATCGAGAGAAAACGTTTGTTCGAGTTCGCATCGGCGAGACGCAAGGCAGGCGCCAGGAAGTCTCGGTGTCTGCTTCCATGACCAACCCTCGCTTTCTGACCCCGACTTATATATCGAATATAATGTTCGTCACATTGAAATTCATCGCGATGGAATCGTAAATTTGATGCCATTCGAGTTGCATCGCGTTAACAGTTCGCGGCTATGGTTAAGGAGCCTTCGTTCGAGAGTCTCGTTTAGCGAGATATAAATTGTTGAAAATCACGGTGGGCATTGATTTTAAAACGATTTACGTATAATTTATCTAAACTCGATTTATATTTTCTTCGAGGTATACGGAGTTGGAAATTGCCGCGATTAAACGCCATCAAAGATGTTTCATGCGTAAAAACTAGTCTAGTGTTGTCGATATTCATTTTAATTTGCTATTGCATCGTTAAACGGTCTAATAACTCGGCTATCTACGCGCATAAAGTTACTCCCAGACGTTCGGTCAATTAAGCTCGTTCCCAGAGCTCGAGTCCGTTTTGCAGTATATCGAGGCGTATAGGCGCGCGCGCGCGCGCACGCACGCACGCACGCACGCCGACCCAGGGGTAACGGTATCGAGGAACGTGCGCGTATACGTATCGTAGGTATGTCTCGTTTTCGTCATATCGTGAAAATAGTTACTTTACTCGCGTTATCTCCGCAAATTATAAGTAGCCAAGGTTTCCCTTTCGCAAACAATGCAAGTTTATCGTATATCGCTACGTAGAAACGTGAAAGCACCTACCAACGAGGTTTGGTTACGTGTCTTTTTTCTTTGACGATAATTTAATTTAACAAGTACGTAAAAATGTCACGACTGTGAAATGGTTATGTTTGATAAAAAGAAGAAAAAAAAAATGTGTTTCAGGAAACATAGGTCAAGATGCCAAGATCGTGGAGAATTTTTGGCTTCCTGGTGATTCTGGTCTGTATCGAGATCATCGAGTCCGATCGTTGCCTTACGAAGCTAGAAGGTACTTATGTTTCGACGATCCATGATCTACGATAGAAACGATTTCGAGCTTTTTTCACTTCGATATCCTTTTCGCAGAAGTTAATCCGAAACGTTTGGTCCTCATCGAAGGTGACGCCGTTGGTTTACGATTCGAAGTTTCGCGAAAGATCACTCAGAGGTTGGTCACTCACGTTACCAAGATCTTTTTGGAGGAGTTATTAGGCTATACGAACGTGGAGATAATCGAGAGGGATGGCGATTCTTACATA
Organism: Dolichovespula media; assembly: GCA_911387685.1. Lineage (NCBI taxonomy): Eukaryota > Metazoa > Arthropoda > Insecta > Hymenoptera > Vespidae > Dolichovespula > Dolichovespula media. Next base: position 349,108 of record OU426859.1, read on the forward strand.
AAAGACGTTTACGAAAGATTGTCCGTCAGATTGGTTTCCGGAGAGAGAAAGTAAGTAGATTCGCGCGTTTCGCCGATTCGAGGAAAAAAAAGAAAGAAACAAGGTGTATTCGTTTTATTCTCCTTAAAAAAAAAAAAAAAAAAAAAAAATAAAGGTTTCCCGACGCAATGGTAAATATGGAGGTATGGATACCGCCGCAGGAGGATACGATGCCGCTGTCGAACAAATACGACGTGAAAGAATGCGGAGCGGTCGCGCCACCGGGACATTTCGCCTGGTTCGTACCGAAGAAATTGTACAGAATCGAGGATAGCTGGGTGTCGTTTGCCAATCAGGAAAGCGCAGCTCGCTTCGACGTTTCCGAATCGGATCTACTTCGGATAAAGAATTTGACGATCAATCCGATGACGAATAGGTACTACTGCGAGACGTCCTTTTGTCAGCACGGTATGTACGTTCCTCGGCGATGCCAAACTCCCGACAAACAGGCCCAACCTTGCGCTCTACTCTTGGCCGGTCATCCTGACTTAACGTCCTTCGTCAAAGACGATATCGATAGTTTAAATCTTTACGTCAAAGTGGCTTGGGTCGGATCACATCTGAGAGAGCTGACGAAAAGTCTGATCGAGGAGTACGTTAACGCGTCGCTAAATTCTACTTCGAACGTAAGGTATCGAATCCGTTTATATTCCCCATGTCGGGATGCCAGTAACGAGCAATTTTTTCTTTTACTCGCAATCAGGCATAGGTCGTTGGTCTTCGTTCATTGGACACCGAGTACCGTGATACCCAACGAGAGAGATTTCGTGAGCATCAATTTTCCACGTTGCGGTACGAACGACTCCCAGCTCGGCTGTTCCTACGAATCCAACAGACTGATCAAAGTCGTATGGGCGGGTTTGGAGACAGCGGCAAAGTTTGCCTTCCAGGGGATAAATCGCGTCAAGTTCACGTCGGCCATGTATGAAAATTTGATCGATCGATACAACATGTATTCGGGGAAGGTCGACGAGGCGAAGATCGGCTGTGATTGGCTTACGGACAATTTAAATTACGTTCTGTCCAAGTGGATGCCGAACAATGCCGATAAAAACACTCTTTACGTCGGTGGAATATTCCCAATGACCGGGACGTCCTACACTGCCAAATCTATCGTGATCGCTGCCAGGATGGCGAGAGATGCGATAAACTCAAACAGTAGCGTTTTGAGGGACTACAATCTGGCGCTATTGGCGAACGACGGCCAGTGCAAATCCGACATGGTAATGAAATCTTTCATAGATTACATCGTCCATAATTACGAGCAGCTCATCGGCGTTCTTGGACCTGCTTGCTCCGAAACCGTCGAACCCCTGGTCGGCGTGTCGACGCAATACAAGACCGTGATCATCAGTTACAGCGCCGAGGGATCCAGCTTCAATGATCGAAATAGATATCCTTACTTCTTTAGAACGATCGGTGAGAATAAACAGTACAAATACGTGTATCTCTATCTACTTCAACGGTTGGGATGGCGCCGAGTCGCGTCGTTGACCGAGGATGGGCAAAAGTATACGGAGTACATATCGTATATGCAGGACATGCTGCGCGATAATGGCATTACGTTCGTGGCGAACGCCAAGTTCCCGAGAGAATGGGATCCTATCGTGATAACGAAGGTGCGTTATGACTTTGCCCTTGCGTACCCGTTCATCGTATTGCCGTTATACTTTTACCTTTACTTGCCGTGTTTTGTTAAATCGTCCTGTATATTCTTTTTAGAGCCTTCAAGATTTGAAGCAGAAGCGGGCGAGGATAATTATCGCCGACGTGTACGATCAAGTCGCACGGCAAGTCATGTGCGAAGCGTATAAACTGGAAATGACGGCTGTCCAAGTAAGGCTTCCATCGTTTCAAATCCGAGGCTATGCCTTTAGGATATAAGAAAGAAATCACTGTCGTTTCGTTCGCTTCGTTTCGTTCCTTCTAGGGATACGTATGGTTCTTGCCATTATGGCTTCGACCACAGTGGTACTATACCGATCGATATAACGAGCAAGGCGAGCAGGTTCCGTGTAGTACGATCGAGATGACAAAAGCGATAAATGGGCATCTTGGTCTGTCGCATGCGTACTTTGCATCGGACGATGACATCATGCAGGAAGGTATGACGGTACGGCAATGGCGCGATAACTACGAGCTCAAGTGTCAATCGCGAAATCAGACGCCGTCCAATTACGCCGGGTATGCCTACGACGCCATGTGGACCTATGCCTACGCGATGGATGCTCTGCTCAAGGAAAATCAAAGCAACGTATTTCGACTTCATAGCAAGGACACGGTCACTCGTTTGACCAACATCATCGGTGCTACCGATTTTAACGGGGTTCGTGGAATACCTTCCTTCGTAGAATAACACCGAACTCTCCTCGTTCCAATCCAACTTCTTCTTTTTTTTTTTTTTTTTTTATAGGTTTCCGGTCGAATCAAGTTCATTGGCGGACCATCGAGATACTCCATCATCAATGTTGTGCAAAATATAGACAATGAGACGCGCATCGTTGGAAATTTTTATCCAAACATTTCGGAGACGGGAAGGGAAGTGATAGGCGGTAGATTGGACTTGAACATATCCGCGTTCGTATGGCTCTCGAAGACTATGCCCGACGACGGCTCGGAGCCTCCTCCTAAATGCGTTTTCAGCGGACTCGCCGAACTATTAGAAGTTTCCTGCGAAGCGGCCATCGTGATCGTTAATATCATTGGCTTCGGTCTTCTCGGAATATTGCTCATTATTGGTTTTATTTTTGTCAAGAGAAAGTACGTAAAGCAGCTCCTAAAACGATCTTGCCTTTCGTATCGCGTTACAAGTGTAAATTTCCTTTTGTTCTTCTTTTGTTTTTGTTCGATCAGGTACGACGAGAAAGTTCGGCTTCACGAGAAATATATGAAGTCTTTGGGAATCGACTTTTCCAAATTGGATACCTCGAGCCTAGACAAATGGGATATACCGCGGAATAGAGTCGTGATAAATAGAAAGATCGGAGAGGGTGCTTTCGGTACGGTATACGGCGGCGAAACTTTCTTCCCTGAAAAGGGTTGGCTGGCCGTCGCGGTTAAGACCTTAAAAGTTGGTAGTTCGACCGACGAAAAGTCTGACTTTTTGAGCGAATTTGAAGTTATGAAAAGGTTCGATCATAAAAATATTATCAAGCTGCTTGGGGTTTGCCTGAAGTGCGAACCCGTTCTCACGGTCATGGAATTCATGCTTTACGGTGATTTGAAAACGTACCTACTCGCGAGAAGACATTTGGTGAACGATCAAAGCTACGAGGATTCGGACGAGATATCGAATAAAAAATTGACAGCTATGGCTTTGGACGTCGCCAGAGCTCTGAGTTATTTGGCGCAATTGAAATACGTTCATAGGTAAATCTTAGTTGTCGATTCGACGCGTTACATCCGTTCGTAGAACCATCCCTATCGCGATTGATCGAAATTTTTTTGTTTTTTTTCTTTTTTCTTTTTTCTTTTTTCAGAGACGTCGCTTCTCGCAATTGCCTGATAAACGCACAACGAGTCGTTAAGCTAGGCGACTTTGGTATGACCAGGCCGATGTACGAGAACGATTATTATAGATTCAATAGAAAAGGTATTTTTCCATCAAACGAATCGTTTTTAACCGTGATATATCAGCGATACATTTCGGCTTTGTTCGATCATAAATCGTTTCTCATGCCAAGCAGGTATGTTGCCCGTACGATGGATGGCACCAGAGTCCCTTGGTTTGGGAATATTTAGCGCTGCTTCCGACGTATGGTCCTACGGCGTTTTGCTCTACGAGATCATTACATTTGGGAGTTTCCCATTCCAAGGGATGAGCAATAACGAGGTTTTGGCTCACGTTAAGGCCGGCAATTGTCTCGTCGTTCCTAAAGGTGTCAAGTCACCGCTGTAAGTATTACAAGATGACGAATCAAGGAAAACGAAGACAATTATTAACGTTTTTTCTTAACACTAGAGAAAACTTGATGTACTCTTGCTGGTACGTAAATCAAAACGAGAGACCGTCGGCCCCGGAGATCGTCGAGTTTTTGGCGACGAATCCTCGAATTTTATCTCCTTGCCTGGACGTACCTCTCGCCAGTGTACAGCTGGAACATACCGGGCAAATGGAGATGCATCTGACGACGGATAGCGTGAGAAAATTCTCTTTGCCTTGGTCGCAGCAACAGCAGTCGACGCAATCGTCGGATCCAACGTCGTCGATTACGGCGAGTCCTCCACCTCTGCTCGAAATAAATTCCCACGATGACAATCAAAATCTGGAGATTTGTTCGGACAGAGGTGCATCCAGTCAAGATGGTACAATTCCGTTGTTGGGTCTCGAAAGAACGATAAAGGGGCTCGTTGCTCCTCGCCAGAATTCCAACAAGCAACAGAAAGACATCGTACACAAGTACGTCAATCTTTTGCCAGGAATGGTGACCTCGACGAGGCAACTCAGTAGTAGGAACGGCGACGCGGGAAACGTACAAACGGAAGAAATGGTGTCCATGATGCCAACGAGTAACAAGGGCACCGAGGAAGTCTCCGTTCTATGACGTGGCCTCTGGTTAAAAAGTTTCTTTTAGACGGCGCCGACGACGTAGAGTTCGATCGATCGGTGGTGGCCGCCGCTGCATCGTAAAAGGGCCTACGAGCGAGTCTAACGTACGTGGACGAGTTATAATGAGGCAGAATGGAGCTTAGAATTTATAAATCGACGGTTACTAGTTCGAGGTATATATCTTTTGTTAGAACTTTTTAAGAGCCAAAGAATAACAATTTCGTTACATTTGTTCTACCGAGAGAGTTTATGGTAGAGCCAATTGATGATTAAGCTTTGGATCGCCGCCAGAATTCTTGGCCAGTTTTACTAGCTACGGCTATTCCAAAACAATGTATACCAAAATATTCTTCCTTTTTTAATGTACAATCTATGTAACTAGATGTGCGATCGATATTTACGCAGCTTTCCTAAAAATACGAAGGTGCTACCAGAAGATTAAGAACGTTCGACGGAGCCTTAAAGCTCGTTGAAGATTTTTTTTTTTTCGAGTATAAATAAAACAAATTGAGGGATCTAAAATAGATACAAGACGATATTCCGTCGCATTAGTCGGTCGGAAGATATAATAGGATACTTAAATGGATCGCGTAGCTTTCGTTAGCAATAAGACGCACGCGTTGAAAACGTTGACTGTCGAGACATTTTAGAAAGAAAGTACTCTGGCCAATCTGATCCTAAATGTTACATCGATTGACTTCCGCTCGATCTACTTTTGAGACTGATACGTACACATAGTAAAATTAAGCCACGTTCATTACGATCTGATGTTATCGATATATACAGACACTATTTCATCAACGACAATATTAATATCTGCGCGAGTAATTTTACAGCGACTTACTCTAAGAGAAAAAGAAACAAATTTGCATTTTCTTCCTTTCTCAAACTATAGATAATCTTCTTATCGTAAAGAGATTAATTTTACATCACAGTCATCGTGTTTCCTTACTTTTTCTCAATCTATACAGATGTCTATATTTATTCATTTTTATAATAGCACGAAAAGAAAGATGATGGCTCGTTTTAAATAGAGTCGGATAACACGTAATATTCCGTAAGACTTTGGCATTAAAAAAAAAAAAAAAACAAACAAACGAAAAAAAACAGAAAAAAAGGAAAAGAAAAGAAAAGAAAAGAAAAGAAAAGAAAAGAAAAGAAAAGAAATGCTGTTATTTTACATGCACACACGTAGAGTAGTAAACCGTTCTCATTTTATTTATTTTTATAACACTTATATATAGACAAAGTATCATTTGAATATCAAGAAGAAGGATATTACTTTCAACTTGGAACACTTTTTCGAACATTTCTATCACTGTGACCTGACAGCATAATACCGAAAGATATTAAAAATTGATAAAAAACAAAGCAAAACGAAACAACAAAAAAAAGAAAAAACGAAAGAGGGAAGAAAGAGAGAGAGAAAAAAAAAGAACGAAACTTCGTAGCATTATGGTACATAGCATTTGATAAAATCTTATTATATTGAAAGAGCAAATGGCAAGAGCCATGACATTTCTTAAAAACATGTTTTATCTAAGCTCGTAACAATATCTTTCGTTGCAATTATTACAAATTTTTTTTACCTATATGTAACTTAGCTCGTATATGTAATTGTAAATGTATTAGGTCATCTTTCATCACGATCACACGCTTTATCGAGCCGACTGCGCGACCTCGATCGATCTTCATCGATTCTGTTGCCATTTTATCCTCGCTAAATATCATTAATTTAATATCCGCTTAATCGTTAAATTTGTACGATATCGTGAAACTATTTATTAATTTACAAAGAGAAGCTTTCTTAAAAGATGATAGAGAAACTTTGATCGTTTCTTCGTTTCGACGGATAAAGAAAGCTCCATGAACGGGAATTCGATCTGTTACGTCGATTTAGGATCACGTTAAGAGGCAAATAGCGTAGAGCTTGAAAAGTTAATAGTTATATATAAGTGGTCATTATATCGACACACGTAATGATCTTGTTGGAAGAATTTCGCACAGCTGGAATTTAGAGAAATATTTGGCATTCTGATTTCTCTTCGTCTTTTACGAAACAATTATACCAGTAAAACGGATCACGAATTTGTTATCTCGCGCAAAGTTGAGAAATTGATTTCGCGAAGGACGTAAGAGACGTCATTTTTTCCATCCGATTCAATTCCAGTCTCTAGCTTTTAGATATCTAAACGCGTAAGATTCGTATTTTTACTGCAGAGCATTCCTACTAGTCTTCTTATCGGAGGAAAAGCAGTATATAAAAATAAATGACAAAGATTACCACCAACACCTTGAACGATATTGCACCTGTCATCGATGATTCTCGATCTTTCCTGAAACTTTACGTATCGCGATCGTAGACTCCAATCGATTATTTCATTATAACGAATAGCGTTAACGCGTTGGTACCTTATCGACCAAATTTCCTTCCTACTCGCTAGCTTTACGAGAAAACGATTGACGTTTTAGAAGGTATATTTTTCGAGATTTTTTTGATTTCACTATCCACAGACGACGCATCATTATTTATACTTACGTCACGTGCGTGAACAACGGGAGTATAGAAGGCGAGGAGCACCCACGCAAACTCTGTATATCATTATTTTGTACATACGAAGCATGCTTGATAACGTTTATTATTCGTATCTCGGATTTTATGTTAAAAGAACGTTCAATTTATAAAATATTTTACGTCGCATATTATTTTTGTGGCCTTCCCTTCTCTCTGTAACAGTTCAATTTAGCGCGTTCGAGAGGAACTCACTGTAGCGTCGATCGACGGTAATTACGTTGTCTGCTCTACTATCCGTTGGTACTTTATCGGCTGTTTCAAGGTGAGCACTTTTTTAATTATCAATTTCATAAGTAGCATTCGCCAATTAACTCGTGATGGCACTCCCATAACGGTTTCATTTTTAACGTAACGAATGGAGATGATTTTAATGGGTAAAAACAACAAGTGGAAAAAAATGTCCTGTTCTATTCGGTGACTAACTCTGAGCGCGATTCCGGGCAATAACCGAGGACGAGAAAAGAGGAGGATTACAAAAGCTCGTAAAATATAAGGGACGGCGCGCTCGAAGGAACGATGCGGGTTCGTCCGAATTCCGAAGCTTACTAGATCTTACGATATCACCGATGGCGTACGAGAACACGACGCTTCGTCGTCTCCTCTTTCGCAAATCTCTTTATTTTCCTTGACAGCTTTAAATCGAACGATATTCGAAATTGATATAGGAAATTGCATTGACGTTAGCGTTATTATAGTGGTAGTAAGACGAGAGGTACTCACTTTTGCGGAAGAGGAGGTATCGTGCGTTGATACCGATTTAAATAAAATATTCTAACGAGACCATTCTCTTATCAACGATTGAGAAAGACACGGTTTCTCAAGTGAAAGGAAAGGAAAGAAAAGTAGCGGCGAAAAGGGAAGAAAGGGGGAGAAAAAAAAAAGATATAAGGAGGTAGAAATAAAGGGAAGGAGACACTTCTCGTGGAGGATCTCTCGGAGCGATCTCTCCAAGAGTGGTACCTACTAATGGCATCGAGAAACGATCTCTTTCTTATTTCTCTCTTTCCTTTCTTTCTCATCGAGAAACGAAGCTCTCGCTTTGTGCTCGTAGCGAGCGCGCTTAACTCCCGGTGTGTCGCGAGTTTCGTTTATACGACGTAACGCGCGTACAGTTACGTAAGATCGTGCGGGCGTTCGAGCTTATCTGATTGTCCACCGTAGACCCGGCCAGAAGTCGTTTCTCGAAAGTTATGTCGCATGCACGTGAAGGAAGGTGGAGGAGGCGGAGGAGGAGGAGAAAAAGACTCGCTGAAATTGCACAAGAGGTTCCTCCGAGAACCCTTTTTTTTCCTGCCTCTTTCGATCGTCGTTATTTACCGAGGACCGAATCCTTCGATACTTCGATCGATGTACCACGACCGAATCGGTTTAGGATCCATAAACGAGAATATTATACTCGTCGTTAAACGTACGAATGTAATGGACCTATAAACGTTAACGACGCGTCAAGTTTCTAACGGAAATCTGACAAGATTAATTACAAATCAGCCGAGATAATTATTTATCCACGACGGCTTAACGCCGGCACTTGCATTTTATGCGAATATGCAGAGCGTGCGCTTCTTATATCACTCGGAGACGGTGACGAAGGTATAAAATGTCGCTGGTAGGATAGACAATCTCTGGACCACTCGTCCTCTCTCTCTCTCTCTCTCTCTCTTTTGTTCTATCTCATTCCGAAGCTCTATAAAGCGTCTTCATTACAGAGCGAGGTGTCGTGTTACTTTAATTACACATCACGGTCATCGTAAACGTTCGTACGTAAGTGAAGCCAATAAACACAAAGGAAATCTCCGTTAAAAGATCACGGTGGACCGGATAAATCTTAGTGGCAGCGAGTCAGTTATGCTCACGTGGATACGGTCTTGTCGGTGGGCGTGAATGGCCGGGGAAAGAGACGTATTTACATCGCACGCACCGCGTCTCTACGCTCGCTATGATTTACAAATATGCGAGACATTGGGAAATGACCTCCCCTCTCTCTCTCTCTCTCTCTCTCTCTCTCTCGCTCGCTCGTTTTACTCGAAACGACAACAACGCCGTTTTATATAGTATACGAAGATCAATCGCGAGCTCGCATTTCTATCTCGGAGAGAGGCAAGCAAAGGTCAGTCCAACCGAGAAGAGCCACTTTAAATCTGTTTAACGTCTCGGCATAGCGAATACGGTAGCAAAGAGAGTCCGTGGATCCATTAGAGGATGGAATTAGTTCTGCGCAAGAGGCAAGGGTAATGCGCGACGACGCGGAGACGATGCGCGGAGGATGTTGGCGAAGGCGGCACTTGGCGAGGGAGAAAAAGAGAAAGAGGGTGAGAGGTAAGGAAAGGGAAACGAAGTCAGTCCGGCTATCACGCTGGCCGGAGGTCGCGGATTTATGACCGGCCGGGTTTTATGCGCTGTTTGCCGAGGAAGAAGGAGCAGCGAGCGAAGGGAAGAGAGAGAGAGAGAGAGAGAGAGAGAGACCTTGATTATTTCCTAGTCCGCTTTTACATTTCAATTTAGTTTCTTTGACCATTCGCTCACTCGCAATAGAGCCTTACGAGCGACGGTAGACAATCGGAGGACGAAACTTGTATTTTCTTCTTATTTTGAAATTCTAGTTGTTTACGTCTTGATTTCGCCCTTGAGTCCCAACTATCCATAGGAATAAGAGAGCAAACTAATTAGTTGGGATTATTAGAGACAATATGGCAAATTACGCTTAGTCAAGTCTACCCGTGGCGAGATCGTGCGCGAAGATAGACGAGAACGCGTTCGGAGCTTCAGCGCGATTTCGTTCATTAATTATACGCGACCTGACTATTACAAGATCGCTTTAATTGCACTTACGCAATCGGAGCTTCGATCGATATATCACGCCGCACCGAGTCGGAACCTCCCCGGGGGGTGTTTTGCGACGACGTCTATAGACCCGTCGGCCTGCCGTGCCTTCGTTTTTTCTTTTTCTTCTTTTCTTTTCTTTTCTTTCGTTTTTTTTTTTTACAGCTTCGACGAACGCCCCAAATGATTTACAAATTAACGCGATTAAGAAGCCGGTTTGCTTCTCCCTCTCTCAGGGACAACGTTCTTTGATCCTTCGACGATTAATAACGTTTCTTTTGAATCCAGCCAGGGATCATTTGTATTTTCTCTCCGACGTTCTCTACAACATCGTCTTCGCGCGAAAATACTAGTCGATTTTATTTGGTAAAGAAATCGACACGGGCTGATATATACATACATACATACATACATACACACATATATCGTTGATATTTAAGAGATATCGCGGTGACGCGAGTCGTACGATGAACGATGTATCGTAGAAAAATAAAAGCACGAAGAGCACCGTAATCGCGCTACGTTAGGTTACGGCTCGTAGGTCGAAGCTTAGCACTCTCTCGTCCTCTCGCTTCTTTTTTTTTCTTTCGAGTTTTTTTTCGTCCACTTTTGTAGGCCGTAAAGTATCTCGGTTAGACTTGGGCGCTCGCACGGTACGAGTTACGATACGAACGATGTAATTCGCGTTGGTATCGTATCTCTTAGTTTATGCTTATATAATCGCGCATTATGATTGCAGTTACCAGGACCGTGCGCCGGCGTCGTTAACACATCGCACCGGAGGCTCAAATGAGTCAGAATGACCTCTCACCGCAACGAGATATCCAGTACCGTGGATCGAATGTCCGACACCCACGGTTCGTCGATCGCCGATAGATCACGCTCGATCGTAAATAGATCATTCGCTGGTGCACGTGGGCGCGGCGAGGCCCGAAATCGAGGCGTTATCAAGAGCAATTTTTCTCACCTATCTCTTTATCTCCTTTTCTTTTCTCTGATTCGGAAATGTCATCGGACGGCTCAGAGGAGAAGGACTTTTGTCTCGGTTCGCGCGACGAATTGCCGCTCACCGAGTTAACAAATGTTAAAGGTGCGAGAATTGCGCAATCGATTCTATTGAGGTACCAGAGCGAAACGTAAATTCGCCTTTTTCTCGACTACTCCCGAGTATCTTACTCGCGTCGTTCGCTTTAATGGATCACGAGCTAGTCCCCGTTTCGCACGAATCGTAAACGTTTTCGGTCGAAATAAGCCCGCTCGCGAACCTGGCACGATCCGAAATTGGTGGTGGTGTAGAGGAAAAGGTGGTAATTTCCTAACGAAACTATGTCGATAGAGAACGTGTGTAGGTACGCGTGCTCGGCGGGGGTTGATGAAAGTTATTATGCAGCGTTAACGACCTGCGGATAACGGGGATTGTTTACGATCGCCGTAAGTTAGCCATTGTTTGCTCGCTAGAAAATATTATCTCTCTATCGTTTGCTTTATGACTGCATTCCTGGTTGGTCCGTATTGTCGCAAGAAGAGCAAGGAGCGAGAGACGGAGAGGCGTTCGATAGAGGTAAACGAAGACGTTCGATCGTTGCTCCTATCGAGGGATCTCTCGATGGACGTTTCAGTGCGTCTTCCTCGTGGACTTTGTTGAATGGAACGATACGAGCGAGAGAATGGAACGAAACGTCTCCCTCTCTCTCTCTCTCTCTCTCTAATCGGACGTTTATCGTCGAATTGAATCGAATAGACGTTGCGAATCGATTCGCCGGAAATACGTTTACGGCGTAGAAGAATTTTTGGAAGATATCGTTAACGACGACGCCCATTAACGTATCCTACGTCACTTCATTGTTTGCAAATGTCGATTAACCCTCGCAAGAAGTTGAGGATCATTCGACCGTCTCGTTAACGTCGCTAATCGCGATCGCAAGACTTTCGTAGGACTCGTAGGGGTATTCGAAATCGCTCGACGTTAGGAGAATTCGATGGGACGTGGCAGGGTGCTCGTTCTTTATTTTCACCGAGCGGGAGCGGGCAGGTGAAAAATCGCGTCGGAAGAACGGATAGACGTTAACGACGCATTGTCTTAGTTCGCGTACCATTGTGTTAAATGTCTTTCTGGATAAATGAAACGCGACGACGACGCGACGACGACGCGACGACGACGCGCCGCGTTGTTGTCTTTCGAAGAGAGGCGTTAAGACACTCAGCCGATCTACCACCGTTTTTTCCACATTCCTCCCCGTTATTCATTTTCCTGGAAAAGAACAATATCTTTCCGATCAAACGATTACGATTTCTGGTCGGGGTAATCGCAAATCGTTTGATCACGTTCCCCGATCGAGAGTAATCGTTTTTATAATGGATCAAGATCAACAGCTCGCGCAACTATTTGAATACTTTGTAAATTACCGCGACGCTGTTATTGTCTAGAATTTAATGGGCTTTCTAATAGAAAATAAATCGATTTCAGTATCTTTCCTTCGAAGGCGCTTCGAATTTACGTGATTTACGCTCTATAATCTCGACATTGCGATGTATTTCGTAAATGAGAGAGCGATTATCTCGAAATAGTTATTAGATGAGACGGGGAATAAAAGTTGCGGAAAGTAGAAAGGAATAAAGTTGGTGCGCGAGACTGCCAACGCGATCGATGGTAGAGAGCTCGCAATGCCGGTACGGAAACGGGAGGTGGCAATGTCTGAGGTATAGGTAATACCAACCACCGCGGAGGAGGTGGTTTCAAACGTGAAATAATCACGCGTGGTCGAGCGACAGACACCGAATGAGTCACGCTCTCGACAATAATGTAAGCGACATGCGCGCTCGTGCTAACCCAAGCTACTTGCCATCTCTCGATGACCGATAACGAAGAAGAGACGAGGAGCGAATAATGGGTGGTTGCATCGAGGAAAGGAGAGGAAAAAGAGAAACGGAGAAAGGCGGCGATACCTTAGAAGGTGTATATACCGTAAGGAAAGGAAAAATAAAAATTAAACTTATACGACTGATTTACCGAGTCGCCTCGCGAGTAATCGGGATTGGTTTGACTCGTAACGGAGCAAAAGAAGGAAAAGTTAGGATTATTTCGATCGCAACGGTCTCGCTCGACTTAATCCAGAGAACGAGAGGACGACTTTTCATCGGACGTCTCGCGCGAAGAGATACCTATGCGACTGCGACGTTATAGATAAATTTGCAATTAACGGAATACGAACGGTGCATGCCGGTGCGAATCGTGTCGAATCGATACGACGCGCGTTCTGGGAGGCACGATTTCTAATGTCACGAGGATGCTTCTCCCCCGGGATACGCGGTGCACGTGGGTGTCCCATTAAGATTACCGATCTGCACGAGCATTCATCGCGGCAAGTGTCGAGCGCCGTTTTCTTCGCGTATCTCCTTCGCTCGGTACCTAACTCCATCCATGTGCAACGTGCTTCGCGTTTCCTGCCCTCGCCAGAGAGAGAGAGAGAGAGAGAGAGGCTTTGACCCTCTCCAAAGGAACGATAATTGCTCCGTTAGAGATTAGATTAAGAATCTCGAGGGACTCGGCCGATCATCCTCCGTACTCCTCCCACCAAGGAGGTTCCCCTCATAAACGAGATCCTTATCTCGATTTCGAGTTTATCGTAATCGTCTCTTCGTGAAACAGGTATAGCTACCGATCCAGATTCTCCTACGGAGACCTCGATGACACTCCTCAGATAACCATTGCCAATACGTATGCGTCCGTGTATCTCCTCTCGCGGAATCACGATTCGATTGTACTCCTTTAATTGCGCTCGTTAAAAAGCGTCTACTTACAATTAGTACGCCCTCCGGGTTATATATGCTTTATCGTAACGGTACGATCTTTTCGAAGGCATACGGGTACGGGCTAAGAAATACGATGGGTAAAGATACTCGGCCAAAGTTTAGCGTTTCGATGGATTTTCCTGTGCCGAACGCGAAATTATCATCTCTTATAAATCGATCTCGTTTCGTCGTCGTCGTCGTCGTCGTCGTCGTCGTCGTCGGCGTCGTCGTCGGCCAAGGAGCTGTGCGAAAACCTAATGAAATCGTTAAGCCGAAGGATAGTTAACGAGACACGTTGCTCGATGTAGACCGACAGGGACCAGAGTGACTCGACCGGCTTGGGATTTGCGAAGGTGGCGGGAGTCGCACCGTAAACTACTCATCATGGGCACCCCGTGTGGGCTGTCGGGCCATTGTCATTATGAAAATGACGGCGTGGTCCGTAGACGAAGAGTGGTAGTCGAGCGCTCACGCGTACGTCGAGCTCATAGGCGTCGAGTCCTTCGACTTAACGAATTTTCATTTTCCTCGACCTGTCTCTTACCTATCCTAGATCGACGATCGTTTATCTAAATCGGTAGTCATTTAGAAATATTTCGATCGTCGGATAAATATATCCAATGTCACAAATTTTATTCGATATCGTTGAACGACGAGTATCGCGATAATGGACGAAACATGGATTACGCTTATGCCGCGAATACGACTCCGCACGCTATGCAACGTCGTCGCTTGCGACTGGCTAGGATCGGAAACGAAATGAATCAGACGAGTGCGCGCGCGCGCGCGCGCGCGGGAAGTCTGCGTATTTCTCGGGATCCATAGAAAGGTACAGGTTGATCGAATTAGCGGAGACGTAGTATATAGCGATAAATCGGTGAACATTATTACCGATTGTATTAGCCCTATGGTTTCTCCGTTGCACGGAGTGGCATCTTCGTAGGTACGAAAATAATTTATGCATTCGTTTCTTCGAGAGGAGATAGACATTTTTGACCGTGTTGGAAGTCGATAGAGAAAAATATATGTTTTGGATCGATTAAAGCGTCGATCTCGAATGGGCTTACGGGCCGAAAGAGCACAACGCGGAGACGAGGATGAATCTGTGAAACGCGAGGATGTTACGGGCTATCCAATCTCTCGATTTGCATACACCGCGATGAAGAAGGCACGTGGGCAACTCAGGATGGCGGCGAGATGGCCGCGTAATGAGTCGCGCTTATGCATACAAGCAGTGACACCTTCTCCGTCGGAGAGTGTGAATCATCGCCTGGCGGAGATAAGAACCTTCCTATCGCTCTTCCGCCCCTCGACGGTCTTTTCTTCTGTTCTCCCTCCCTCTCTCTTTCCCTCTCCCTACCTGTTACTACGACTCGTTTCCTCTTCTCTGTCTTTCGAGCGGCACAATACTTGCACGTGCATCAAGAGACGGCGCCCCGGCAAGCGAACCAACCGGCCAGCAACTAGTTATTATAACTTTAAATTATAGGTATTCGCGTAGGTGACATACAACGGCCGTAAGTGCGTGCGCCGACGATTTATACGAATGCTATGCGCGGCCCGCGTAGCCTCTTACCCCCGAGGCTAGAGAAACACGTAAGTAGGTACAAGGTACCTACGTATATACTTCAACATAGGTACGCGCGAAAAATGGGAGTTCTCTTTCAACGACACGCGTCGATCATCGACAGGACGGAACTTTGAATCGTTATTTTACCTAATGCGATTCGAAACGGGTTCGTTCGTTAGTCGCTTTAGATACGTATAAACGTAAGTTTACGTTTATAAAACGATACACCATTAGAGAAGCGATCCCGAGGGGAATGCGGAGCGGAATTCTCTCGAAGCGAGAGAAACGTCTCGTACGTATCTGCGTACTTACCGTACAACGATTCGAAATTAACGCGCACGATAATGGCCTTTACATAAATTAATTTGTTTTCGCGTCTTCCAAGATAGTACATAGCGTTAAATGGGAATTTACGTAACGGGAAAGTAGTTACGACCACGCGAGATCCGTAAGCGGCCAAGAATAGTTTATTGTTGAACGTTTATTCTATGTTAATATACATTTATTGTAGTTCGGTACGCGTAAAAATCGTCGTGGCGATTAATTCGATAGGTAAAACAGCTTTTCCAAGATAAGAATTAAACAAATGCTAATTGCGATTAGTTATTACAACGCTATACACAACATCGCGTAGATAACGCGTAGGTGATACAGTACGCCGTTAGTGCGTGCGCCAAGGATTTATTCGACGGTGCGCATTCGTGTTTTACGCTACCCCGCGGCTCGGATAGAACGAACGATCACGCGAGAACTCGGAGTGTGGAACAATTAATGAAATATACAAGCGCGGCCTTACAATTCGTCGGATAAAACTGTAAAAACGTTGTTACGAGGGCGGCCACGGCTCGATAAATTTAATTACCTCGAAACGCGTGTCGAAGGTGGATTGAGTTCGTTCGAGCGTCGTTCGATCGCTTGCCAGACGAATTGCGCGATCGGAATTCTCTGTTACGTGTTCCTTCCCAATAATTAATGGTTTTCATCTTTGAAATCGTTATTTTCATTATCCCTCGACAAACTAAATTCTAGCTAAAAGAATAGGACGGGAGACGTTCGACGACGACGACGGTGAGCGTAAAAATGGCGAACGGAGAAAACGTGTCGACACCCACTTGAATGGTCGCGTTTAGCCAGAGTCCGGTATATAGAGAACGTGGAGCGTGGCCATGGTAAACGCGTGTAATAACGCACACGCGCGATAATAACGCAACCGGATCGGACGTTTGTCGTGAGAGCCAGACCGAGTATGAGAGCGAGAGCGTGATCGAGAGCGAGAGGAGGAGGAAGGAAGGAAATACTGCGAACATCGTCGACGTCGACGTCGTCATCCTCGTCGACCGTGTTATAGCCGATATAGAAAGAGCAGAGAGAGAGAGAGAGAGAGACTCGTGGCGCTCTAGCACATAGTTCGCTCTAGCTATGAATGAATGTGGCGCCAAGTGAATGGAGTGCGTCTGTTCGCCCTTGCCTACGCATTTACGACGCGAATCGCCTGTCGTCGTCGTCGTCGTCGTCGTAGTCGTCGTAGTCGTCGTAGTCTGCTCTCTTCCTCTCTCTCTCCTTCTCGGTCTTCTCTTGGTTCTCCTATGTCCAAACGACATGTGCGGAGAATCGTGAGTGTGCGAGCTAGGATCGGTGACTAATTTGCACGCACTTTACCTCCGCACGAATCTTGTTATCCATTTGTCGGACGAGCTAGACCACCGTCCTCGTCGGCGGTTGGGACGGTAAATCTTTTCTCCCTCTCTTTCGTCCGTTCGTCGTATGTTCCGTTAATAAATTATTCGTTAAAAATGTGAACGTTCGATGATCTTTAATGTCGTAAAGATTCGTGTCGAAATCGTGACGATTCGTATCGCGAGTATCTTTCATAATTTCCCGGCTAATCGCCATATCTTCGTTCTTCGATCAGTCTCTTAGATATATAGAGAAAGAGAGAGAGAGAGAGAGAGAGGGAGAGGGAGAGGGAGAGTAGTCGCAAAGAGGCGGACACGGACACTTTGTAGTGCACCTTAATCACGCTGACAGAGTCGAGCACTCTTATGCGCGCGTGTGCGACAACAACGGACGGCGGTATCGTTTCTGCGAAATGCCAACCGGTCGGTATCTAGACCTTAAGCGGTCGAGCAACTTTGATGTGACGTGACCAAATTGATTCATGGCTCATTGTCACGCACGCTCTCAAAACCGTTCACGATTGGTCACCGGTTGCGGCATTTAGACGCCGTTCTAGAGCGCCGATTTTCATTTTCGCGAGTAGAACGAGAATGACGAACTGAGGTCGTTCTTTCGCACGCCGCCCTCCTTCTCCGTCTCCCGAACCACCTTTCTCTATTTTTTTTTTTTTTCGTAGAAATGTCGATAAACAGGTAACATCGTTGATCTCTCTTTCGTCAACGATATCGATTATCCAATAAATCGGTTGGAGGTCGAAACTATGAATCGTTTGTGATAATTATCCAGTGTCTTTAACACGACGTTCGTTCGCGCCACGGTGCATGATTTGGCGGAGCTACATCCTCGAGGGGCGATCGTAAAAATGCCTCGTTCGAGGAAACAAGGCTCCCGTGCTACCTGCCGTAAAGATAAAGAACCGACGAAAAGGTGCCTCTGGAGGAATCGATGAGTCCGATACACGAACGGTCGAACGCACGCACGCACGCACGCACGCACACACGCACACACGCACACACCTTTAACGAACGCCTGGAGGTTCGTCGGCGATCTTATCGGTACTAAGGACCGTGCTCGAATGACGGGCAGGAATTAGGCAATTACGTGGCGCTTAATTGCTAATTACTCAAGGGGGCAGCCGACCGACACTAATTACTCCTACTAACAATTTATATCGTTCATTCATTCTCTAGTAATTAAAGTTTCACGCGACAACGTTTTCAAGGATTCCAATGCTTTCGGAATATCTTTAACCGGAGCCTAAAATTATCGAGATCTTCGGGTAGGTTTATTTATCGATCGAAATCACGGAACAGAGGTCCGTAATCCGTTTGATTACCGGTTTCTCGTCGTTTTAAGGGACCGAAGGAAAGGTTAACGAACTTACATGATCGATAACGTAAAAGAAAGGCTCGAGCGACTATGTAGATGGCAATAAAAATGCGTACCGATGGAAAAGAAAGAAGGAGGTTCGTGATCGTCGTAATTATGACAGGTTAATGTCGCCGGTGCAATTCGAGAAAGTTAGGTCGTTGGAAATTGAACCGCCCACGCGATATTAGCGCGACCGCACATCGAACCTAAACGCCCTCTCGCCACACGTGCGTGCGCATGTGCACGCAGCGAAGGCACATACGTATTCCATTAACGCGATCCACCGGGGCCCGATGCTCGGGAGGAAAGCTCGAGAGGGAAGGAGGGCATACGCATCGCGAAACGTCTCGTGCACCGACGTTATTTATGTGACGTTCCATTACAAACTCTTAATTGTTTGACTAATGTGCAGCTAAGCGCGCACCGCCAAGGTCCGGTTCAAGGATTTACCTCCTTCTTATTGCTTATGGATTCTCTCGTTGTTCCTCGCGAGATGATTCATGGCTCGTACTGGATCTTCGCTTTTATTTGATTTTATTTCCAGGACCGAATTCCTCCTTTTCGCTTTTCGAGAATCGACAAATTTACGTACCAAAGGTTGTAAGCTTGTATCGAACGTTTAATAACGTAAGAGCAAAGATCCGTAGCAGATAGATACGGTTAATTATCTTTCTCGTATCTCTTCGAGATGGTAATCTCGTCGAGCGAGCGTGAAAAGGAGAAAAAATGGAGGGATCCCCGTAGCGAGCGAAAATCGACGTCGGATCCGACCGTTTAAGACAATACGTGCCCGGTTTTAACGCACCTGCCCTGTGTCTACGCGAGCGAGATTAAATATTGATTTACCTGCGAAAGTAGAAGGAGAAAGGAAAGAGGAAGAAAATAAGGTAGAGACGAAGAGGCAAAGGCACCTGCCAATTTTCGAAGATGACTCTGCGAGCGGACGACCGCGAGAGGAGGCCATTGTTTTAATGTGTGCGTGTGCGTGTACGCGCGCGCGCGCGATCCAAGAGCTTCCGCCGACGACTCCCCGTCGTTCTTTACGAGCCGCCTATTATCGATCGATTTATTTACTTGCTCGCTTATATAAAATTATTTATCGGTGTATACCTATCTACGTTACACCGAGTGTGGGTGCTCCGCCTTCTTGACCTTCGTGCTTCTTCGCAACTTCCTGTCGTTTTTCTTTCGTTCGACGCTAATAGACCATTGAATATGTTGATGGAACGTGTACTCGTCGATCCGGTGTGCGTGCGTGTACGAACGCTGCGCGCGTGCACCCGTGTCTGTGGTTCGACTCGACGAGCGCTTTAAATTAAATTGCAAAGCTTCGTCGTCTCTTCGACTACAGCAATAGGTAGCGAATATAATCGGATAACCCTAATGCGAATTCTCGTCGAGACTGAAAAATCTGTTGGAGGTCGAAGCGTGTCCGAAGGAAATGATTTCTCTCTATAAATAATAATATGTATGTCATTAATCGTGAGATTAAAATGTTAAACGTCAAAGCCCGAGCGAAAGTTATCGACGCACGATGGGGAAACGTAGGATAGTTTTTCGTTCAGGGACGAGAGTATTTCGCAAGCGAGCGCGGTAGTTCGTCGCTCTTGGCGATATTTCGCTCGACAGGTGAGGACGTGTAGGACGATCGTGTTTTACGGCAATACCATGCGCGCGCCTAGCTCATTACGCGCCATGATTCATTTATTCGCGTTGAGCAGAGTCGCCGATTTTACATACAAGGATGCCCATACTCCGCTCGCTCGCTCGCTCGTCTCGCCCGACTCTTCCAACGCGCTCGAAGCATAAGTTTTCCGAGTCAACGAAACCCCGGCGTGCCGAGCGTCGTTTAGACGGAAATAAATCCTTCTGAATGGGGAGGTATTATTTAGAGTGTCGCGTTGCGCGTATACATCGAGACCGAGAGAGACGCGAATTCATATATATTGCGGGACGAGCACGAAGGACAACGATCTTTACCTACGCGCCTTTTACTTTACGAATCTTGTATCTCTTAGCTTCTCCTGCGATCTCATCTCAACGAGAGAACTAAGGAAGAAGAAAGGAGGAAGCGTAAAAATTAACCATTAAATCCTATCCCCGTGGTAGCCCGATTTCCGATGACTTTAGAATTATTCGATAAGATGCACGTGCGAGTTTGCGTATTCATTTCCTTTCGGCTCTAAGGATACCGAAGGATCGAGATCCTCGTCAGACTCTAGAGACAACTGTGAAATCGTTTTATCGAAGACCACCCTATCCGTATCTTTCGATAATCCTAATCAATTTCAAGGCTCGTTTTAACGCTACAACCGTTTCTTCCTGTCTCTAATCAAGGTTAATTATTTATCAAAGGCTGCATTAGACGACGCATCTCCTTAACAATTCCTTCTTCAATATCCAACGTTCAAATGTTATATATTTATTTCTTATTATCGTCTTCGATAAACGCCACGTAAAGCTCGGCTTTGATTTTTATTTCACGTACATTCGCATTATTCGTCGGATTCATGTACGACGCAATATTTTAAGATCGTCATCTTTTCTGGAGGCAACGATGCATGGCCCCACGGTATTTAACTTTTCCTCGATGACAATTCATTCTCCGTAGCTTAGAACTGTCCGCGAAGGGAGGGGGGGGGGGACAGGCTCGTAAGGTGCGAAAAAAACCCAAGAGACACGGTCGAATAATTCCGTTATTACGTTGTTTCGTTACCTCTATCTCTTTCCGTTGGTCATACTCGAGAGCCGCGTGCGCCCCCCAGAAGCGACAATAATTTCTCTCGAGTAAGCGCGAATAAGAGCGAATAAGTGCGTTCGTAAGCTTTGCCGTATCGTGGCAATTCGCTGTGACGCCGCTTGAATTAATAATCGGCGCGCAATGAAGACGACGATTTATGCGGGCTAGAGGCGCGCGCGACCCAGAGGCGCTTAGATATCGAATTTGAATGCTCTTGGAACTATTCGCCGGATCTTATGATACAGCTGGACGTTTATGAATACCCCTCGAGATCCATGTTTCAAAACGTTTGTCTGGCTCTATTGGACAACGACGAAGACCGTTTCGCAATGTCGACTGGGAAAAATGGAGACTCGCGTTGGTGGTTTTAATGCGTTTCCGAACGCGTTTTACGCGCCTAACTTATATGAACTCGGCTTATATAGACATATATATATATATATGTATGTATATACACACATACACGCACAGATATTTTTATTTTCTTTCAGCTGGATTCGACCCTTTCTAACGCGATTTCGCCACACATCCGACTAGTTTATTAATTACTATCGTTTCTTTGTCATCGATTTCTTTATCCAAGAAGAGATATCGAAGGCGCGTGTATAAAGTTAATAAGACTCTTGTAGGTACGTGTTATAGATCGTGTTCTCGCGTATATACGTGGGTAGCGTTAAAAGGCGAGCGACGAAGGCAAAAGAGGATGACGTTTCGCGCTACGGCTGTGTTTACAACGCCGACGACACCATCTTCCGCGCCTTGGCGAGACGTCTCGGGTTTCAGCCGCGCGTGCTCCTATCCGCAAAATATTCGCGACACGTGCATATTATGGCCACCTTCTGGCATCGCTCGCGTCGTCCTGCATTTACTCCCCCTTTATCCCTCCGCACGAAGCGCAAGAGATTGGATCGAATGTTAGCGACTTTGCATTCTCGGTATGGACCTACAGCTTCTCGCACTTTTGTTCGAAGGCCACTTTACCTGCGAAAAGGGTTTCAAACGTAATTCGAACGCATATCCGGGAATTTCGACGAACGTTTTAACCATTTTCCCCTCTATTTGACTTTTAATTTCGTTCGAGTATTTCTTTCTTTCTTTCTTTTCTTCGTTTTTTGTTTTTTTAACGATTTACTTCAATTTTTAATCTTACGATCGATAATTCGCCTTTTTCTTTTTCAAGCCACCCAGAGAATCGTATATCATTTTTTAAGACAATTCTCATAGTTAAAAAGTTAGGATTGAACGATAAACGAGGAGGTAAGAGAGAAACATTTTACGCTGACGATAATCATTTTGCGCGTCGTCGAAACAACAGCGATGAGTCTGATAACAGTGAAATCGAGAAGGTGTCGTCCGAGCACACACGCTTATATCAAAAAGATTAAATTCCTCTTGGGTGTGGTATTTCGTTGTTACTTCCAGGCGAGCACTAAAGCGACATACCTCTTCTCCGATCGACCTGGCTTAGGATAAATATTTATCGAGTAACGATAATACACAAATAGACGTTTGTATTTGCTCCGTTGGTGACGTTTTACCGAAAACGCAAATCGTGCGATTCGATTCGATCCCGTTCTCGAGTTCTCGATTCTTCGAATTTTTCTCCTCTCGTTAAATTTGATTTAAGGAATGAACGATCGGTCATAGTATACTCGACGAGCGTGTAAATGGACAATTTAAAATGAAACGAAGGCGATCGCTCAACGGGTAGCTTTCTAATCTCGTGCATCGTCCGGTCTATTCTCGGTGCTAATAGCGAACGGGTTCGTCAGAATTAAATCTATAAAGGGAGAATGCTAGCCTCGGTTCGGAGGGATCACCGTTCGAATTCGAGCTAATCAGTGGCTCTTCAAAAACCAAAAAGGCTGTCTCTCTTTTTCTTCCTCTTTAAATGGAGAGAGAGAGAGAGAGAGAGAGAGAGAGAGAGAGAGAGGGGGGGAGTGGCATCGATCTCCTCGGTTTTTCGTCAGCGTCACCGTCGAGGATATTCTCTCGTTAACCGAGGCACCTGCCACGTCCGTCCTTCGACTAAACGATTCGTGAGTAAGGAAGAACTCGGAGGAAGAAGAAAATCTTCCTTGTACACCTTGGAGAAAGTGTGTGTGCGTGTGAGAGAGAGAGAGAGAGAGAGAGAGAGAGAGAGAGAGAGAAAGAATTACAATGGCAGCGTGAATCGACGGATCGATGGCCGATTGTGAGAGCCGATGATGAGAAGAGAAGAAGAGAAGGAGGATGAAGTGGTGGGGGGTGGGGGAGAGGGGGAGGAGAGCCGCGGAGACGCGTGGGCGAAGCCTTTTGTAACGGTAAATTACGGCACGAAAAGGTGGTAAAAAGAGGACGCGCTACGTCGTGCCGATGTCGTGGCAGAAAGAAGAACGGGGTAGAGGAGACGCTGATTTGAATATCGACGTTGAAGAACGGTGAAGGATCACGAGGCGTGGGCAATACGGCTCTCTTGCCGTATGGCTGCACCTTACGATTCTTCTTTCTCTATATCTCTTTGCCTCTCGCACTCTTTCCGCTTCTTTCTTTCGTCCCCTCCTCGAGATTTAATGCAGCTACACGTGCTTTCGTAACGGTACATCGCAGCCATTGGAAAGCGATACGAGAAGGAACGCAGACGTAGCGGAGACAAAGTTTCGCGAGAGAAACGACTACGGATGCATATGCGTTTTTTTTTTTCTTTTTATTATTTTTCTCGCGTTTCGCAAGTTTACGTCGATAAAGAGAATCTGTTAGATCCGCGAAGCGCGCGCGTGCGCACACGACTAATAGGTACGACCGATGGATCGGGCGAGCGCACGTAAAACAGTAAGATCAGCGGTGAACGACGATTTATATCTTCCCGCAAGATTATTTCCAATTTACGAGAGGATAGAAATCGCGACGAGCGATCTCGCATGATGGTCGTTCCACCTCACGGTACACGCTTTTAAAAGATGACTTCTCGCGATCGGATCGACGTCGTTCGACGAGCAACCACGCGTAGCTGCACCTGTATCGATTAATCCACGGCACTAATTTAGCGAGATACCTAATCTCGTGTATTTCGATCATAGCGCAAAACGGAATTTCCGACTTGGCCGAGGTCTTCCTTTAAAATCGAGATAGACCATTCGATTAGATTTATGATCGGGTATAGGATAATGGTAGCTAAATAGAATGCGTAACAGTAAATATCTAGACGGTATTATATAGCCGTACTAGATTTAGATATTTTAGAGAGAGAGAGAGAGAGAGAGAAAGACCGTTATGTAAATGCGATCGTTCTTTTTCGCTTTTACGTCCTACCCTCGATGGATTTACAATCTTCCCGGGAGAACCGTCGGGATTCCGCGCGGATTTATCCGCGCGAATAAATTTTCTTTTTATTTATACGTATCTCCCTTCTCTCCTCTCGGTACGACATCGATAGATCGACGGCACACCTGCGCGATCGACGGAGAGAAAACGGAAGACTTCCAGCCGAGTAATACGCCGGGAGAGGAGATCCAAACGTAGGCAAAAGTACGTCGGTGGACGTTAAACGCTAGGCAAATCCATTCACTCCGCGTGGCGCAAGGGTTCATTCAGGCTCCGCCAGTCGT
Source organism: Dolichovespula media (assembly GCA_911387685.1). NCBI lineage: Eukaryota > Metazoa > Arthropoda > Insecta > Hymenoptera > Vespidae > Dolichovespula > Dolichovespula media. The sequence goes on from OU426859.1 coordinate 373,828, forward strand.
AGACCGGCCGCCCACGAGACGTTATTTGCATAGATTCGCGCGCGAGCTCACGCGAAAAACAGAGAAAGAGCGAACTAGAAGTACCTAGAGACACGCGGGCGTACTTCTATGCGCGAAGCCGACTTTTACCTTTGCTCTCGTCGTTCGATCGGAGGACACACAAGGGTAACGAAACCTCGGCCACGGATATTTACATACTCGATTCTCGATCTCTCGCTTACCCAAGAGAGTCGAGATCGCCGATATTCTTCCTCGAAATACCGAGTCGTAAAGCAAACTTTCCTTCCTCGCCGTTTCGTTCTCTCAGCTTGTATAATAAAACGGAGATGATTGCGTGCGTCGTGGATTTTCGAATCGACTCGATCGAGTCTCGTCGTATCGTTTTTCCTTCGTGACAGAGAGAGAGAGAGAGAGAGAGAGAGAGAGAGGATTATTACGATCATCTCCATTACCATCGCCGAGAGAAAAATCGTACGCTAGTTCTTTCCTTCTCTAGCCAACGTCCACGAGATTTCTCAATATCCTCTAAGAATATTAGAATCGCGAGAGCGCCATTTACGAATGAGTAAGAAAGTAAGGGAGCAGTACGGTCGCGCATTATCTCGACACGTCGAATAAATCAGATAGAAATTGGAGCACGAGTATGGTGTCTCCATCGTCGTACATCGATAGATCCTTTATCGTGACTCGTTGCGCTGCGCTGCGTCCGCTCGATCGATCGCGAGCGCTCGTGTACACGGACACGTGAGCTCGCGAGCTTAACCGAGCGAAGCGGATGAATCGACGATGCGCCGAGAGATGATCGATGAGAGACCAGCGTGGATCGGAAAGTCAAAGTCGAGGGAGATCGGAGACGGAAAAGAGGGGAAGAATCCGTGTGACTCTCTCGAGTCGAACGAGGGGAGGAGCGTTCGAGAGGCGGTCGCGCTCGCCGATTGGCCGAACACCCTTTACCAGAGCTCGCTAGACGCCGAGATAATTATACCGGTGCGATAAATTAGCCGGACGTGTCACTCGCCGCGTGAAACTTGTCCGGACGCGAGTGTCCGGTCCGCGGGATTTCGCGCCGACCAATCGCGGCCAGGTCCGATCCTTTTCACCTCGAGAGACACGTCTCCGGATCGCGTCATCGATTTATAACGTCGTTACCGCGTCTCGTTGCATCTGCTAACACGCGGATCGGCTATCCGCCACGAGAGACGCGTTTTTTTTTTTTCGATAGCGTTTAATCATTCTCACCAGATACACGTCGTCCTATCGATAATTAAACGTCCGTCCTAGAATAATCTATCTTTAATCGTTCGTTCGTACGTATTCATTAATCCGCGGTATTTATACGCATTCGATCTCTCGAACAGTTATCGTTATTAAGGTACGAAACGTTATAGGATAATCCGTAGGTAATACTAGGTGCCCAGGACGTATCATCCATTGATCCACGATATTAAGAATAAATTATTCTTCCGCGTCTACGGTACGTCGGATCTGATCGATCGTAGGCGTTTCTTCCGGGAAAGGATTAAACGCAATCCTTGCGTGTCTTTCTACGTATATCCAATTACAACCTCCGAAAGACGTTCGAATCTCGTGGCTCTCGTCAAAGAAATATTCTTTCGATGAAAATGAGGCCGTCCTTTGTTGCGCACAAAGAACGATAGATCGATCATCGACGGATACGACATCGAACGGTACATCTGCACCCATAACGTAAATGGAGGGACCCAGGAAGTTCCTCCTAACCGTTCGATTTATTAATATTTTCCCTCTCCCCTACTCGCTTCTGATTCCGCCCGAAAAATCCTACCGAACTTTTACCAGACGATGGAGGATCTTTTTGCAGCATCCGCTGTCTAGCGGGACCGCTTACGGTGACGACGAATTTCCGCTCGGATGGAAAAGTGGGTCACTCGGGACTCTTTGCTCCGAGAGATACCGAGAGTCCTTTGGAATCAAACTCGGTCGATCTCGAGAAACGGTAGTCTCTCGTCTAAGAAGGTTCGACGGAGACAGGCCGCGAGTAGTAATCGGACGCAATAACGACGCGTGCACTCCAGTACGTTTCTCTAAAATCAACCTCTGTCACCGGGCCATTGTGCCGTGTGTGGAGCAAGGAGAACGACAAACCGATACGCGTTCCTTCGTATCGTTTAGTTAGGGCGACGTACGCGTAAGTACAAAGAGAGGAAGCAGGTAGAGCAGGACGGCGCCAGAGAATTGATCGATCATTCGCCATATCGGCCATACAAGTACTTCTAGCGATACGCGGGAGCGCGAGCGAGAGCGCGCGCACGTAAGAGGCGCACTAGAGCTAGAAAAGAAACGGAGGAGAGGGATACGCTTGTCCTGGACCATTGGCAGCACCGGCAATTGTTAATCGCGTTCAACGGTCGACTTAATCCGGTTATATCGACGTCGCGAGATATCGTGCCACGATACCGTCTCTCTCACATCGGTCTACGCGATTTAATTATTCCGCACGCTTGTCGACGTTGTGTTCCCAAAAGGTCACCGTTCTTACCTTTATTATTTCTTTCGCCCGGCTATATCACGTAACGCTGAATCTGCGAGCGATCCGCAAGTGCACGTAGACGAGAATCGTAATCGCCGACTACTTTTGCATTTCTACGCTCGATTACGTTTTCCTCCTTTCTTTTCTTTTCTATTCCTTTTTAATTCTAATCCAGGCCGAATAGAATCGTAATTAATTTGAAATATATCATCGATTCGTCGGTTTTATTTAATTACGTTTCCTTATCGTCGGTAACGATCGACTCTCGATCATTCACGGCAAAAGAATTTTCGGTGTACGATATGACTCGCGGGCAAATTCGAGAGATCGACCGAATCCCTTAGTCGGACGTTAATTCACGATTTACGCAATCCGCTTTCGCAAGGATCCCTCGTACATCTGCCACCCACACGCCTTGGGACAGGAATTATCCTAATGACGGTCGAGGCCTGTTTATAACGCCTTTAAATTGATTCCCTCGCCTTTTAGTTTCAGGCCGCTTAAATCTCGACGAACGCGGTCGATCACCGAAGAACTTCGACTCTCGAGTATTTTGTTACTCATCGAGATGGCGAAAAATCGTCGATGGAATCGTTCTACGCTTTCGCGAGGTAGTGTCAAAGTCGTCGTACGAACGTTTACGTCGTGAAAATTGACGGCAATTTGACGAACGAGTAGCCGATATGCTAACTGATCTTTTGCATTGATTTTCCTGAGTCCTCGAGCGCTCGAATACGATCTGAAATAGGCGAAACGGAAAACGGGAAGGTAAAGATTACCGTAAAACTTGTAATCTCGATAAGAGCGTGTTCCTTTTCTTAGGAGCATCATAATTTTCTTGCCGAGAATTATATTACCGAGGATCGCGTAATGACAACCTCGTAGGCGTATATTTTGCGATGATAGGAACAAATAAGACGCTCGCGTTAATAGTCGTAGAGTCGAACCACGGCTATTCGTCGTTTTTCTTGGTCGTTCGTAGAAACAAATCGGACAAATATTTCGCGTATACTTGCGTGTATCGAAGATCTTCGCCATACTTTGAATCGGTACGTCCGTGGTCTGACGGGAAATGAATGTCTCAATCAGTGCAAGGATCCGCCCCGACGGATTCCTTACCCTTCCTGAATCTTTCATTTTCTTCGACTTTGTTATACATACGTCGTTATGCCTCGGCCCCTAGTAGATCCGTGTATCGTGAGCGGCTCGAACAAAGACCCGAACGACGCCTAAGAAATGCCTTTCATTATAGCGAACCACCACCTCTCGTGCTTGCATTAAATAGGACGCGTGCACGTGCTCGTAATTAACTCATTACTTGGAGTAACGAGTCGCTAAACTCGCTTAGTTTCAACGTCGATTAAAATGTATTTACCGTTGGTAGGTAGTAGTCGATTCCTAACGATATCCGAAATTCGAAAGGAGGATCGAATTGAAGTGAGGATAAAGATCGACGGGTATAATTTTCTACTATATATATATATATATATATTTCTTTTTTTTCTAGGTCAGCTCGAAAGAAAGAACCATTACGGTAGTTTGTAAATGTCGGTCGAACGGAGGAGTTTGGCTCGTTTCGCGCTCGAGCGGAGCAATACGCGTGTCTTCTTTCTCTTTTAAGCGACTCTCGCTCTGTCAGGATCATTGTACGGTAGTACGGTACGGTCATTGGGCGAGGAGATAGCCCGATTACTGTCAATTCGCACGCTCGAGCGAACTTCCGTCGGAGCTCTTATTGTCGGCCGATTAGCAGCGTGGTAAACGACGCTAATCCGAGAAGAATCTCGCGTTTGATCCTCGTTCGAGTATCCATTATGAGCTTCGTCTCTTCTCCTGTTCCTCTATTCGTATGGGTAACGTATACACGCGTCTTTTCTACGTAGAAACGGTCCACCTGTCCGGCGCCTGGGAACGGACGATAAATCACGCGGTTTTTAAAAGAGACGGCTCGGCCGTAGGAAGAAAGACGACGACGGGACTCTCGTATGTAAGATCGAGTAAAAAAAAAGACGAAAAAAGAAAAAGAAAAGAAGGGAAGAAGAATCCACTGTCTTTTTCGTGCGAGCGCGTTCTCTCTCTCTCTCTCTCTCTCTCGTTCACTCGGCCGCTCTATCTCCATCTACATTTATTTCTTTTTTTCATCCGTCGGAAACTCTTTTGCACGGCGAGGTGATCACACGGCGATTCACGGCGTGTGTATTCAGCGGTGATCATTAACCGACTATTATATGCAGCCTCTCTTCTCGCGATCGCGGGGACCGTAGCCTGCCGCGCGGACTGCCCGGCGTCTATCTTTTTCCAAGAGTGACTTCGCCTCTTTCTTCGATCTGCCTGTAGCCGGCCGTAGATACCGACGGTGGAGGAACATCTTTCAGGGCATTCAGACCACGCGTTACACTTGTTGGCTTCGCTTTTGTCGATGATCGCACGGCGCGTTAAAGCGAGTCATTATTCATCCTAAGGGGTTGTCTATCCGGATATCGCGTCTCTCTCTCTCTCTCTCTCTCTCTCGTTTTGTCTCTTTCTTTTTACTTTCGATTACGTAATTCGAATTACCGTTGAAAGCGTGCAGCTGGAAGATTCCGACGTTAGGAGCTCTCCTCGCTTCTGGGTGTCTCGAACTTCGTTTCGAGATTTTGCTCGAGCGAAAGTTGGAATCCTTTAAGGATTTTTTCAACGACGCATCCGTCATCCTTTACTTTCTACCAACGAGGAGCTAGAATAGTCATTGTATCGTGACATAATTAACTCGAGTATCGCGATAGTCGTTTCACCGAGCGACGGAACCTACGTCAACGCGGAGCAGTTTGTTGCAAAGTGAACGGAGATCGTTCGATGGACCACCGAGAAGGATCGTGGTTCCGAGATAAGACGTACGAAAGGAAAGTAGATCATCAAGATGGATGCCACGCGATGCACGTCGGAGAGAAAGAAAGAAAGAAAGAAAGGGTCGACGAAAAAAAGAGTTTCTCTCTCTCTCTCTTTTTCTCTCATTCGGGAGCCTCAGCAGCATATGCGTGGGTAATGACAGGGTGTGGAGAGACTGCCAAGGTCGCGCGCGTATAAATATCTTCGTGGAGTGGTGGAGGCAAACGAACAACGATTTTCGGCGCGTGTTGGACCGACCATAAATCCTGAGCCCATTTACGAGACAGATGCACAGATAGCTCGAAACGCGGCCTCTCGCGTTGACCACTCGCGTTGGCCACTCGCGTTGGCAACCCCTTTGAGAGAGAGAGAGAGAGAGAGAGAGAGAGAGAGAATCCCAACTACGGTGTACCCAAGAGCGATAATTATTAACTCGGCTGGTGGTTAAAAGGCGTCTGCCGGAGGAAGTGCCTGAATCGTCCGGGATTTTAACCGCTTCTTCTTCTTCTCCTCCTCCTCCTCTTCTTCTCTCTTTCTCTCTCTCTCTCTCTCTCTCTCTCTCTCTCTCTCTCTCTCCTCTTCTTCTTTTGGCGAAGGGGCCGACTACGGGGAACGCTCGTCCATTGCTTCCTTCCCGAAAAACGCCGCGAGCCTGTTTTTTTTCTCTTGCTCCTATCGTGTTCCTTAACGAGCCTTCAACGAGAGAAAGTCTCTCGACCCTGGTGTACGCTCGCCGATCGTGGGTGAATTCTCTTCGAATCCTTCGTGCCACACTTACAAGCATTGCTTTATAAATTCGATTAAGAGTCTTAATGTTTTCGATTTGCTAATCGAATAAAAGTTTGAAAATCCGCATTCAATTACTCAAACGTATCCTACGGGTTACGGCGTACGACGAACGCCAAGCAACGACATCAAATGGATAAATTTATCGAGGAGCGCGATAACATTTTAGTATTATTGTACCGTCGATAATAAAATCCAGCCGTCAAAGCTCGGGAACGTTCGACGTTCCGTGATTTTACCTGCCTACTCTCGCACATCGATCGTATTTCATACGGGATATCTTTGCGTCTTAGAAGGAAGCTGCCAGGAGAGAGGTCTAGCACGAGTCTATGACTACTCACGCGACGATGAAGAGAGGAAAAGATGCACCTGCGCTGGTCCCACGCAGAGAAAGATAGAAATAAAGAAAGAGATAATCGATGGAGGAGTCATCGTCATCGATTTCTACTTAATACGAAAAAGAAACCGGCGTCTACGTTCGAAAGCGCACGTGCGTATCCGGCGAAAGGGAAAACGCAGGCGTAACGATCCCACAGTTTTAATTACGCCAACGTGGACCGGACGCGCACCCGCAGAGTCGTCCCGCAGATCGAGAATATTTCCAATTATTCGACCGTTAATTAAATATCGTCCCTAATGACGAGCGGCTCGCGAACGGAAAACTAATGGACTGCTTGGTATCTTAATGAAGACGTGGGCCGAGTCGCGAAAGGTGTTGGCCTTATTAACGATCGTGATGTATTATATTTTTCCTAGGAAGGACGTCCCGATCGATATCGGACCGATTTCCTATCGATCCGAATGGAAAGTGCGATTACCTCGTTCGAGATACGAAAGATCTCTTTTCGTGGATGAAGGGCGAATCTGCATTCTATGGATTTCAATTAACGCGTTACGCGTTACGATTCTAAGGATCTCAGTAAAGAATCAATATATACGATATATAAATCGATCGTAAAATTGGCTCGTTCGTCGCGTAAAATCGACGTCGGGTAGAAGTTATCTGAAATCTCGCGCGCGCGGATACTGGCCGAGGGAGATGAGGAGAAGTACGACGTATAGACGAGTTAGCGAAGGAGGCTCGGCAAAAAAAGTCGAAAGGCGCTTTATCCGAGCGGTTAACCGGCTGGTAGCTCGCTCCTTGTCAGCTCCACCCTCTCACGGTTTCTTATTGTCCGCGAGTCGATCGAGCTATCTCGCCGTCTCTCTTCCTCGGAGCGCGCAGAGTGCCCGGAGAGGAGGATTGCGTGCGCGGCGAAGGCGAAACTAATAACACCGGCTTGGCTCGCCTTACCTTCGCTCGGCTCTCGGCAAACACGCAATTACGTCTCGACGGCGTGGCATGAACCGAGCTACCGCATTACGGGGCCCACGGACGAAATCTCCTTTTCGCATCGCGCCGCAGGAAAAAGCGATATCGCTTGCTTTCAGAGAAGAACGGAGAAAGGAAGAGAGAGAGGGAGAGAGAGAGAGAGAGAGAGAGAGAGAGAGAATCAACTTTTTTCGTTTATCTTATTTCTTTATTCGCGTCAAGATTCTTTACAGATCGTTATATATTTACCTACATTCGTTCCCCTCTACTCCGATGATTATCTATTGGGTAGCTCAATTTTGTTCCGTCTCGTGATTTACACCGGCCTCGTTATCCTCCGGTGCTACTTACGCTTTCACGCTTTCGTCGGCTTTAATTGGCGGACGTAAGCTTTTAGAGTCGAAATAATTTTATCTTGGATCACGAGTCTCGGTACGTTCCCTGGGTCTTTAATTGTGCCCGCGCGACGACAACGGAACGCTTCACCTTTATCCTTTCTCCGTGGACCTCGGAGCGGAGACAGTGCTCGCGTTAGTTTGCATAAACTCGGTTGAATCAGAACCAGCTCGCGATAACTAGATTCTTGTTTCTCGATCCTCGAAAGGAGAGTGCGTGCTTTCCCGGGTCGACCTTTCGTCGTCGTCGTAGTCGCCATTCGGGGTCATTGCGTAAGACGTCGCCGTACGCACGCAGGTGCGAGAAACGGAACGGGTATTACGCGGGCGCGACGTCGAACGCCATTATTCCGAGGTTTGGTATCGATATCGATAAATATCGGGCGCGTAACGAAGAAGTGGAAGGTGGTTGGAAAGCGCGGGGTTTAAGACCGAACGGTTTAAGCTATCGAAGCCATCGCGATCTTTCGCGCGATAAGCAGGCCTTGGCCGGTATATCGGACGAATGAAACGTCATAATATCCGATATGGAAGAGAGAGAGAGAGAGAGAGAGAGAGAGAGAGAGAGAGAGAGACGCTGGAATACGTCGTCGCGTTATTATTCTCGGTTTTCGCGTGGGCTCGAAACAATCTGTATGCGATGTCGCATAATACGCGACAGTCCTCGTGGCATCGCACGCTATCCACCTTTCGAAAGAGCCCGCTTTCCTTCCGGCTCGCCGTCGGCTCGACGATATCCTGACGCAACCCTGGCATATCTCTTTTTTCTTTCGTACCTAATAAACGGTACACGAGTCGTTATCGATCGGAAAGATACGTTTTTTCTTTTCGTTTTTAATGGCATCTATGCATTTCCGCGTGTATCGCGTCGTGCCGAATCGAACTATCGCATCGGTAACGTTCCCAGGCTCATCTTATCTGGCGCGAGCCGATAAATCGGCCGAGGGAAAGCCGAGTCTTTGAATAAACGAGCCATTCTCGTAATACACGCTACATCGGCGGTGCGTTGCGTTCTCGAGGATATAACGCGAAATAAACGATCCGCGGCTCAGCCGTCCTATAGCCACGTGTAGGCGACTCGCGGCGATTAAGTTATGGTCGGAGCTCTCACCATCCCGATCTACCCTCGATCTATCTCGTCTCGGGTCGATTCGACGGAGAATCCTCAAAGAATTCTCGCCGAGCATTCCCTGGGCGTCTCGATCTTTAAACGATAGTAATAAAGCTCTGCGATAAATTAAAGTGTGGCGAACGTAAACGCGTGCCGCCTTAACGGTTCTTCGATACACGTTGTCTCTTGAGAATTCAAAATAACGGAAGCGTTAAATTTCGCCGTTCGTTCGCCGCGCAAATCGATTTGCGATTATAACGACGCGTAAATTGATATCAACTATCCTCCGTTTCTAAGCCCCCGTCGCAAAAAACCGTAGACGGAACGTATGAATATCTTAGACATCCGATAATTCATAGAAGCGTCGCTCTCATTCGACAAAGCTACGAGGAAATTCTTCGAAGAGCAACAAACGTAACATAACTCGTCGTAGATCGTTCTTTGGCGTTCGTAGGACTCTCTTCGTCGTGGTCGCGCAATGCGTTTCGCATAACTTGCCGGGTCGCAGGTGTGATCGAGAAAGTCATCGATCGTATCGACCCGCATCTCGTGAGAAAAGTTCGATCCTCGATGTGTGGCGCCTACCAACCCCCTCGCATGCGTTCTCGTGCGTCGACGAGAGAGACATACATAATGAGAGAGAGAGAGAGAGAGAGAGAGAGAGAGAGAGAACTCGAGGGGGTCACCGGCGCTTTGCAAAGGTAACTCGCGAACGATGATATATACCGGGACAAAAGTTGGCCGCCCAGACGGCGAGAAACGCCTTTAAGACAATAAAACCGCCGGCGGTGCGCGCTTGTGCCCGCCGCGATGCTCGTAGGCAATCTTTCTCTATCTCTCTTTCTCTTTCTCTCTCGCTCTCTCTCGCTCTCTCTCTCTCTCTCTCTCTCTCTCTCTCTCCCTCTCTCCTTCTTTCGCTCAATGAGCAAAGCCGGCGGCGGCAGCTCTCTGCGTCGAGAGAAAGCGTAGGTCGTACCTCGGGATCTGCCTAGTCGTTCTATGTAAGATAACATCGCTCCGACTTTGTCTCCTCCGTGCGCGCGAGCACGAACAGAAGTTATCATTAGTTCGATATGTTGTAAATCGAGGGTACCTATAGATATTATAAGATACGCGTTTTGTAAGAATTACTCGGCAAACATCGATTAAACCGAAGTATTCAGGATGAAAATTATTCGATTTGGACGTTGCCGTTAGGTGGGGATTATTATGAAACGGTGAAAGGTTCGTAAATTCTTTAAGATCGAGTAACATTCGAAAGATATCTTTATCGTCTCGAGAATTTGCTTCCTCTGGAATTTAGAATGCGATATGTTAAGAAGATCGATCGAATATTATTATCGAGATTCGAATCGGTATATTCCAGGCAACTCTGATAGAATAGTAAATGGCATGTCACGTTGGGAGCAAGACGAGACTCAACGAGACGACGGGACACATTATAATATCATATAGGAAGTAATAAGTCGCGTATCGCAAACGTGTATCTTTCGTTCGGTCCCGCAATGCCCTAGAGTCCTTAACCTTGGCGCGTTATGGGCTCGCGATTACCAGCGTGAGTGGTAATGAGAGCATACCACTGCTCGGCGTTGAGCACCGTGCTAGGCGAATTCATTGGCGGCGACAGATCGTTTTCCACCTTCGAATCAAACGCGAAAGCCTGCTATCGTCCAATCGATTTTTAATCGATTCGAAAAAAAAAAGAATTTTCAACGACAAGATAATTTGGTCATTTATCGTTTTTATGGTCAAGGAACAATTCGGAAATGATCGATCGATCGATCAAACGACAAACGAGCAATTTCGTACATACGCGTTCTGATCGTTCGAACGAACGCAAAAATTTATCAAAAGTTAAACTCTGCGAACGCGAATCTAATTTTTGGCAATGTCTTTGTTTCATTTTTGTTTCTTCTTTTCTTTTTTTTTTGTTTTTGTTTAGGCAAATATTACGAAAGATTCCCAAGTATTCGACGCCAATGGACAGGAGAGGCCAGCTCTGCACGAGCTGACTAGAGTCTCGGCTAGAGTCTCGACTATCGGCGCTATCAGGCATGATAGATGGCGGGCGGTGGCACGATAAATCACCGGATCACACCGAGTGACCGAAGATCTACGAACGATCATCCTGGTTTTAAGCTCTTCGGCTGTCGATCAACTCGCGGGCAGAGCAAGAATCATACCTACGTACATCGCGATAACGATCGACGACGAAAGTATTAATTATTATTTGCTGCCTTGTTTCTTCTTGCTCTCTGTCTTTTGCTCTTCGAATAGAGAGAGAGAGAGAAAGATAGAGAGATGCTTGGTTTCCAGCGCGAGGACGGAACGAACCCACCGTCTCGTTTCACTCTGCGCCGCGAAAGTGACGAAACCCCCGCCGGAACGATTTCACTCGCACGTTGAGATAAATCACCGACGATTCCGCTCGTGTTCGTACGTATGTACGGGCGGCGAGCGAGCCACGAGAAGTTCTCTCTTGCTTCTCTTATCTATCGGATCGGTTCCTTTACGAGCTACGAAGCGATTAACGCCGCTTTGCAGGTGCCAACTTCGGCAACCATACGTACTCGTAGAAGACCGTACGAGTCGAGAATGGTTGAAGGCGGATACGGAGAGAACCGTTTCGTCCGCTACTCATCATTTTTATCTCATCGACAACGCGGAGATTGCTAATCCTTCTGCAACTTCCTTCGAGAAAACATCGAAATCTTTTTAGCCGGAAGGAGAAAATCTATCATCCGCATTAACATAAAGCGAAATATCTCATTATTCAAGATCATCGCGGGATGATATTTTATTCGTCTCTTGCTCGTGGATCTTTTTTTTTTTTTTTTTTTTACTGCTTCGTTACTAGACGGTCACGTTACATCGGTTAGCCTTGAAGGGGGCCTCGCATACGCGAGACGAGTAGACTGGAAATACAAGGATTTAAAGATTTCGTTCCTTGCGGCAAGGTGAACGACGTCTCCGCGTATTCTTCGAAATTGCAAGGATACCACCGAAAGATAGCACCATCTCGTCGACACCTGGCGTCGTTTCCCGCGAGAGTAACTCTTTTATACGCAAACCCCATCATTTCGTTTTGATTTTTACGACTCAATCGTTTACGCATGGGTCGAGTGGGTTCGGCCTAGTCGAGAAGAAAACCGATCGCTTTACGATCATCATTCTTTTTTTTACGTGCATTATTTTTTCTCTTACCTTGGAATATTCGCAGTTTGCTCCTTTGCCTCGTAAAATTCTCGATCGGATTGGATTGACTATCGAAAACGATACATTTCGCATATAAACGGGATATCATCTTCAACGTAACGATGTTTACATCGTAACGTCGCGGCTCGCGCTAAATCGACACAGAGTTTTATCCAGGATAATGACAGTTTTTACGTCAAATGTCTTTGACCTTTGTCGATTTCCATAAGTTGCCTGGCATTCGATGAAATTCCGTTAACTTCGAAATACTCATTCCACGTAAATCCCTTTATGGATGTGTTTCTATATTTCGCCGTTCGTGCGACGTAGTCGTCGTCGAAGTTTCTTTTAATTGCACGTTAAAATCCGCCAAGCTCTAACGACATAATCGTCCGTGTAATGACAGGTTGGAATATACTCGTGTAGTGGGTAATGCTGTCACTGCTCCGGTGTTTATTGAATTAGTTAATTGTACGTGTGCGAGTACTCTGCTACCACGATGAAAAAGAAGGAGAGAGAATGAGAGAGAGAGAGAGAGAGAGAGAGAGAGAGAGAGAGAGAGAGGTAGCCGTACCCTTCCGACGCACTGACCTCTCGTACGTTAGAAGCGTGTTTATTTCTCTTCCGCGTGGTACATCGCGTTACTTTACCGTAATCTAGCACCCACCAACGATGAATCGACCTTTGAGAGTCTTAGCTACCAGGATTACTACGAGCTTCGTCTTAGGCCAAAGAAGTAAGGATAGAAATTATATGGTGATATTATCGCAACGGGTATCGAGGTTGGAGAATGAGGGAGGGCTAATTTGATAAAAAAAAAAAAAAAAAAAAAATAAAAAGAGCGTACTCGTATAGCGTTCTTTTTTTTTCTTCTTTTTATTCGTCGCCAGAATTGTTTATTTGAGAAAATTAATACAAAAGTATCGAACGAATCTAACTTCGTTGACCTGTTAGTTTCGCAATCGGCACCACTAGAAACTAATTACCATTGCGGGTAATTGGTATCGCGAGCAATCTAATTTTCAGTAGGAGGCGTGGTAGAGACTCTCCGGCAGCTCGGTTACCGTTGAACTTACCACTTAAGCTCGCTCGAGCTGCCTCGCTTACTCGAAATACTTTGCCTCTTCATTCCTGGAGGATTGCCGGGCACGGATCGGGCCTCGTCGTAACAGGATTATTGCAACGTAGTAACGGAGAGTGCTTATCAAGTCATTAGGGCGCCATTATGTCCTGTACAACGTTTGTTTAACCCGATTCTCTCGTAGTTTAGTTCCTCCTTCGTGCCAGGGAGATAGGTCCTGTCAGAAAGGAAAACAATCGTCGAACAGTTCGATCGCGAGGGAAAGGGACGATCTCTCGTTTAATCAATTTTAGCCGTAGCGAACGTCGTCGCGAACGTTTCGATATCAAAGTCCGTCTAGATTTTATACCGACCGTTGAAAAAATCTACCCACACATTTTTATTCTCCTTTCTATACGCCATCGGCATTACTTCGAATGTAATTCTCATCTGGTATAAATATTTCATTTCTTAAAGAGGAGATTCAATGGCGACAAAGTATCAAGTGTAGTTTGTAAAGGCAAACGATCGTAATCCCGCGTTCTCCGTTGGTGTTTCACCGGTCGTTCCGCACGAGCGCGTCGTACAAGATCTTACGGAGGAAGGTAGAAAAATGTCTATGGACACTACGTATGGACGTAGGAAGTAAACACAAGAGATTTCAACGAGCGTACGGAAACGTACGGTTCGGTGGCATTAGGCACGAGTCCGTGTGCTCGTACGTAAAACATGGCGATACGGCCGGATCGCAAATCTCGTCGTCGGATAGCCGGACAAAATCGGACGAATAAATTACGCTGATCGCATGAAATTGCCCTGTCGACCTTAAAGCGTCATCAAGGATTAGTATCTCGTAGGAAGATGCTTTTCCTGCGCCATAATCTTCCAGGTTAGTGAAAGTTTCTCAAGGTTCTGAACCATTCGTATCGCAGTCGTACCGAAAGATTATATTATAAAACGCCTTAGCTATTTCGTATTTTCGTTTCATTTATCAAGCATTAGTGCCCGTTGACTCGGAATCGGATAAATAAGCACCAAGAAAGATTTTTCTTCTTAATACTTTTGTCAACCGAATTAAAATGGATGCAGGCAAAGTGGATAAAGGTAAGGCGACAAGAAACGCATAGAGTCGTGTTAAATCTTGCTCGGAGATTAGGAGAGACGATTCGAATTTATTCTATTCGGTTGGCGATTTTGATCGTCATCGCGAGATAACGCTCGATCACCGATCGACGATGCGAGCGCATCGATAAATAAAGCTTACACGGATAAGCAGGCGACGTCCTTCCGGCATCATCAATTTCATCAGGAATCCCCGTCAGCGTCTATCATTCGACTCGGTTGGATGCGACCACGCGATTCGTGGGCGTTATCTGTGCCTCGGAGCTTGTCATTCGAGACGGATTCGATAAGTTAACTCTGGCTTGCGCTTCACGTTTCAAACTGGATCTTCGTTCCCCATCGATTATTTCATTCTTTCTAATCTATCTCTCTGCTTTATGTCAATTCTTCTCTTTCGTAAACGAGCTTTCCAATATTGCTTCCGCTTAATAGATTCAATTCGAAACAATGTACGACGAATGGCATTGTTATCGCTGTAACGTAACCCCTAATTATCCTCCTTGCTCGGCGAGAGACGAGATGAGACGAGACGGAGGAATTCCTCGTCTATCCTAACGTCGAACGAAAGATCATTGTTCCTTCGAGGAAGTCAGTTACGCGATTAAATGTCACATAGTGATTCATGGTAGCGTAACTTTGCTCGATGTCTTAGGGCGTAGATTACAAGAAATACGTTTGCACGTCAAGCCGTGCAAGTGTCGCGATCGTCGCGATACCGTTGACAAGACCTTCCGTGACAAATAACGTCTCTTGCTTCATATCAAAGACGTATTGTATCTTCCAACGTGGCACAGCACGCGTCCGGTGTGTTCCATAATCGCGCATGTCTTGTGCTGAAGCATCTATAATATTCGTATCTTACGTCATTATACATATATCACGGTCTCTTCGCTCGGCTTTCATATTACGTTAGATTCGACGATGCGTCGAATTTGTGATTTTCAAGGATAAACTACGATCGATATTTAATAAAAAGGATCGATATTTGGACGACGGTACGGCGTTAAATCGAGAGCTAAGAGGTAAATGTGCTTGTCTTAAAGACAAAGACGCCCGAAGGTTCCCATTGTGCGTTTCTCCATGGTTTCTCTAAATCTAGATCACGGAGCTTTGCTTTTATCATTCGTTCGCAGGAGCGGCAACGTTCTTACGACTTCGTAATGACCGGCTTTATGCGCTGTGAAAAGTGCGAAACGGTGCGTGCCGATATCGACAGGTACGAATAACAACGAGAAACGCGTTCGAAAGTGGTGGCACCCACGATCGATTCTCACAGCTCTACAAATATTTTTCTCTCTCCGTTTCCTTTTCCTTTTTCTTCTTCTTCTTCTTCTTCTTCTTCTTCTTTTTCTTTTTCTTCCTCGTAGACTCGTAGATAAGACAAATCTTTGCGAATAACACGCGACTTTCATGACTTTTCTTCCGTGTCTTACTTACGTCTACCCATTCGAGAAATTCCATCCTTGATACGATCTCAAGCTCTCTTACGTTATTCCGCCGCGCATAAGTCTAACAACTTAATTATATCGACGCGATAATACCAACATTTTTTTTCCATTCTTTCTTTCCCAGCGTAAGTGGATTTAATGGCGAGAAAGATCGCGAGCGATCTAGGGTCGCGTGTAATTCTCTCGCGCGAACGCGCCTTTTCTCATATTGGCGCGAATTACATCCGATATAGGTAAGAATCCTGTATGTACCTCTATGTATCATGTCTACGCAACATCGAGCTCTCGAACGTCTCTCTCTCTCTCTCTCTCTCTCTCTCTCTCTCTCTCCCCCCGCTTCCTTTGAGTTTAATAAGGATCAAAAGGTGAACCAGTGCGTTTCTCGAAACGATATAACGTACTATGCGTGTCGTTCCAACGTGATGCTTATCCGCGATGGATTATGAGCTTTTTGTAGGACCATTAACTCGAGGCGTTTAATTAATTTCGCATAAACGCTATAACAACGGTTCGGTCGATTTTACAGTGAGAATGGCATGAAAGAGAGAGGAAGAGAGGAAAAGGATCGGTCCGAAGAGGGGAGATTGAACGAGGAAGGAGAGAGAGAGAGAGGGAGGCGCCACGCGGAGGCGGAAAATATCGCCTTCTGGCAAAACGGGTTCCTCAGATTAACCCACACGCGCTGTACCGATCGATCTTTTGCGAAACACGGGCAATAATACGTCGAAAGCACCGTCACGATCCAAGCTCGTACATCCGAGCAACGCTGGTACTGTTTCGCGTAAGGTATGAAAATATCGTGTCTCTGAGCGTAAGTGAGAGAGAGAGAGAGAGAGAGAGAGAGAGAGAAGGAGAACCGTGTCCGGTGGTGAATGCTGGCAGGGACTATGGTCTTTTCATCGTCGATTAACTTTAACCAATACTCGGCCGGACCATGACAAATCAATTACGATAGAAAGTCGCTTTGTAGAATTGCCTCGTCGTATCACTTAAGTGGTGCGCACAAATGTCATTGCACGGCCATTCAAAAATATTGCTTTTGGAGCAAACGGATCTGCGATAACATCGATGACAGACCTATACCTTTTATCTCGCTTTATTTCTCCTGGGCAATCGGCGATTTGATTTTAAAGAATCAATATATTGCTCTCGTTGATCACGATACGCGATCGTTATTGATCTCTATATCTCTTTCTTTTTGTTTCTTTTTATTTACTTTTTTTTGTTTTCTAGCCGATTATCCGAGGACATTTACCCGATAAAGATGTATGAACCTTTTTCATCCGTTCGAATCGTTTCACGATGTGAAATACGACGAATCATCGGGATTTCGACACTTCCTCTCGACGAATCGACGAAAGCATTCTCTCCGAGGACAATTACCGGGTTGGGGAGGGAGAACGTGGGTCGGTGTCCCGATCGAAATCGCGGCACAGATTAATTATCATTCTAATCGTATTATCGACCGATTTGTCGAGCAGGGTGTTTTAGTGCGTGCGAGTTCGTATCGCCGACACGTAAGTACTGTTTTCGTGTATGCACGTGTGTATGTGCCTTTTTATTCCCGAGTGTACTCGGTGCGCACTCTGTTGCGTAAACGCATTGCGTCGCGCTCCGCGGGAAGGATTTATGGGTACTCCGTGCTCGTACGACTAATCGCTGGGCGATATTCCACGAATCGAGGAACGAGGGACGAGGGAGTTACGCTCTTTGGTGGTGGTTGTGCTCCGGTCGCGCTTTCAGAGACCTTTGCGATATTAAGAGGAGGAAAAAGAAACGTCGAGACCTGAAACACAGGCCAGGAAACGACGTTTCGTTTCTATCGATCGGCCTCGACGCAACACCACTACGAAGTCCTTCTCCTCGTTGTCGTCGTTTGCTCGTTAGCTTGTTAAACTCCCGCGAGAAAAATCGACAATTTTATCAACTCCGACGCAGTATATTTCTCTCCGGATCGGCGAACCCCAACCAGTTAATATTATTCTGTCGTTATACGGAGTGATTCTTACGAGCCGAGCGTTGCTCGATTTCATTCGATCCACTCGACAGGATGTAGGACAAATCGCGCCTATCTCTCGTCTATCTATCTTTTCGAATACATGGTCGTACAGGTCTCGATTCTGAATCGCATTATATATATATATATATAAATATATATACACACATGGATATATATGTATATATATTTATTTATTTTGGGTGATAAACGTATCCTTTCGACCTTTTTGATTTTTTATACGTTTCGGTGATATTTAAGGACGGAAGAAAAAATCGAGTTTCTTCGAAGGACCGACGGAACGAACAAATATTATAGTAAGGAAATTTGATTGAAAACTCTCGGTAGATAAGAGACTCGCGGCGGTTACATATGTACATACGTACACGTATGTATCTACATACATATAGGTACGTGTCGGGCGCAAAAGTCAGCGTGATTTCTCAGCATGCGGTATCGAGTCGAGAACACCGACCTCACCTGATATCACGATCGTTATTATTCACCTCTTACGACACACGGTGTCTACGAGTTACGCTTCGCCTAACGAAAACTATGAATTTTATCGTATCGTGGTTAAGAGTTCGCTCTCTCTCTCTCTCTCTCTCTCTCTCTCTTTTCTCCTTCTTTCGGGCAAAAAGGAAAAGCGAAAAAAGAAAGATAAAAAGAAAGAAACGAGGAAAGAAGCTGGGCTCGTTCCGTGTATCATAATAGTAAATAGAATAATGTCTCTATCGTACGGTGACAGAGCAATGAATACGACTCACGCAACTTATCTATACGGCTTCTAGCGGTAGCCGAAAAAAAATGATTACGATATTCGCGTCGCAGAATATCGAGTGTCGAACGGTTTACGCTTCTATAATCGTATTAAAATGCCAGCTACGGTGGCAAGTTAAATAGCGCTCCGACGTAGAAAACGGCGCATAAAAGTTTAGTTCTTGATGATTTTCGCGAAAAATAACGATAGTTGCGCAACCATACAACGACAGCGATAACGACGACGACGACGACGACGACGACGACGACGACGACGACGACGACGACGACGACTACGACGACGACTACGACGATCACGACACGTCGAGCAGGTTGGAATGGGAAAGAATAAAAGTTCGCGAGAAAACGCGAGCACGCGATAGCATTGCACGTCGGCAAGCATACGTTTTAGTGTCGTGCTAAGGCACCTGTATAGCAGCCGGAATTACCATTATCCTTCATTTCATTCTGCAACACCGATGCCATGCGTATCGCACGCGAGCACGTGTTGCCTCGCGTGGAAAGCGCGAGCAAAAGTGCGGACGTAAATATACGTACATATATAGACGATATAGGAGAGATCTCGCTCTTAGCTCGTTTCTTTACGAAACGTTAATAAAGAAGTTGAGCCAACGTAATCCACGGCTCTTAAGCGCCTTTTTTCAATCGCGCAGCTTCGATATTTTCGAGTGTTAAATTATCGACAGGATAAATATAGGCACTTAATTCATAACGCTTACAGGTAGTTTCTTCTGGGTTTCTTTAGTTTGATTTTTTTTTCTTGTTCGTTTGGGAGTACGATCGTACGCATGTGTAGACGGTAACGAGAGCCGGGTGTGAAAGTAAAAGAATAGCGGGGTACGATGAATAAAATTACGATTTATCTTTACCAACTTTGCTGTGGCACGCATTAGAGGTCGAAGGCGCGCGTACGACGGCGATGGCGGCCGGTGTAGAAGGCGACGTGTAGAACGCGATGTGGAAAAATTGCATCGTTACTCAGCGTGCGGTATCATATCGAGAGCAGCAACCTTATATTTTCTCGTCATATTAAAGTACTCGCGCTGCTGCCAGATAGGGACCATTATTCTCTATCTCTTACGACACGACATACGGATTACGTATCAGCAACGAAACGCCGATTCCGGTACAATGCATTAAAGTCTCGCGAATATGGAATACGCGGAAAAATATCTTATTAAGCGTAATGCCTGGGGTGAACCTTTAACGCTCCATTTCGTGCGCACCGTAGATATACGTATTGTTGTACGCTCACTCGAATCTCTACGGTAGCCTTTGGGAACACCCACGATAAAGGCAGTCCTTTTTTATGAAAATGATTACCTCGTTCGCAAGTTTACATCTTTGTTCCTTCTTTTGTTCCCTCTTTGTCGGAGGAACGACCTTATCGTTGATACAGACAGCAGTCATTATTTTGTTTCGTGCAAACGACAAAGCGAACGATAAGAGAGACGAGCCCACCCGTGGCTTCAATCGTCCAAGAGTCGAACCTCGCGAATCCTCCGACGATGCCTTTTGTTCGAACCGTAAACGAACGTAGGAATCGCGGATCGTCGCCCTTGTCCGCGTGCCAACTTATTTTATTAGGACATCGTATAAATCGTGACGTCTTATTAGAGTATTTCAACGCATTTCGAAGGTACCATATTCGTTGTAGATCGCCTCGAGGATGTACAAGAGATAAAATGGGTTGCGAATCGGTAATTACGATCACATTTCACGAGGCAGTATATTAACGAACGCATCGTTTCTACGGTATTACGAGCGCGCACGCTCATTCGTGCGTCCGTTAAGATGATCGCGCATTACCGTAGGACCCCCGTCGAGCGAAATGGGTCCTTTCAGGTGGTTTTCGGGGCCGCCAATAATGCGAGGGACTTTCGAGAATCAAAGAGCACTGTGTTCTTGCATACTATTCGCACCGGGGCGCATAGGCAGTGCATAATGAGACCGTTCGATGAAATAAATGGCCGATTACAGAGTCGAATGTTCCTTCGCTCTGGGTCTTACGATCGGAGAGACGATAGACGACTTCGATAGGTCGACTCGAATTAAATTCGGTACACGGGCGCTTCGGTATCGTCGAATCGATCCGCTTATTACGGCTCTTATTTCTTTCGAAATTTTCGTCTTATCCAATCCGCATGATATTTCACTCGGTTTAATAACGTAGCACGTAATACGTATGCACGGCTACTCGCGAGTATCGCGTTGATTGGTTCAACGTTTACATTACTCGTAATAATATACTTTTCTTTTTTTTTTTTTTTTTTTTTTTCAAGAAATTCCTTTGTTATTCAATATTTACTTTCGCGTCGTATTAAAGGGGATTAAACATTCGCCTTGTATCAACCTCGTGCGATATAATCGCTCGCGTTATTGCGCATTTTAGCTCGGAAGAAACGTTGGAGGGACGTTAACTAACTGGTTCTGCAGGAAGAATCGATAATCTCGGATGGGTTCGGTGCGAAAGGGACGAAATGATATCCGCGGGGTGGACGTTCTCGTAAATCAGAAACTGGATTCAACGGTCGCAATTAACCGGGGCGAGATAACTAGGATATAGGAAACGTCGGTGTTTCACCCACACTGTTCTTCGAAAGCTACTGGCATTACGCGACTCGATTAGACTTTAGATGAGCTAAACGTATCGGTGTTTCGAGCCGCTAATTTCATTGCGAGCGTATCGAACGTTATCGATCGTTTTTTTTTTTTTCTTTTAAATAATTTTTCGCGAATGTTCTCGGCTCTCTCCTCGCAGAATCGATCGCTTCGCGCCGTGCGCACGATCTGCGACGTATATAGCTTTGTAAGAATGTAATTACGGGGAAGGTAGGGAGAATCGAGATGAAAATGAAGCGACGAAAAATCAAAGTGCGATTAATTAGGAAGATGACAGTTAACGGGGAATCGTTAGCTCGTGCGAGTATTATCAACCTCGAGCGTGAAATATCGCCATTAATAAAGCTGTAAATCATTGCGCGCCTTGTCCCATTCCGAAGATTGCAAAGGAGCAAAAGGATGTAACCGACGCAAGGGGAATATAAAACGCGCGCTCATAGGTCTAATAGAAAGTTATGAAATTCTTGTAGGTTCGTCGATAATTTTTCTTAATTTTCATAGCGCGTAGCAGACCGGCCGAGCTAACGAGGACGGAGCAATTATTTAAAATGACATTCGCGCGCGAACTCGTAGGTCTCGTAGTTCGGTACAATAATTTATTTAATAAGACAATAAGCAATAATCGACGGGCGCTCGATTGGATCTGGAAGATTGCAGGCGAGGAATTTGGATTAGGTGAGGCACCTGAGCATTCGAGACGACATCCTGAACCGTCCAGCGATAGTAGTCGTGGACGTGGATCGCACGTAGGTAAGTACGCGAGTACTCATCTCGCATGGGCGGAGGACACGGGATTTCGATATCTCGAATCGAACGAGTTTTCGAAGGATTTCTAAAGGAACTGACAAAAACGATCGTAGACGTACGTTCAATGAGTTCGTGACACAGTCATTATCGTATTATGAACGTGACAGTGACTCTATGATAGATTACTCGGCATCGTATGTCTTTCTCTTAGCTTTACGAGTTCGCCTCGTAATGGAACGTCAGAATCGCGGGTATCTCGTAAATCATTCTCGTAAATGTCGTTTCTCGAAAGGATTATCAATTCGCTTTTCATAAATTTTCCATAGAAAGCTAGGCTAACGTCTGGCCGGTATCTACGTGCGCTTGGCCGTTCGATCTTCGCCGTATTAAACGACGGATGGCGAATTTACGATGTTCGAAAGTAGCTCGAGGTTCACCGTAGTCGCCGCCCATGAGTCCGCTGATCAGCGCGGCAGCCTAATGATCGGTGCACCCAACGATCGCTGGATACACGGCTATACATACGCACCACGTATACCACGGCGTCCATAGTCGAGCGGACCCACCTACTGTCCGCTTCCTTCGTCCTGGAATTATTTTCATACTTTCACGTAAAGTGATTGTTTGGTTCGGGCCACCGGGGTCTGCTCCCTCGAGCATGAACGCTCTGGTAATTAAATTTATATCGTATCGACGTTCGCTCGTTACACATCGAACACAAACCACCACCACCACCATCATCGGCTATCGCCGAACGTATTACCTGGGTCTTTGTCGTCGACGAGCACAACGCTCCTGCCGATTTTTCCCTAAGCCTCGCGAAATTATGAATATTCTCGGCAATAGATTTTACTTTAATGCCCTCGATGAATTTCTCGCATCGAGCGAAACTTCTCGGTGCTGCATCGTTCGAGTTCGAATATATCTACGCATAAATTATTCGTTATAGGTTAGAAAATGTAATTAGATTAGAATATCGTATTCATAAATCTTGAAACGTTTTAACGATAAGTCCGGGCTCGTAAAAGAGCCGATGCGAAAAATTAATTACCTATAAAAGGCGTTATGTACGATACCATTCGCGACGATCGAAATGCTTTCGAAGCAAGAGCGGAAAGATGATCTCGGCAAGGCTCGAGACCGAGGGATGACGAGTAGGGAGAATTTATGAATACCGCCTGTGTGCGCCAGTCTCGATAATCCAACGACGCGAGATATATCGTGACTACGGCGTTTAATAGACTTCGGCTCGATCGAAAGCTCTCCCGGGGGATAGAAAGAAAAAAGGGAAAAAAAAGAAAAAAAAAGAAAAAAAAAGAAAGAAAGAAAGAACGTCGACGGAACAAAGAAAGTCCTTTCGCGCGTTAACTCGTTCTCAAGGTGGTCATACGTCCGTGGTGTCCTCGAAAGGAGCAGCCTGAAAAAACTCAGGGTAAACTATCAGGCCCGGCGCGATAATTATAACGAGAATTGTAACTGATTTATCTTTGCTTAGAAAATATTGAACGGGGCAACGAGAACAACGAGAACGGTGCCAACAATAGCGACGGAGGAGAAACGCAACGCGCGATGGCAGTGTAATACGTTGCTCGTGTGTCTGTACGTAGAGAACCGAGAGCCGAGGTTTCACGGCTAAGTGAATTCGAAAAATGATCCGTTTCCTCGAGTTCGTGCGACTCGCGTGGCTCGTCAAAATTGAAAAATCCAATCTCCCTCTCGTTTAGGTATACACACCGCTGAACGGTGTAAATCTATCGGCGTTGTTCTATCTCCGCGACTTTATCAGTCGGCGTTAGAGCGAACTGGATACGTTCGGGGGCGTCGCCTTTAAAAAGGCTTCACTCGCGCGAACCATTGTAAAACCTGTCGGTATATTATTTCATAAAGCTTAGATATACAGATACCTAGAACGGAACGAAATTATACCGTAGGCAAATCGCTGTTTAACGAATACCCTGTTATTTATGCCTCTTTAATTCCCATCTAGAGCAGGAAAACGATTTCTTTGCCCTTCGTATCTGAGCGTTGTGTATTTTATTTTCGTCGCTCGTAAAAAAATTTTACTGGTTTGCGTAAGCTATTTCGAGAGTTGAAACGTCGATGGTGCGCCCGATAACTACGAACGAGCTACGCGTATCTTCTTGCTGTTATTCGAGCTACGAGGAGAAAGGTAAAAGAAAGGAAGGAGAAGAGTGGTTAATCGTTAATTAAGTATTTTAAACGTATAAGCATGTTTATTATGATAGACGTTCGCAGGAAGCGCGTCGTTACTCGATCGGATACGCCCTAAAAACGCATGGAAAGCATACGTTACGCTCGAACGTTCACCGTCGCGCGCGCGCGCGCGTCCTGGATATACACATAATTTAATGCGATACAACGAGATCGCACACTTTCTATGCTGATAGACGGTGAAAGCAGTAACGCGCAATTTTAATAGTTTACTGTACGAGCCTGTGCAATCGATACGGACGTAAACAAACAAGGCTGCCTTATCGTCCCGTTATCTGCATCGATACCTCGTAACACGAAGTTCCATGCCGCTCTAAATTTCATTTCGTTTCGCATCTCTTGGCCATCGACGCGATACAAAGTACATTCTTCTTTTCATTCTTCTCTCCTTTTCCTTTTCCTTTTTCTCTTTTTTTCTGTGTTTTTTTCTTTTTTCTTTTTTTCTTTTTCCCCGGTCACGGTGTCCGAATATCTTTATTGCAAGAAACGAACCGTTTCGTTTGTTTAAACGTTCCCGATGTTCCAACAACGATAACTCGTGCGCGATAAGTTTAGCGCGTCGACGAACGACGAATTACAATCGGGTCATATTTATCCGATCTCTTAGCACAAGATTATGCCCATGTAAGTCGCCGGAAGTGGTGTGGTTCAAGGGGAGGGAGTAAAATTCTCGCACGAGAACTCGTATGCCTCGAGCGTGTAAATCACGTAATTACTTATTATACCTCGGAAGGTGGTACGGATTATCTGAAAAGTCGATCGAACGTATGCAATGTTCACGGACACGCGTAAATGTATCCAACGAAATCCTTTCCGTTTCTCTCGCTCGGATTTATTCGTAATCGACGTCTCCCTGACGCTCGGGGATTACAAAGTCGATCGCGTCGAACGACGAGATGATTCATCGAAGGAGGAAGATTCCGTTCGAGTTTGCGAAAGATTTATATTCGTGTATTCAATTAAGGGTATCAGGAAGTCATTTTCTCTTTAACGAGAAATATTTGTGGTATCGCGAAGGACAGGATATACGTATGTATGTGCGAAGACATAAAACCGAAAGGGCCATTCGGCCTTCCTATCTCTCTCGCGCGTAGCTTCTTACGGCTGTAACGTCGAGTTCGATTGAGAGATTCGCGGTACGGCGCGGTATCATCTCATTGTTCCTGCACCCTCGTAAAGTTCATTTTACGCAGGAGGAAGTGTCTCGGTTATAACGCGCTTAAGAGCAAACTGGAACAGGTTGAGTTTAATGCTTGCCGCTGGCGGTAGGAATCGAATGAAATGCCATTTGGGCTTGGCGCGCGGCTTCGTCGAGTACTGAATCTTCTCGACGCCCACCACGTGTCGTCGACGCGTTCGCCGTCTCTTCCGTACCGATGCCCACGGACGCAAGCCAGTTTGGCGTCCTCGTAACTTATTGCAAGATTTATTGACGAAATAAGAAAATAAGCTTGGGAAATGTTTGAGGGAGCGTGGAAAAGCGTATAGGGTCTCCTACGGTAGTAGTGATTAATCGATTTGAAGAAAATTATTAACGCGGACTCGTGCGTGGGCGTACTCGTGACTCGGAAGATACGAGTGCTCGCTCTCCATGTTAATTTTTCGATCGCATATCGCGTACACGCGAACGTCGGCGACGTTTAGGAGCATACAAAGACGGACGGTCAATTTCCAATGTAACTGTAGCACTCGTTGTGTAACTGACCCTTGACCGTAGCGCCGTTTACACGTTCGCGACACGAGACTAGGAGCGAAGGGGGAAAAGGGAGAGAGTTGCGAACGGAGAGTAGAATTGAGCTGCGTGCGGGACGGTCCGCCCGCCGGTCTATCGAGTTGTACGGCGATCTCTTTAAAGAGGAGAAAAGGAGAGGGGTAAACGCATCGCTGGCTTATCTAAATTTTACACTCGGTCGATCCGAGATAAGAGAACGGATAGGAGGATCGATTATCCCTGCGATATCGAATCGTTGTCAATTTTTTACGCGCGCGCGCGCACGTTTACGGTTACATCGAGGCGATATTTTCTATTCGCATAAATAACGATAAAAGAAAAAAGAAAAAAGAAAAGAATGAGCGAAAGAAAAAATCGTCTCGCGATTAGATCTCGAAAATGGCAGGCTGCATCGGGTTGCGTTTACGAGGCATCGTATAAGTCTAATATGGGCTCGATGAGGTGGCGAGACGTCTCTCGGGCACGAGAGAGGAGCAAGACAAATTGTCGGCGCACGATCCCATCGGCTTGGAGATCGAGATCGCGATCGTGACGTGGCGCGGACCACGCGGCCAACGACGTTTGTAAATCAATCAATTAATGCGGCGCAAGGGCAGAGGCGATCGCCTCGGCGTTAATTAAGTACCTACCGCGGCAGCGGACCTGTCGAACTGTCCTCTAATTTCGTGCCTGCCTCTCCTAACAACGCTAATAAAGACCGCCTCGTCGTGGTTAAGCGAGCTATCTCGGCCTTCCTCTCGACTACTCCTTCCTTTATCCGCTCGCACAGCCCTCTTCCTCGTCCACGAGCACCGCGTGGTACGACGAGCTAATTCCGTTGTCGATACAAACCAACGAAACGTGATTCTATGTGGTTACTGAACTCGACAACGTCCACGCTGCTGACACACTTCGTAAGGGTGTTAAACAAGTACATAAGGGAATAACGACGCGTGCAATTATAGTATATAGTTCCTTTACATCCCGATTGAAATTTCAAGAATTTCCGTCGAGTATTTCATAGATATAGCAGAGGAACTCTTTGTACGAAAAGTTTCACTCGTTTGCGAGAGTTTATTTCATTCAGTGGACATGCTGGATAGGGTATCTAGCGTGAATTACGATCCTACCGAGAAAGAAAAATAAAGGGAAGAAAAGAAAGCTGACTTTTGCGATCGTTAATTTTGACAATGGGTTCATACGATACGCACCGCGGCCGTATATCTTCTCGTTCACGGAGAATCGACGAGTGACTTCGTAACTAACGTTGATCCGAGTAAAGAAGGACAAGCTTGGACATAGCTCGGGATACTTAGTCTCGGGGTAATCGCGTTGGGGTCCGAGAAAGCGCCTGTTATTTCTCTAATCCACCTGTAGCAACCCAACGTATCCGATATAGCAGTCCAGTCTCGATTCTCCACCTTCGACCTCCATTATACGCGAGAGTACTGGACGTTAAATCACGTTCGATAGAAAGGAAAAAACGAGGACTCTTTTTCGACTCAGTCTACGAACTCGATCGGAACTGTTTATCTTTTTGCAATTAACTCTGAAATAGCGGGTCGGCGAATAGGCAGGAACAAATTTTCCACGTCAAGATTAATCTTGCGAGGATCGATTAAAGAAACATGGTGAAAGTGGAAGACAGTCGAGTGCCTTCGGTGATTCGAGAAACGTTTCGAGAGCGATATCGTGCTTTCCTTGTATTGTAATCCACGGGGAAGCTCGCTAATGGACAGTCGAGAGTCCCGCATCTGGTGAGTCACGAAAAATGCTATACAGAGTCTAGTTATACGTCGATCAATCATGAGCGAATTCTCGATTGCGAAAGCCAAGCTGGAACACACGCCGCGAAACGAGCGCGCATGACCCTCGTAAAATTCAAACAATCGGTCGTATTATCTCCTAGCCCCGCCATAATGCTCGACATAGTCGCTCCGAGTTATACCAGAATGCGAGTAAAACGATCTGGAGCGCGAGGACGGTTTTCCATACGGATCTCCCTAACGAGGGATAGAGAAAGGGAGTGAGAGAGAGAGAGAGAGAGAGAGAGAGAGAGAAACTTCTTTCTTTTCACGAGATGCGTTTGAGTTACGCGACCACCGCCCTACTAATATCGCGGAAAATACGACGGTTTTCTCGCTCACGATTCTTCTCGAGTTACTCGGCCCTGACAGGATCGTAAGGTCCGAATCTTTTTCCAGATATTTCGAGGCGATATTTCACCTCGATATTTCCGACGACCGTTAAAGTTGAAACGCACATGTATAATATTATATGTACGCGCGCGTGCGCGCGCACACACACACACACATATGTATACGTCGGAACGCGCCTATATACTTTACTTTTGCGTTACGCCGTACGAGCGAGCAATAATTATTGTTGCAATTAAGTATTTCAGGTGAAACGAGCGACGTGCTTTATTGCCGCTTCGGTCGATATTTTTCTTCGATATTAGCGCACGACGCACTGCGCGTTCTCCGCTCGGAGGATCGTATATCACCCACTATGGCTCTCGGTGTTGAAACATGTAATTAAGAACTCGCGCGAATATGGTGGCCTGCCACTCGCACTATATCGCCAACTTATTAGGGTGCTCGACGGCATTGTGCGTTCCACGTCGGCCGATACAATGGGTACGTTCACGTGCGCCGTCGCTTCGTTATGCGGGTCAATGCGCTAATAACGTTAATATTACGACACGGAACTTATTTACGTTCGGCGAAAGAGGAGGAGACGTTGGACGGGCAAAGCGCCATTGTCACACTTTTCTTACCTACTGCGTAAAAGTATTTCCCGCCGGAGATTCTCGTTTAATCGACACCTCTAACGAGGTTTACCCTCTAATCGATTCATTTTCGTATCGCGGTCGAAGGTAACGAAGCATTACGGAACGTAATATCGACGGCGGGACTGTTTCTAATATATTTAACGATTGGACGAGTCTCGTAAGCGAAGGTCCGTTTGTTCGTCCATTCGTTCGTTCGTTCCTTCGTTTTAATATACACGGACGTACGGTATTAAACGGGAAGGAGACGTAAAAAACGCTTTTAGTCCATTCCATTCGGATATAAATTCGTTTTGGTATCATCGATGACTCTACGCTTAAACGCTTCGGAACGAAACGATGCGAACCGCTCGACTGTTCGCGACAGTGACGAATTAAATCCACCCTCGGAGAGATCCACGCACCGCGTGCGTGGGAGTGAAACATTAGAAAATATTCGATGCGTGAGACTCGGTTCCCTTCGTTTTCGAATCGCAAGAATCATCGTCCGATCGCCCTCAGGTGGAAATTTCCACGGGTTAGCTCTCTAGGAACGGTTGCGCTCTTCTCTCGCTTCTTTCTCCTCTTCTCGAGTAATTAAATATAGTAAACGCCTAATTCTCGTACGATATATTATTAGGCATAATCCGGGCACATAAGGATCTATTTTTAACGAGTATCGCGTTAGGTATTATGTTAGGGGCAGCCCGTGGATCGTATCTCTCGGTCGTATGGTACTCGTCGTAATATTTCGCTTTAAATGCAAAATAACAGAGTTGCATCAGGCTAATATTCGCCGAGAAGTAATCATCGTATTTCGTGGCGAGGTAAGAAGGCAAAGTAGAGCGGCGAAGTAGTGAATTTCCGAGCTAAATATCTACGTTGAAGCTGCCTCGTTATTCGTTACTTCTTCACGCTGAAGGAAGTAATGAAGAGCAAGGATGCGAGGCACTGTTTCGCAGATGGGATCCTTTCGCAAACTCTACGAGGCGCAATTTCCGCATCGAGCACGATCAATCATCGGGCATCTCGTGGAAAAGAAGACCAGTGCGGTCTTCAATTACTGATCGGTCCGAATCATTCACGCGTCATTAGCACATCGCGGCTGTCCGCTCTAATTAATTGTCCTACGTCAAGATCTCATCGCGCAGATTTCTACTTCTTTGCTTTCGTTTCGTTCCTTAACAAGTCTTCGCGATGAAACGATAGATATATGTAGCTTGTAATATTATCTATCTATCCTATGATCTCGCAGATTTCGAACGATAGAAGAAACGCTATAATTGTACCTTTTACCAGGATAATAGTAATCATTTTCTAAGAGATCGTTTCTTCTAATTGCAGATAACGTGTTTCCATTCGAGCTCTTTCAAACATTCCACTATTAGCCATTAATATCAATTTCGTTCCGATCGTGTTCTTGGAAAGCACCTTATCTCCCACATAATTGTACGCCCAATTCCATTTACCTTTATTACTAGATTGCCTCGGTCAATTTCGTCCAATCAAAATAGATACGGGTTTGCTACGATATTTATCTATTTCTCACTCCGATGTCCGTCGTTGAATTAAGTTCGTCCATGGACCACACCTGGTATCATGCGGGTCGATCCTGCAGCGACATATCGTGCTTAACGAATTAATTCGTCTATCGGCCCACAGGTACACATGCAGGTAGTATTTAGGCTCGAATGTCCAAACCATTCTTCCGGAATGATTTCACGCTAAATCGTTCGTATCTGAATTTTTTTGCACGATCGTTTTCCGGAAGGACCACCAGTCAGTCGTCTCGTGGGAAACAGAAATGGACGATTAATGCTCGGGAATAAATTTCGGCGGGATAATATTTTTATTCGGATGATTCGAACAAGTGGTAAGAATCGAATATTTTTTATTATTTAACGTTAAACGTTTCTTTGTTTCTTTTTCTTTTTTTTTTCATTTTTTATTATCAAAAGACGAAATAATGATAACAATTAGAAACGATGTTCCCATGCGGGAAAGCCTGCAATAGATCGATAAAATTTACCGAAAGATCTCGTGCAAGGCTTCCACCCTTGCAAACAAGAGAGCAGAGTGGAGGCAGCATCGAGCAATGTGGGCCATAGAACGATAGGGAAGAAAGAGAGAAGGGTCGCCAGCAATATGCCTCGTGCCAATATTATCGGTCTCCTCCTCCGTTCCGCGATCCTAACGAAGGTACCAACTTCCATGGTGCACCAGTCCCACGCTCGTAAAGTCACGTGCCACTAACAGAACCTGCATCGTGCACCAGTCCGTGTGATTCTTCGGGAAGGTCGTCCACCAAACGTACCACCCCTATTCGGTATATCCACCATCGAAAGGCACCCTTCGATTCCACCTATTTATTTCATCCCCGTCTACTTCAAACTATTACTAATGTTGCCATCAACGTCTGCTGGTAGAATAATGCATCGTCATACTGCATTGGCACGTACTCTCTCGACAAAAATTTTTTCTTTTATACTTGTGTAATATTCGAACTAATCTTCTTAGGGATTTTCTTATCTTCCCGCGTCGGATATTCCTCTTTTTATTCTACGTTCGAAATCGGGTTCGTTAAAAAGGTATTTACTAGGATATCCGATACGTCGAACTTATCGCAACGAAGGAGTAGAAAGCGATCGTTCGACGTAGCCAGGAACGATTTTAAACCCTTCTTCACGATCCGAGAATTAATCCAAAGTGGGATAAAAAAGAAAAAAAAGCATGACTTTAAAACTATCTCTACAAAGATCCCTTAGAGACGAACTAAATACTTGATATCGTACGGAGAAGTATATGAAAGGAATTGATTGTGACGATCTCACAATATCGTCTTCCGGCGTACTCGCGCGAATTGCAAAGTGAATTGCAGTTAATTCATCAGCCACCCTGCTGGCTAGATTGAGGGGAAAAGTGGGTGTCGGGGTGCGCGGAACAACTAGCTTCCGATTGGTACGAGTGGTCAGCTCGGATATGCGCACTCTCTTTCGTTACATCTCTTGCTTTCTCTCTCTCCCCCCCCCTCTCTCCCTCTCTTACTCGTTCTCTCTCCATCTCTCCGCATCGCTTCTCATTGTTTCTTCTTCTTCTTTTTTCTCTCTCTCTCTCTCTCTCTCTCTCTCTCTCCCTGTCTCTCTCGCACACCGAATCTCTCGTAGAATCGTACGAGAGGCCTGCCGTCATCTGATTCACCGGCGGATGTGCGTCATAGGAGGATTTCTAGACGATTGAACTAAGTACCAGCTCTTGGCATCGCCACGCTACGTCGACCTTTTGGCGTACGACGAATGTATTTCGTGTCATCAACGAGAACTAGAGCTCTCATCCGGGAGGATAGAAAGGGACAATATTCGCGAATATACATATTAGCGATATGGCGGTCGATGTCCATTAAATCAAACCTCTAGGTCTTTCGGATCCCGCAGGAAATTATCGATTCGTTATGATGCAAGACGAGTTGGAGTTAAATTACGTCATTTACACGGGGAATAAGAGCCGCAATCGAGGAGCAATTGCGCCGACCCCACTCGAAAAGACAAGGCATAAAACGTGGAGACAAGCTCGTTACGATTAATCGTGGGCGACAAATTGAGGTGGCATGAATGTCCCTATGGACCTGGTTAGAATTTCCATTCGGAGGGTAGTTTTTTGGCAATGCTTACTCCGTTGTCGGCCAGCATATGCGTCCCATCGATCGTACATTGTGTTCGAAGTTTCGCAGGGACAATAATGAGTGGAGAATTCGAAGCTCTCTGTGGGAAATACATAGACGTAGTTCCCATGGGGGTTGGGGCAACACTGTACGGCGGTTTGACCGAGTGCCAAACTTTATTAGTCGGCGGATAGCTCGAGTTACGAGGGAGATCTTCGAATGATTCGAAGCCGAAGGGGTCCATCCACGCGCATACGATTTAAAACGAGTCACTGGAGGCATTTATATTCTAAATTAATTAGAATTCATATTATTTCAGGTAAATTCTATCGAGATATTATAACGATAGAAAATTCCTTGTCAAACGATGCCAACGTCCCCGTTGCTCGTAAAATCGGTGACAAAGGAATCGTGAACGAACGTCCGACCGACCGGACGTTGAAACACGTGCGATCGCGTCTCTCGCTTCCTCGATAAAACGTATTCTAGGATCTATTTCTTCTCCGCTCTCGTATCCGAGATAAAGGGAAACAATACCGAACTTTAGCAGCGTTCTCATAGGGTGCTCCGTCAGTTACGCCGTGATCTCTCCTCTTCCTCCTATCTCCGCTCATGCCCGCTCCGGAATTGAATTATATGAATCTAGTCACTTCTGGCCACGTGCCGACACGCACGTGGTGGTTCGCTAACCTACGGTCTATCATCGAACAATGGTACAACGATAACGCGAAAAAGTTCCCGTCGCCAAAATGAGAACGCCAAATGGAACGGAATTGTGTTTGCGTCTGGATTTATTTCAGACTCCACCTATCGTACGTTCGTAATATATCCGAACGCATGCACCCGCGCACGCGTTATCCTAACCTGAACGATACCACGGATACGTTTACGTCCCGACCGTCAAGCCAAAAGAGTGATCATTCGCGATTATAACGAAATCTTGTTTCACGTAATCCTTGGATCGAGCGCAAGCTCATCGGATAGTCTTATCTTCCTTTCGCGATAAACCCTCGGATCGATCGTGCTTACAAAAATATATATATATATATATATATATATATATATATATATATATATATATATATATATCGATTGATATTTCTACATGAAACATATTTATTGTGGAAACAACATATGCTTATCGAGATCAAGAAGCATAAGCGACTTTTTCTTTCGCGTTCGTAGCTTTCCCACGATCGATGAGATCGTCGCCGCATCGAATCTCCAGGTGGGTCGATCGCAACCTGACGCGCCAACGTTCAAAGGTCGGATCACTCGTCGCGAATTCGTCCAACCGTTCACAGAGGCATCGATGATATCGGAACGAATCTCGAGATCGAACGTGAACCTCCCGTAGTAGTTTGACCCACGATCCGTAGCTTCGACAAAAAATTTAAAAAATTGTATATTCTTGTAGCGACGAATTTACGACGCTCGTTACAACGCTCGAACGATAATGGCACAAAATGAAAAAGATTGTTAAAAACGTAATAAGCGTAATAAACAAACGATAATTGTGGCAGCGTATATCGGAGAAGACGAGTGGTCAGGACGGTTCACACGCGAGAGGAAGAGAGATAGATCGGTGGTTCGTTTAGTCAGCGACAAAGCGTGCTCCGTCAGAATTACGTAATGCGATGCACCCTCGTATAGACTATTCTCGAACGGA
Source organism: Dolichovespula media (assembly GCA_911387685.1). Lineage (NCBI taxonomy): Eukaryota > Metazoa > Arthropoda > Insecta > Hymenoptera > Vespidae > Dolichovespula > Dolichovespula media. The sequence goes on from OU426859.1 coordinate 407,819, forward strand.
CCTGCGGCATACACGCGACCACGCGAAAGAGCGCACGCGCGCGCGCATGCACCCATGTACCCATGGGAACCGGTAATGAGATGGTGGTCACGCTTTCCCACCCTACGCGAAGGTGCCTCGGAAGTACTCCCAACGCTGGTGATGCTGCTGGTGGGTGCACCCCACTCTCTCTCTCTCTCTCGCTTTAGAGGGATGATACGGGTCCACGGGATCTTCCTGAACCCCCCATGGCTTTTGTCAACAGCGGCAATATGCTAGCGCTCTATAACAGAGAGAAAGAAAGAGAGAGAGAGAGAGAGAGAGAGAGACTCGACGAGAGTGGACCTGTGGGAACCAAAGTGTCTATGGACCAAACCACCCGAGCACCATCGAAAGTCGACCCTTGACGTTTAATGGAATACTACCGTGATTACGCTCGATATAACGTCTTTGTGATCGTCGGCGCATACAAACGAGATTTTCTTTTTCAAACAACGCTTACGCGCACTACGTTCACGCACTAGCGAAAGTTCGTCGATCGGTTCGTGGAACTGCTCGTAAAAGTATAATCGTTTCTTTTTCAATCGTGATAAATCACTACCTCGTCGGTTCTACGACGTAGGCTTATAAAACGAAAGTTCATCTATCTATTTCAATTTCCTTCTCCGTCCCTCTCTCGCCTCTCTTTACCGTCTGTTCCATCGATGCCGGGTTTTCCCATGTTTAATGCTTATAAATCTTTTATCTTTATCTCGTAATTAATCGTTCCTCGCATGTGATACTGGTTCGAGCCAAGGTGTACTTATTAAAGTCTCCATTCTGCCCCGTATTCCGTAATATCCTTCGATCCTTTGAATTCTCGCGTAAAGAGAAGGAGAGAGAGAGAGAGAGAGAGAGAGAGAGAGAGAGAGAGAGGATGATGAAGAAGAAGGAGAAAAGGGAGGAGGAGGAGGAGGAGGAGGAGGAGGAGGAAAGGAGACGGACGAGAGGGCAGACGCTAAATAATCGAAATGCCCCGTGGTGTCCTTATTATGACTTCTCGAAAAGCGGTTCTGCCACAACAAAATTCAATGAGTATAAATTAATTCAGCTCGTTAGTGTGGCCTGCGTAGCTGTTACTGCCGGCGCTCGTGTACGACGCGCCCAGCCACCACCGGCGTCGCTCCGAGAGAGCCACCATTTACTTCGACGAGAAGGAGATGGAGAGTGGAGGCAGACGGCGAGGAAGAGATAGAGAAAGAGAAAGAGAAAGAGAAGGAGAAAGAGAAAGAGAAAGAGACAGATCCCTTACGCACCTCGCTTCGTTATAAGCGAGCAACATATGTACGCGAGAACTCGATATACTCGTACACATCGAAGAAACGAGCAATGCTCTCGAAAGGGAGTACCCGCTAACTGGGTCATATTATCGGATTAATTAGCCCTCGGTTACGTGTGTTACAAGCGATCGTATAACGATCGGCTAATAGTATATCGATACGCATGGATATCGATCTACCTCTCCGCGCCGAAGGAGGGACACCATTAGGCGCCGTAACAAGACGGGAACACGCGCGCCGGCGCTACCGTCACCGCCTATCGTTCTTTGCTAATGAAGCTGTATTAATTAAAAATCGACGATCCGACGCGCTACACACGATACTCCTCTGTGTATCGATGGTGTCACCGAGATAAGAGTCCTCCTTGTCGATGATAAGAATATCGATCGTACCTTCGATGCGACGACGTCAACGATTTTTCCTCCACTCGAAGAAATTCCAAGGCAATCCGAATGAGTTCCATCAAACGGCTCGCTCTTAGCTCCGTTTAATGTAACGCGGCCGCCCCCTTATCCGCCGGATTTTTACTACACGACAATTTATATCGTATACTTAACGCTTATTTATGGTTGTTTAAATCACGCGATCGCTCGTAAGACCACGCCGGGAAAGTTATGACACCGTTCCGTATTTTTTATGTTAACGCTTCGAGCCTCGTGTAATTAATATCGAGAAACATCCCGTTTAACGAGTATACCGCCTATACCGCGTTGAAATACTCAATCGCAGCTGATGGATGAGTCACGTTTATTCAAAACTTTCAGTTGATTTTGCAGTTGCTTCTCAAGTACGAGGAGACACGCGCGTTGAGGATTCGAAAGACGATAGAAAGGAAAATGATCGTTTCTTGTCTCTGCCATGACAATACGCTATCAATCTCGTCGCGTTAATGACATCTTCGCCGATATAATTTGCGCGTGGATTCGACATCGCCGACGTTTCCGTTGCTTCAGAGAGATAGAGAGAGAGAGAGAGAGAGAGAGAGAGAGAGAGAGAGAGAGAGAGCGAAAAGGACTGAATTCGCGTTTGTTCTGTCACGTGTTCAGCGAAGTCAACTGTCATCCGCAGCACGCGAACGTCACGTGTCCATTGTCGTAAGCACGAGTGCACGTTATACCCTTTTGAGAACTATTGTCTGCAAATCAGTACCTATCGTCGCTCGTGGGACGGACAAGAGTTTCTCTTGCGATTGTCTATCTCTCGTCTCTCGTATGCAGCCTCCGCGCTCTCCGTATCTCTTTCTCTTTCTCTTTCTCTTTCTCATTCTTCGAGGGACGCTCTTGTTAGCTACGAGTTCCGCGACCGGTGCGTTCGTTACACGCGAAAAGATATCGTGGATACGGAACTCCCAGTACCTTATCTGGATATAAAGCTGGACCTGCCTGCTCGAGTCGTGCGCTTTAACGAAATCTATTGCCCATGAGTTTAGAAGCCGACATGCTGACGCGAATATGGGGATATTATACGTTACGGTGAGCATAATGAAACGCATTTTGCTTATTGCTTTCGTATTTTACGATAAGCCACGGGCAGTGCGTCCGTCCGAGTTTTTCCTATTCCTACCTTTTTATCTACCTCTTATATGGTACCACGAACGTCCGCGATTAACGTTCGGACGTCGAGCTTTAATTGACACCTTTCGAGATGTTCGATCGATCGTAACGAGAAAAGTAGATCGTTCGTTACGGGCACGAAAGCGTCCCTCAAAATCGAATAACTTGACTCGGAGAAGGTAGATGAGAATGAAAGATATGGAATTAGAAAGTTTATGCTTAAGAATAATATGTCAAAGATTAAAGAGAGTAAGACTGGTTCCTCTTTGATAAATGAATAATTTGTTCGGAATTAAATGGATGGACAATTTCATTGTAAACGAGAAAGGGAAGCGAGGAACTTTGTTACCTTGTTTGTCAAAACGCGCGCCGTACGGTTTTATTATTTTCGTGCTATTAACAACGGAGAGAACCAAATCGATGGATCTGCGACCCTTTTCCGAGATGAAAAAATCGTGTCAACATTTGATACACGAAACCAAACACCAGCCACTTATTTTTTTATCAACGATGTTTTACCGTACACGGCCCATATGCACGCACGCGGTATTATAGTTCACAGATTTGTTCTCGAAGGGTGAGCATCGAAAACGAGAGAGAGAGAGAGAGAGAGAGAGAGATGAATACGAAGGGAGGAGCATATGCTTCGTACTCATGGGGTTGGATCTATGGGGAATGTTTTATGGTCCCACCTGTGGGAAAACACTTACGAGTCAATTCTTCCATACGGTGGGAAAACTCATCGTTGATTTTCGCGATTCTCCGAGAACCGTGTCACCTTTTTGTTACGCTTCCTGAATGCACATATTTACTCCCACGATGTATTCTCAATTTCATCGGTGTAAGCGAGAAAGCTGCACGTATTCCCAGTAGCTGTGAGAATTTTGTCGTTGATAATTATTTATCGTTAGATTATGCCATTAACTACGAGTTATCGTTATCGTATATTTCAAAGGAATAGGAAAGGGAGAAAACGTTCGCGGTAAAGTTCCTCGAAGCCGTTGTGAATTATACGACGCGCGAGCCAGACGTACAAATCTTCGTCCGAAACTACTCGGACGAGCGACTAATCTTATCCAACTAAGCAGTAATTAACGGTGGAATTAATCATTTCTATGCGTTCTTACATACGAGCTCGCTTTCTACGCCGTCACTGAATCACCGTGTCTCGCCTTCCGTCTCCTCTGCTAGCTTTAAGACGACGAGAATGGATCGCGTCACTAGAAGCTTCGGACTAAGAGAAAAATTATCACTAGCACGCTAATCGTTTTTTAATCCTTCCTACGTATACGCTATCGAGACGTATAAATTGAAAATTTTAATTTTATCCTCTTACCACCGGACTACCGTGCGTTACGACATCATTGTCTCTACGTTAGCTTCTAGGCGTGTATAGGAGGATGGCGATAAATCATTGGTTTCCAAGGCGATCGATGACTCCCGTGGCGCCAAATGCGCGCTACCTTACGTTCGCGCCACTTGGCGCGGCTCGGATGGCCAAGCGAGCGCGCATTGGCGCCTATTCGACGAACGGTAGGCATCCTTTGCCGTACGTAGAAAGAACGAAGAACCACGATCGGTACCGTTGCACGTATTCTCGCCTAGGGAGATCGAGTCGCCTATTTACTGAACAAACAACCGAACGAACCCAAAGTATACTCGAGACCGTACAAGGTAAAAAAAAAAAAAAAAAAAAAAAAAAACAAAGCAAAAGGTAAGGATTCTACTCGGATCGATCGACTTGATTCGCGATAACATCGCAAGGATTATTCATTTTTTATTATTATAAAAAAATGTGCGAATTCATTTGTTACGAATAGGTAGACCCATTTTCAAAGATATAGTACGTATGAGATAAATTTGAAGAAGCACAGAGCCGACGCCCATGAGAGAAGAAAGAGAAGGAGGAATCGAAAATCCCGAGGATAAAGATGGGGATATGGAAGGAGAATAGGACTCGCGGCAAGAGCGTACATCGGTCGGTGTCGTATGCTTTATGATAGTGCTTGCCGGTGTCTAGAGGTCACCGAATATCGTTGATAATTGATAACCGCGCGACGGATTTCGTTGGGTTTTCGCCATCGATAACGGGCTCTTTGGTTTCCCGTTTCTCGTCTCGTTCGTGGGAGACGAAAGAGAAGGAAGGAGAGAAGGAGAGAATTCTTTTCCTCTGCCAAAAGTGCGAAAAGAGGAGGGGGAAGTCGGGAGTGAAACGATAGAGAGTAGAAGAGAGATGGAAGATTCCTCGGAGTTCAGGGTCACTCGACGTCGTTCCGCGAAGAGAACGCTCTTCTGCCTGTAATAACTTGCTACACCCAACCAGATAGGATCTCGACAAATAGTAATGCTTACGTAGCGATACTCGGATACTCCTACGGCGGCGGGATTTCGCATGCCTCCGTTCGGTCACGTGTTTCTACGTTATGCTTCTCGCATCGACGCCTCGGTAGCGCACGGCAAAGAGTTAACTTGGTCTCTTGCGCAAGAACGCGACTATATTTTACACCTTGCGATCTTTCGCTCTTTCGGAAGCTATTATCTTGAGATAAGATCTTGGATTCTTGGGTAATCGAAATTTAATTTATCGACAAAAATACTTTCTTCTTCTTCTTCTTCTTCTTTCGTGGAGCAAAATTAAAAACAACCTACCGCGGTCGTTATTCGATCGGTATGCGATCTCGTCCTCCGTATCGTACGGTCTCGATTTTCATCTTCCGCGACGTCTCGAAGAACCGTAATATTTATTATAGTTTTATAGGTCGTTCGACGAGGAAACAAAGTACGAGCGTTGGCGACGGCGGTAGCGGCGGCAAGCAGGCGAAGGCAGCCTGATAGGTGGTTCTATCTCTAGCGCAGGCGAATATCGTTATAAAAGCGAGGGAGAGAGGAGGTGGGTCGGGGTAGGTTTTGTGCGCTCCGTCGATTACCGATACCGCCTTATTTATTGCTCCGTATTCGCGAAACGTGACGCCGGAGCCCCCGGTCTCGTAAAGTGCTGCTTCCAGTTCTGAGTCACTGGGTCCGGCGCGGAATTTTTGTCCAATCGGGAATGTCGATAGCTAGACGGTCGCCCTCTCGCGAGCTCCTTCGTTCGGCTCGAACGAATATAAGTCGCGCGGAGCGTTACATGCCGGATCGAGGGCGTACACGAGCGAGGCACACAAGGCACACAGGAACGGCGCAGTGCCGGCGATTGTCAAAGATAACGATACAATAAGTCTCTAATATTCGCTTCTCGCGAGCCTTGATTGGGCTTCGTTCCAAGTTCCCAAGTATATGGGGATCCGCGGCGGTGGTCGGAGCGGATTAGCTCTCGCCGCCGACAGATACGATCTCGATCGGAGCAACGCGCGATACTTTTCGATTCTTACGGAGGAATTTTTGTCGGGTCTCGTTAGCTCGCGATTTATGGCGACTCCCTCGCCTACCCTTTCGGGATATATATCGGGAGGATGGATTTATGGAGAACGTTACGCGTCGAAGACGATTTATTCGCGACTTTCTTTTCTTTCTCCTCCTCCCCTTCTCGCTTCTTTTTTCCCCCCGCCAAAGTCGAGAAAGGTCGTAAATCAATTAGCTTAGGGAGAGAGAGAGAGAGGGAGAGATTCGTGTGATTTGCGCAGCGAAGCGCGCCAGAGTGAAGTTAACGAGCGCGTGGATACGCGCGTTACTTACGCTTTATTAAGACGTAAAAAGGTTGATTAACGAGTGTGAATCGTCGCGATTGGCGGAAATCGGGCGCGCGTAGCGAATCGTCGGCGCGGCGAAGAAAAGAGAATGAGAAAGGACGACGCTCCTCGCAGGACTACTAACGAAGAGGATTTTTTCGTCGGCTCGTTCCTTGGAATACCGCGGCGTCGAGTCATTACTGCTTTCACGTTGGAAAACACCTTTCATCGATAGTACGCGCCCGGACTCCCTTGGGACGCATTGTTCGAAAGACCGGTTCGCGCTTGAATTTATAATCCCATTAATTGGCCGCGTTTCCGCCCTTATAATTCAATCCCTGCTTTCATACGATCGCACGCGAACTCTCTTCTCGCTCGAACCTAATCTAAAGATCGGTATCCAGGTTGTGAAAATCCCTTATCTCCCGTACGTATTTATGTCAATCGTTTTATTATGCCCGTATACTCGATCCCTGGTGTAGGTAGGTACTTTTCAAACGAGTCCTGCTCTTCTATGCGCAGGTGCCCGAGGATCATCGATTCGAGATTTAAGCTTTTCGATTTATATTAACGCGACGATATCGGAGCTCGTTCTACGTCACGATTCTCATCTTACTTATCGCGATTCTAATCCTAAGCGCGTTAGATATTTCACCGGGTTCGCGCTTGCTCGAGAATAACTATGTTGCATCAGAGATCTTTTAAGGGGATCCGAAAGAAATCAACGAGCCGATTAAACGATTTGCGACAGTAAAATCGGTTCGGCCGATACGATCGCCCGATTTCGTTCAGACTTTTTCTCCAAAGGCAATGTCTTTAATCAGAACATTTTACGGCCCGATTTGTATCTATTCTCGCTTATCACATACGTTATAATCCATAGTAGAGCGCGAGCGTGGAACGGAGCTAGTATGTCCAGGCGATAGTCCAGTTTCTACGTAGACTAGAAAATCGAAAGACGAAATCGATTACAGCGGCATAATTCTGTTCGCGAGCGAGCGCGCCCCCGATCGCGCCTAATCGATCTCGAGCGAGATTGATTTTCCCTTTAACGCCCTGGAACGGTAATTATTCACGAAGCAATAAGCCTTAAACTCTTTCGCCGCTAATTAAATCTCCGAGATAGCATACGAGTCTGGCGTTTTCTCGATACCGAGAAACGGGCACGATCGCTTATTAGTATTTCGATAAGAATCTTTGTCAAGGCGATTAACAACGATCACGTTTTCATCAGGCGAACGGTCATATTCGCGAGCGTGTCCAGATCGATCCGGTATTATAAACGATTTCTTCCAAATAATCCCCAGATCAAAGAGTTTCCAGCTACCTATCGAGCGATTCACTATATTTAGAAGCTTCCTCGAAGAAATCGAGGAATCTAATAAATTCCGAGCGGAAGACATTAATGCAAGTCCACGATGGAGTACGTAGCGCACCATAGCTGTACAACATCGACACGAACGGCAAGAACGAAGAGAAAAAGTATACAACGATATCCATGCGCGCGAGAGAGGCGAAGGACAGCTACGCCCCTCTCTCTTTCTCTGGGCGAAAACGAGATGGAAACGCGGCTATCAGGGGGAGAGAGAGAGAGAGTGAGAGAGAGAGAGAGAGAGAGAGAGGGAGAGAGAGAGAGACGGATAGGAGAACACGGGATCCGCTATCACGCGGGGGAGTAGTCGAGTAGTACTTACTCAAAGAGCAAGTCAACGGCGGCAGCTGGTTGGTAACTTACGAGCGCACGGCGATCCTCCAGCCGACTACTAATGGGACTAGTACTACCAGTATGGGACTCACCACCGAGGGCAGAGAGCTGCCCCTCGCACCCCGCCGCTCCTCCTCTCTTTCTTACTCCTACGTGACTATCTTAACGCTTCTACCTGTGCTCCGGATGAGAGAGAGAGAGAGAGAGAGAGAGAGAGAGAGAGAGAGAGAGAGACCAACCAAGAGATACGCTCGCACAGATATCTCGTCGTCGATAACGATCTCGCCGGTGATTTCCTTCGAGCTTTCCATTCGGAATATCGACTTCGTGGAAATATATCGCGACGATGTCGAGCGTGGGATCGGTTAAAGGTTCTCGAAATAATCCCGAGTTCGACAAAATCTAATCGCTGACTTTTCTCCGCGACGCGACGAAAGACACATTTTTTTCCCCTTCCCCCCACATTTCGTTTTTCGAAAAAACGCTCGCTCGTAGGTCGATTAATTTGCGTAAAAAAGAACGGGGGGAAAGAAAATAACGACGCGTTGTATCCTCGTCATCGAATAATCGTACGACTCGATTTCGATAAGTTTTGAACGCGCGAATTAGCGTACGACTGGTAGAGCAGAGAACCGGTCAGTTATTACCACGGTGCTGATCGTGCCGTGTACAAAGTAACGACGCGCGTGTACGTTAGCAAGCTCGTATCGCGGCTTGAAATTATTATGGTAGCGCGATCGTGATATCTCGATGCACGGACGACGCTCATAGACGATACACTCTTCTCGCGACGTAAGCGAGTATGGCTCTCGTGCGTGTTCCCCGACGTTTACGAATGTACGTGTGTGTACGAGACGCGGGCACACCCGCGCCCGAGGCACGCGCTACGCGCGAACACGCAACAACGCGCGCTATAACGCGGCCACGGAACTTCGAGAGAGCCGTACCAGCAAGGTTAGCGACAAGATCGAACGAATTTGATCGTTCGAAAGGACCCCGACGTCTTTCCTTTGCTTCGCGTTATTTCGTCGAATCTTAAGAAACGATCTCACCGATCAAACGTTGTAGCTGATTTGCAAACACGCGTAACGCGACATTGATACGCAATAATAGTAAGGATCGTAAAGCGGTAGCGATTCGATCGTAAGGCCAAGGATTACGTGGCTCGAGGTACAGGTTCACGCGATATTCTAAGAGCGAGCTCGATCTCGTCGGGTCGTACATTAAAGCGTACCGTGTTATCCGTCTCCGGTGAGCGGGCTCCTCTTCCTGTTCCAGCTGATCGTTCCCTTCGTCTCGTTCGCGCATCAGTCTCGGATATTTACACTCGTTGCCAGCGATCAGATACACGCTGTGATCTAAGTGAACCTGTCACGAGAGTCTCATTAGATCTTCCAACGTTTCCTTCGAATAATTCACGACGATGATCCGAGACGAATTTAATTCGCATTCCTGCCGATTGTATTATATCTCGACGAATTGAAGAAAAATCATTACGCGGCTCGACATTACGATCGGAAAGGAGAAAAAAAGGAACAAAAGAAAAAGACAAAGCGTAATTCCAAGGAACGAGCAACGATCCATCGATGTCCTTTCCTCGATCGTATCTCGGAACGAAATCGTCCTAGGCAGAACCATAGATTTAATCGTTCGACGTTATCCGTTTTCTCTCGAAGGCGTCCCTTCGTAAAAGCCGGTGGATCGTCCAGCTCGATAGGAGACACGGATCGTGCATATTCTCTCGTCGCTCAACATCCCACAAACGAATGTATAACGACGAGCCTGAAAACGAATGTCTACGCCGCGAGACGACGTTTTCTCTTCTCTGTCTCTGTCTCTCTCTCTCTCTCTCTCTCTCTCTCTCTCCCTCTCTCTCCCATTCGACTCCTCCACTTCTTCTTCTTCGTCCTGTGTCACGGAATAGCGGTGACCAAAAAGGACGATTAATCACGAACCCGGATAATTGATAAATTATACGAATCGAGGGCGGGGACACACGGACGTATAGCGATAGAGCACACACATCATTCTCTCTTTTTTCTTTTTATCTCTCGTTCGATGATTATGAAGTCAGCTTACATACGGGCAAGAGATATCATCACGGTTGATCTTTAACGCCAGCCTCGAAGGGAGCATTCAGGGACGAGCGACGGCAATGCGATGTGGTAGGATCTCGTACGAGATCGTGAACCCGTTATGTTACGCTTCGCGCTGGAAGATGTCAAACAAATTCGTATTATAACGAGTTTGATTCGCGCGCACGAAATAATCGTCGCGATGGCGATCGTACCAACCTAACTACCTACGTATGTACATGCGTACCTACGTATTCTTGTACGTATTCTTGTGTACTTGATATCTCGTGTAGCGAGTTTGCGAGTTTGCGCAGTGACAAGCCAAGAGGGGCAGGATTTATCGCGATTTAAGAACGGATTGCGACACGCGGCTTAATTACCATACACGAGGCGCCCGATTACGTGGCGGCGTGGCTCGAGCGCGCTCGTCGATTATCCTAAACGTCCTTAAATCAAATCGCCTTTTAAGCGGAGCGAGACTACGCGTATTATAACGTATGCTCGTGCGAGTATACGTACGCTCGTTTAAGTATAACGGCGGAGAGAAGAGAAGGGAAAGAAGGAGAGGAGTAGCACGAGTTCGGAGCGCACGAGCATCGCGCGGAATTTATCGTTCGGATCATCGCCGAGGTAAGAAGGTCGAGATTAACGGTGGTCGCGTCCAGTACGAAAATAAAACGCTCCTTAAAAAGGCTCTCACACCGCTCTCGGAGCCGGCCTCCTCCTCCTCCTCCTCCTCCTCCTCCTCCTCCTCCTCCTCCTCCTCCTCCTCCTCGTTCTCCTCCACCTTCGGCTTCGAGCGAGCCACGAGCCTGCCGCGAAGCCGGCATGAAAAATGTTGCCAGCGACGAAACGTTTACAGGCGCGTGCTGCCTCTCTTCTCTCGGTTTCTCTTTCGTAACGCGCGTCGTCGTTAAAGCGGATCGTCTCGTTTCGGTGGAGCCGACGAAACGAGTCGCGCCGACTGCAACCAACCAATCTCTCCTTCCCATATTTTTGATCGGAGCTCGCGGAACGTCTATCGACCTCCCGACCTTTTCCCATTTGCATACGTAGCCGCGAGAGCAGTTGATTCTCGAAATAAGAAGCACCGAGAAGCACGAACGAAGCACGAACGAAGCGATCCTGCTTTCCTCTTCGAGACTCGAAAGCGCGCATAAGAGACGTACTCGTTCCTCGAGCCCCACCACTTTCCGATATCTCCCGGTATTAATTCGTAACGCGCATCGTGGTCTTATCTCTCGGTACACTTTGCGGTGCCGATTAAAGAGCCGTGCGTCGAGTTGTCGCCTTTCTTACTTTGGCTCGCTTCTATCGTTCGCCGGCTCTCCCGAATCCATTGTTCGATAATGCGGTGTCGCTTAAATCGCGAGTCGCGCGAGTTCCGATTTCCGAACGCTATCGGAAGGGACGGAGAGGGAAGGAGAGAGAGGGAGAGAGAGAGAGAGAGAGAGAGAGAGAGAGAGACGGAAGAGGGGGAGAGAGGCACATACATTCCCAGACGGTCGGTGGTCTTGGCGCCCGCCTATCACCGCCGCCACCGGTAAACCGTGGCGAATAACTTATCGTACGTGCGCGAGCGCGCGAAGCTGCCTTCGCGTAAATAAGAGCGAAGGAGAGACAAGGAAGGAACTCGATGGAAGGAGACACCTCGAGGGATGCGGAGAGCACCCTTGCCTCGATAGCGCGCGCGCGACTCGCTCGCTTCTCTCCTATCTTCTACAGTCGCATTCTCGCGACGGCCAGGGTTGCTCGGGCAGTTCCTTTTCGAGATTTAAGATACGAGCATGCCGGAGAACGGTCGAGAGATCTCTTTGCGCACTTTGGCCACTTCCACGCGCTCTACGATAGACTCCTTGCGGCTGAATAAAACGTTTTGTCTCTTTTCGAAGAGATTATTTCTATTCTCTTCCTCTTGTCTCCTCCTCGAACGTTCTGGAAGCGAATTTATGATCGATTCGTTTGCTCTTATTTTTCGTGGGTCGCATCGACTCGCTCGATAACCGCTGAATCGATCGTAAATACAGCGCACTTCGTGGAATCTATTTCGTACGTTTTTAGCGACGTAATTTATTATGTTCTGTTTTTTCTCTTCTCTTCTCTTCTCTTCTCTTCTCTTCTCTTCTTTTCTTTTCTTTTCTTTTCGTTTTTTTTTTTTTTTTCATCGAGAAACATCCAGTTGAAAACGATACGAGATGGTAAAACGGTGGTCGACCACGTCGCGAGCCTATTTCTCCGCTTATCGACTCTCCATAGTCCACGAGCATAATTCCATGTATAGAAACGACATCTAAATCAACGAGGGAAACTGAATTATGGGTTATTCAAAAGTCAGAGATTTCCCACCCTTTCGAGGGTGCCAAGAGAGCAAACTGGATTTCTTATTTGCCGCCCTACCCCGAGAAAAGTAAATGAAATAGAAAGAGAGAGGCGATGGCTTCGATTCGATTTTCTCTCAGCGCACGCACAATGGACTACGTTGCGACACTAGGCGATTATACCTACGTGGCCGCTGCGAATACGTTTTAACCGGCACGTTAATTTATTCCTGCCGCTTGCCTATCGAGAGCGACCGCGGTCGGAGTTCCACTGCCGATTCAGCGAAAAATCCACGTCGATCGGACGACACACAATGGGCCATTCAGAGAATGTGCCCTCGCGTCGTCGAAACGCGATACCTTCCTTCTAGTATCCAAGTCCTTTTTTTCCTTTTTTTTTCTTTTTTACGAAAAAGTTTTGCCGATGCGTTACCTACACCATGGCTCGCGATATCGCTAGGTCATTACAGCGGTTTGCATGTTATCGTCGGAATACTATTTCGAGGCAAGTGTTGGTGCAACGATCGCATAACGGCTCCTACATTATATCGCATTTACAGCTTTATATTAGGTCTCATAACTTTTGTCGATTTAACGGGTGAAATCGTACCTCTTCGAATAACTTATTATCGTTTCTTCGGAGAGGGACGTTGCGAAACGTTCCAAAGAAGCTCTTTAAAGGACGTAACATCGGATCGACGTCTCCGCTACGGACGTGCCCCAATGTCCAACGACGAGGACCAATAAAATGTGGTATTTATATACCGAGAGAGCATTATAATTGGCGGCACAGAAGGTAGTACCGTGTATCGGCAGTAGGCGATGTCTACAAGTGTAATCCATTGAGATGCGCCAACTTTGTTTCCTGTCGGTTAAGGAAGGCGCGTTTCACCGGCGAATCGAATTATACCTTCGGACGACTCCGATCCTTTCGGTTTTCAGATTTCCTTTCACGCGGCTCGCTTTGCTCGCTCGTAAATCCAACTTATTTGGCTGGCACTGTTCGAGAACTCGATAAATCGTTTCGCACCACTCGCAGACTTAAGCGGGTTTTAATCGAAACGAATGAAAGCGATACAGAGTAAATACCTGGATACTTTGACTTTATTTACTTTTATAAAATCAAATCGATATAAAATTAGAACGTTTCGAATCGTTTCCTCGAATGAAATAATTCCACCGGCAACGGTTCGTTTTCAACGAAATATAAGTAAATCAATTTGTCGGGATAACAAGATATAAGGTCGTACTCACGTGCCACATTTTAAATCGCGCAAAAGGTACCGCGAGGAGGATGTACCGAGGCTAATTTTTCAAAGTTTAATCTCCCCATAATGGTTACGTTGCGTAACGGAGGAAGCATGCGATTTAGACGACCGCTCCTACGATTTAGGAGTGAATTTCTCTAGCGATCATCGACTCGTTTCCTGTATACGCGTCGTGCCTAACTACGTACACGCATCTCCGGGCAACGGTACGAGCTACCTTAGTGCGTCAGCGGAAAAACGGCGTTCCGTAAGTCGCCGCCAGACTACGTCTAGGGTGTATGACTCGCTATTATTTACAATTCTCGTGAATAATTTAAAAAGAAGAAGCAATCCATCGGCCCCGAACGAGTAAAATGATTGGACAGATAGGTGTGTCCACCGTGAAATAATTAAGTGTAGTCAACGGTGCGTGAGGCCGGTATGTAAGAGTATTTTCCGTTCCAACCTCGAAGGGGAAGAGAAAAAGAGAGCAACCGACGAAGGATGCCGATGAATGGCGGCGGTGCGGTTCTCTTGTACGATGCGTGTAACGCGTAATGTAAGCGAGGATAAGCGCGTACACGCAGGTTCAGGACACACGTATTGCGGCGAATGCTTCTCCTTCTCGGTGCAACAAAGTCGGCTCGAGCTTATAAAAGCGCTCATTACTCGACGACGTCCACGTAGACGTCGACGTCGACGATCGTCGCGATCCACGGTGGCCCATTTTCGTTCCTCTTACACGAAGGTTATTACCATTATTACCCACCGGCGATTACCATAACGGAGATGTTATTTAAATAAGCCGCGAAGAATCACGAGAGAGAGAGAGAGAGAGAGAGAGAGAGAGAGAGAGAGAGAGGGAATACGATGCCGTCCGAGAAATAGATTAAGAATACGCGTTCATCTCTTTTTCCTTCTCTTTCAACGTTCCGCTTTCAAATTTTCTCTCTAATTTTCTCGACCTTTGGAGTATCTATCGCTACCGCATACCACACACGAGCGTTCCACGCGTGGGAGTTTGCCACGAAAAAATTTTTATCTCGATGCACTTGTTTCGAAAGTTACGAAAGAGAAAAGTAAGGTCGTTTGCATCTCGAATGGTGTAATTCGCGTTAAAGATTATCGCGGTGCGAGGCACAATCCTGGCGGGCTCAGGAAAGCGTAAAATCGTGTAATTACGAAATTATAGATCGTCGCAGTCGTATAATCGAGAGAACGTAGGATTATTATCGAATCGGCGGTTGGAAGGTATCGCAAAGTCGTGAATTAAGGAAGCTTTTAAAACGGACAACGTCGTAAAAGAAACGAAAACGTTTACGATCGCGCACGACGGAGATAGAAGTTACGCGAGCGTGTATTCTCGTGGCGGGATTTAATTACCTGTTACCCGTAACAGGCGTCTCGGTTGTCTTCGACGGCATACGAGGACGACGATTTAAAAATCTTCGATCTCGGCGTACGTGTGTAAAAGTCAGGCTGCGCCGTCGTCGTCGTCGTCGTCGACGTCGAATGAGAAGATAGGTATCGCGCGTGTAACAAACGGACGAGGAGGAGATAGCGAGAGAGCGAGAGAGAGGGAGAGAGAGAGAGAGAGAGAGCTGACTCTTCGCGCCCGAGAGATTTCGTTCTATCGCGACTAATCGAGTCGGAGTAGAGAGCGAGGGACTCGATTGCGCCGTTTGTTGTTGCGTCTCTGCAGACGCAACGATGGGTGGCGAGTTTGAAGCGTCGTAATCAGCCGATCGTTAATAAAGTCGAGGAAGCGAGAAATTAGAGGTACCGATCCGTTCGCGAAACGATCCTTTCCCTCGCGAAACATCACGGTTCGCATTAATATTTCCCAGAAGCGTAACGATTCGCAAACGACCTGGAATATCGAAGAGAAGGAAGATGAGAAAAAGAGGAGCATCCTTTAAACCGTTCGTTAGACGATCTATCCGATAATCGTAAATCGCCTTAATTTGTACCTCGAAAGTATGGTTATTGTTCGAGTAAACGAGGAACCCATCGGAAGGAAGGCGTGACCTTCTCGTTAGTTTCGTGCGGAGATTATCGTAAGACGGGGAAAGGGATAACGCGCATGGTTATCCCGCGGTAAAGAAGTCAGAGAGCAAGGTTCCTTAGGAATGCATCGGAGATAAGAAGGAGCCACGCGAAGGAGAGAGAGAGAGAGAGAGAGAGAGAGAGAGAGAGAGCGCTATTCCATTCGTCTTGGTCAGGGCAAGCGTTAAGCGACTCCTACTCTCTTCAAGAGATCGCACCGATGCATAAACGATTTATTTGAATTAATGAGCTCACCTCTCGTAGTCCAACCATCGCCCCGAAACTCCTCGATTCGATCTACACCGCGCTACGCTCTCCTCGTGACCATGGGGACCTTAATAGAGTCTCTCTCTCTCTCTCTCTCTCTCGGTGCACACGCCCTCTCCTCCCTCGTCGTTAGACTACGTTTCCATGGTTAGAAAATCTCATTACCAACCACGTGTTCCCTCTTCTTATTTCTATCCGTCTATCCGTCTTCGTCTACTTCTGACTCACTCTCTCTCTCTCTCTCTCTCTCTCTCTCTCTCTCTCTCTCTCTCCTCGAAGATAAAAGAGAAGGAGGAAAAGAGGGCGTCTAGGTCGTGAGAGGATTTTTCGCAGCGCAACCACCAATTAGCTCGCAGTTTTCCGTTACCGCCTAACGCCGCCTCTTAGAAAGTCGATTTAGCGCTCTCTCACCTTTTCCCTTCCTCCCCTCCTCTCTCTTCTTTAGATCTCGCGCTTCGAGCGAAAAGATTTGCGATAATATTGCGCGAAATCGCGGAGATCGCATCGAACGATTTCAGAACCGAAACCTGCTCCATCCTGGCGTCGAAGTCGACGACGCCACCGCCTCTTACGACACGCGCGTCGCGCGCCGTCCCGCGATCTAAGTCAACGATATCAGATTTATACGCGCGGCCGTGGTGCTCGAGAGCGATAAATTGCCGGTAAATCGTTCTCCATGACGACGATTCGACCTATTTATTAAATCGCTCTCTCGAGCGTGTTCCTCGGAAATTTCTTGCATTTTCATATGTTTCGTTTTTTTTAAATATATATGTATATATATATATATATATATATATATATATATATATATATTACACGTATTAATGCCGATTCTTATATTTCATCCACTATAAAAGTCGTTTACGTCGTTATTCGCGATAACGATTTCAAAGTAATATAGTTCTGTTTTGTTTTCGTGCTTTCGGTTTAGCGAGACGACGGCGACGACGACGGTGCAGGTTTATGGTTTATGCGACAACATTTATTTTACGCGTCCCGTGCTCGCGATATGGTCACTCGGAACACTTTCGGTACGCCTACGCGCGCGAACGAGCGGGCGTGAAAAGTAACGTCGACTGGACGGTTTCGGTTTCCGGAAGTGTCGTATTTCGGCGAGCCGCGAGGCCTTCGAAATTCTGCGCGTCACGTACGCGCTTGCTTGCCTTCCTGTTTGCTCGCATGCCTGCCTGCTTGCCTGCCTGCCTGCCTGCCTGCCTGACTGCCTGACTGCCTGACTGCCTGACTGCCTGCCTGACTGCACGCCCGTGCTTACCTGCCGATTATTTTCATTGTCTCTCGAGTCACTGGCTCGAGCATCGTTCGAAACCGAATCGAATGAAAAGGATAACAAAGTTGCCTCGAGAATGTCGCGAACGCATCCGTCCAAATCTAAGATCAAAACGAGTCTAGTTATAACTACCGAATAATATATTATAATCGGTAACACGCGAAACGCGTTAAGCCTCGTATATCTAACCGGCACGACTTGAGAACATAAGCGTGTACGTCGATTATGACAGTCGTCAATCTCTCTCTCTCTTTCTCGCACGACTCTCGCAATAAAGTCGATTATTAATTCTAACCAGAGTATACGACGTATTTGCATACGGACGAAGGACGATGGACGTAACGGAGTCCGAGGTTTCAGGCGAGTGGTAGCTACAGGAGAGCGTGGGTGATCGCTCGAGCGAAAAGAGGAGAGGAGACTAATGTTTTTTTAAATCGTTACGTGGCCGTCATCGCGCGCGCGCGCGCATCTCGATTAGTCGATCACAATGTCTACGAAGGCCATAGATCAACGGATCGAATCGATGGGATCTTCGCCGCTACGGGGGAACCCGTAATTGGATCGATCGGACGATCGAGCAATGACGAATGATCCGTCGGTTTCGAAGTGTCCGTAATGGGGTCTCCCGGAGTTATTAAGAGTCTATACGTCAATCCGCACTCCTTTAAGGTCCATTAATTTCGTTTACGATCCCCGTTACACGTAGTTCGCCCGCTGGATTCCATGTTAAGATTTGGACCACAAAGGAAGCAACTACCTCTCGAAATGAATCATAACGAGTACCGAGCGACCGTGTCGCGGAGATAAGATTATCGTTTCGAAACGACTGCATTTGTGTTCGAGGGCCAAGAAAGAAAGTACCGCTCTTCGGTCTATGGAATAATCGAAATTTCACATCTTAATAATCTCGGGTAAATCCACGAAGAGAAGTTGTGTAGGATCGATCGAACGGCACTCGATATTCTTAGATAAAAGGCCGAGACGCGCGTTCGAGCGGAGGAGAGAAAAGAAAAACAAGAAAAAAAAAACAAAAATCGGCGCGAAAGCGAGGAGAAAGATATCTGGTTTGTCCGAAAATCGTTTCTCTTCCAGCTCGATGGGTCCATGCGGGCGCAGAGGTGGCTCCGAGAACACGCCACCATGGCGGACACGTCGGGCAATGTGTCGTACGTGGGGGAGTCAATGGCGGTCAATGGCACGAGCGAGCTCGATCAGGTCCACCAGGAGCAACATCTCACCGGCTGGCATAGCAGGCGGCACCTGGACCGGACTTAACTTGGCTCGGCGAATACCGAACACCGTTAACTCTGCTTCACACCGAAAATCGATCGGTTCAGAAAATTAACTATCCTCTGCTACGATAGAACGGAGATTCGATCCCAAGGATATGCAGCAAGATTGATAACAATTCCCGTAGGAGCATCCGTTGGTCATTTTTCGAGGAAACCGAAACGATTGGAACGTCCGCTATCGGAACCCTTCGCGATCGCGCGCGTTACGCTCGTTATTTCTCGCGGACCGAGCGAAAGATTCGGATCGAGAGGGAAAGTGCACTCTTTTTTTCAGATACCATATCGGTCGGTGATTAATCGATCCCTTTGTAACCGGCGCAAAGTAAGCGGACATCGGCGAGCGTGTTAACAAATTCTCGGTCCGACAAGAACCGGTCATTAGTCCGGTGTGTAGGTCGCCTAAGGCGACACAGGCCGGGTCCAGAAGCATCGCCGCTTCATGCTTCCGAGAACATTACCGGCCGTGATAATCGGCGCATTCATCTCCACTCCCGGGAGATCCTGGCTCTGGTGTTTTCGTCGATAATGCTCCTCTCCTTTCCTCTCCTCTCCCCGATCATCTTATCGATCTTCCTTGCTCGCGTAGCGGCCATTTTCACGATCGACGGACGACGTATCAACTTTTCCAACGGGTCGCATCCGAACGATCGCAGACTAAAATAAATGGTATCTTACGAGCGGGAGAACGGAAAGCGCCCGTGAGCGTGTTTGGAGCCAAAGCCCCAAAATTTCAGGAGCCGTAGACGAGTCGCTATACGAGTCGCTATACGAGTCCGTATATCACCGATCTTATCGTTGGTGGGCTACGCCGCGAAACTTTAGAACGTCGACTCGGTAAACTCGCGAGACGCTCGCGTGTCAATAATTGTTCGTTCGTGCGGTAAGACGGCATTAATGGAGGCTACCTAGGTGCCGGGGGCCTCACGCGTGCTGCCGCTTTTGCCTTCGAATTATTCTAATGTCGTGATAGCAATGCTTCTGCGGCCGGTGCGCGCATTTAGCTCGATTTATCGGAGCCTTCGATACGTCCGTGTGCCCGTAATAGCGCGATGCGTGAAGGGTAGAACGGAGACTTGCTGCCGGTTGCATCGATTAATCGTTTGCTCCTGGAAGGTCGCTTTGCCAACACCCGCGAGCACGAGCGAAAGATAACGACGATTCTACGCCGAGCAAACAGCGAGCAAATGAGACGATTTATTAACGTTACAGGCCATGAGTTCTCCTCGTTCGATTTTTTGTTTTTCAAGGTAAGAAGTTTTCCAATGCGACCAAACTGGATCGCTAGCGATTGAAACGCTAGCGATTCCACTTGGGATTTTTCCTTTCGAAACATATTTCCTTATGAAATTAGGAAGTTTAACGAATTTTATTCCACCGGGAATGAACCGTCTATAGTGATCTTGACTCTCGTCTTGAAAAATGAACGTTTGCCGATCGATGGAGTCCCATACCTGACTCGGGGCTCGTCGTTTTCAACGTATCCGATAGCCGGAGGATAGCAGCTGACGGAGGTTGGCACGCTTCTTCTTCGGAGGAGCCACGGCTAGAGACGAGGAGAAGGTCTTTATGCGTCGAAGACATTGTTCTCGGCTACAGCCGAGGATAGAATAAACGTGGCGCGACATGTGATTCCTGCACCTGAATCGGTCTCCGATCGTGATCCTTGCCTTTTTCCGTAAAACTCTAAAGGTAGCTTTAGAGTTTCCGCGAAAAAGAATATCGATCGAGAAACGCGAACACTTTTGAGATTTCTTATCAAGCATCTTGAGATTTCTTATCCGCTAGATAAAATCGATTCGTTTTATCGTACAATCTTTCGACGTCGTCTTTCGATGCTGTCCTAGAGACTCGCGTAGTTTCAAACCGAATACCTCAAAGTCGACCTAAATTGTGAAACGAATATGAGAAGAAGATAGATTCGCCGTAACGTTACGCAATAAGATCCGTTGGATCTAAACGCGTACAGCGGAGAGATATATCCAGGTAGAGATATCCGAAACGGTTCGTCAGGATTTCCTGCGTCGTAAGAAAAAAAAAGTCGTCGCTCGAGCGAGCGGGGCATGAAAATCTCGGGAAGGATATTCCCCGCTTCCCTTGTTCCTTTTAAACTTTAAAAGCGACCGGTCTGTATGTACACACATACGCACGTATATAGAGGATATATGGGTATGTACGTACGTACATACATACATATATATATATATATATATATATATATATATATATATATATATATATACCCGGTGCACATGCGTCTTCGGTGGAAGGCCGGTACATGGCTTGGCATCGTCAAAGACGCGCAACCTCGTGGGCCTTAGCTCGATTCCATTCAAGATCGTACCTCGTGTAGGCACTTTGTGAAGCGCGAGCACAATGAAGGCAGCCGAGCCGAAAGGTACCTGCCGTCCGTGTATATACATTCGACGCTCCGGACACCTGCACGCGAGGAGACTTTTGATTTTTGTGCCTGCTACCACAGCACCTTGGCAAATTTGTCATTCCCTCGGCAACAGGATGCCGAGGAGACACCGAAGATGTCGCGACGTCTGCTCTTAAAGAAGAGGAAGAAGCACAAGAAGGAGAGCCGTTTTCTTTGTGCCTTCTCGTGAGACGTTAACAACTCTTTCGGTCGTCCTGCACGAACCATACCGGTGATGTTCATATGACGTTCGAGAAAGTTGAAAAAAGCAAACGACTACGACCGTTCTCGCCAGTAGCCACGCTCTTCGAATACAAATCGACTCGGTTTTCTAAGAATCGTCGATATTTGCCCAGGGCTCCTTTAAAATCGATTATTTGGCACGATACGCTTTCGTCACCTGGCGCAAACATAATCTTCGCGATCGATATTCGATAAGATAGGAATTAAAAATAAAAACTTGGAGAAGAGGCGCAAGCTGCGAACCGACGAAATGGCGTGGATAGGTCATCGGAGGAACGTAACCGCCTAATCCTTTTGGGACTCTTGGGCAGAGTCATCGGTACGGGACACGCGATAGGGAAAGGGGAACAATAAGGACAGGAGCCAACCGGAAGGTTGTGCGTACCCGTGAACTCGCGTCGCGTTATAACGTGTCCTTCGAGCGAATGCTACGCATTCGTCCGGTGACGAAGGTAAAACGTCGTATATGCCGACATTAACTGAATCCGAGCAAACACGAGTCGAAATACCATCTCCTCTTTTCTTCTTCTTCCTCCTCTCCGTCTCTCTTTCCATCTTTCTCCGTACCAGCTGTTCGAATCCAAACAGGAGACTACGTTCCCCAAAGATCGACCCTCCCCGAGGAAACGGTAGCGTGGGTGCCTGAAAATAAAAAGGAAGCGTGGCCTCGCGAAACGGTACCCTGGCTTTTTCTTTTTCAATGAAACTCGCGCTACCTTGAATTCGCGCCTAGCTTCCTACGTAGATAGGTACATGTGTGATCAAAAACGAATCCCCGATATCCGTTCGTATTTCGTGTTCTACGTGCTCTTTCAAAGAGAATTTAGATAAACACCGGGTACGGTCGTATCGATTCCCCTTCGGCCATTTTTCTTCGTCGAATCGAAGGATCCATACAATTTTTGTAAATTCTGCGTTCGCCTCGTCGAACTCTCCACGGTAACGCTCGCCGAATGACATCGGATCGCGATGCTCGTCGAGCGAAGCGAGATGACGTTGATACGAATGCGAGGCCGCGATCTCCTTATAATGGGAGTAACCGAGTCGAAGAATGCAGATCGACCCTGAACCTCTCTCTCCCTGTGCCACGGCAAAGATCAAGGTGGTCCAGAAAACGCGACGCCGAGGAGGGACGGATCGCACAAACGTTTTCACAATTATGCAATTTCAACTTGTTGCTTCTGTTTGCTCGTCGACCGTTATCGAGATACATTGATTTATCAGTACGTAGGTGTAACTCGTAGATTTTCATTCCGTTTATAAATCGACGTCTACATCGTTCAACTTGGGTAACGTTGCGAAAAATTGATTAATAAAAATTGAATCACCATCGTCGTCATCGCCGTTGTTGTGGTTCGATAATCCTGATGGACGTCGCGATAGCATTAGCGTCATGACGCTCGGCACTCCTCTCTAGCAACGTCGACGTCTTCGAGCAAGAGCAAGAGCAAGAGCAAGAGCAAGAGCAAGAGCAAGAGCAAAGGATGAAAGGAATAAGGAGAGCAGGACGGACCAGAGAAAAAAAGGGAAGGCCGGCCGTGCGTCGGCCCCTGTAACTCGATACTACCCGGTAACGCGGTTTTATACATCGCCACGGAAAAAAAAAAAAAAGAGAGAAAAAAAAACAACAGATAAAGTCGAAAGAGGAGTGCCCGAAGCGCATCAACCACGACGTTCCGACGTTCCATCGATTTTCCCTGTCGCGAGAAATCGGCTGGAAAGAAGTTGTACGTATGTAGCTACGCGAGTAACCATACGTTGCATCGTTATTTCCAACGTCAGACAAACTTTGAGATTATAGGGACGAAGGAGAGAAATATATCTCGAATGTAAAAAAAAAAGGCAGTCCCAACGGATAGGTTTACCAGGCTCTATGATAATAGGGATAACAGGTATCGAAGTTACCTAAAGCGTAATTCATTTGTTGCATCGACTTTGGGAGCGCGCGTGAATGACGACGATAGGTAGAAAATCCTAGGTAACGCTGGAACACCATAGCTGAACGGAGAGGAGAACCAGGTGCTAGCGCGGGGCGCGTGTCCAGGTTGGGGTAGGGGCAGGTGGGCCCCCTGCATTGTCAATCTCTGCCTTTCTGTACCTCGTGCCTGCTTGCTCGGCTGGCTTGCCTGCTAGCTCTTAGCCTACCAGGCCTACCGCGTATGTGGCCCGAGCCACGCACACTCAAAAGACTCTCCCCGTTTTCGAGTGTGTGCGTACGTATTCGATTCACGCACGCAGCAAACTTTCAGGGGGTGCAACTATCACATAATGAGGATGTATGTGGCAGAAGAGGGGTTGCTGAGGAAGAGAGAAAGAGAGAAACCCACCTCGCCTCACCTAGTCGAACGAGCGCACTCTCTTCTATTGTACGTGAAAAAGGCAGGTGATGAGAACGGTCGCTACCACGCGACTTCCATCGGTGGTTCTCATTTCGTCCTTTGATCTTTGCTCGACGACCACGCTTAAAAAGTTTTACCAAAACGTTCGAATCGTTTCACCAAAATTACATCCGTTTAATCGTTCAGACAAGTTTGATAAGCGTCCTCCCCGAGGAAATATGTAAGCGAAAGAAATGCTTCTTGAAGATGGTTGAGAAAAAAAAAACAAAAAAAAAGAAAATACGCAAGCGGATGGTAGAATCGATAATGGAGGTCGGTGTAATGTTACGAGGATCGATCGTGAATCGCGGAACAAGAGCGAGGGCACTTCCCCCACTTCGTATCGATACTCGAAAAGGGCACGTGCCATCAGCTGTCTTCGTCACGGCTCTGGACCGCAGCTGGAGCGGAGGAGATACGCAATGACAATAAACGGACGAGCAGATCCTGGTCAAGCGGGTATTGCCAAAAAGCGAATGAATTCTTTATGTCGCGGTGGATTTTACGCACCATGGTGCACGGTGTATAGGCTGACCGGTCGTTAGACGGTTTGTATCTTTTTAGAAACGGAAAAGAAATCTTTTCCCGCAAAAAAAAAAAAAAAAAAACGAAAAAAAAAAAGAAAACAAATAAATCCCCATCGATGATAATATATTATACATTTAAATGCAAGCGAAACCGCATAGTTCGGAAAGATTGTACGGACAATTGGATATGTGTATTTTCTTATAAGAGAGAACGGATTTGCGTGGCATTTAGTTCCGGAGACCATAAACGCGTATACGTAAATCCTGAAAGCAGGTCGTGGCGCAACGAAGGTTTCGCGGGACAAAGTGAAATCTACGGGAGAAAAAGACTAAAACCGCCTCCGTTTATTCCCGTTCTTGTTGTGTCTTTTCTTTTTCTCTCGGGCTCTCTCAGTATCTTAAAACTTTCGTCTCGGCTAGTACACGGGGGTGGTATCGCGCGAGACGAAAAGCTTGAATCCGAGAAAACGCAGTAAATCTGCGCGCAAAGAAGCGACAATGCGATCCGACTCGGAAGCGTGGCAAGATCAACGCAGATCAGTGAGACCGCCGTCTTGGCGTGGCCAATGAGATTACGTTCTTCTGAGCCGGCTCCTGCGGCTCCAGCTATCCACTCGGTCACTATTGCGGTTCCCGTTCTCGCATTCGCGTGAAAACAATTCGACGAAAAGAAAGACCCTTCTTCACTTTCTTTGAAAAATAAAAAAGAAGCGAAGAGAGATGGTCGTAAAATTCATCGGGCATCTTATTTATCTTATCTTACCGGATGAGTTCAAGGGAATCGTCACGAGGGGCACGGAGAGAGAGAGAGAGGAGAGAGAGAGAGAGAGAGAGAGAGAGAGAGGCCGATATTTTTCCTTACGGTAACGTATTATCATTGCCCTTTTCGAAGAGCATCGTAGACACCCTGAGAAATCTATTCTGGCCTCCAGCCTACCATATAAGTATCGACGTGACTCTAACGAAGCGAAATACCGGATAAGCAAAGGAGGATAAAAAAGAAAAAATCGTAGGATCGTTTAGAACGGTTAGATCTCTTTGGTTCGATATTCGCAAGTGGAAGCACAGTCTTCCTTTTTATTCTCTCTCTTTTTCCCCTCTCTCGAAGGAACATAATAGCGTCAATTTAAACACCGAGCACAACACCGCGTAAGACAATCCTACTATCGGCGCCACCGTAATAGTCAAACATAGGCTCTGAGAAGAATCGCCGTTGCGTGCTCGCGATCGCGTGCCTACGTCTAGCCGACAAAACCGCTTTAAGGTTCGCCCATAAGCGGAAGAACTGGACGCCTATACGTACACGACGCCTTCTTCCCGTTCCGATATACGATCTCTCGCTGGAAGGAAATTGGAAGGAGAAAAAAAAAGTAGTAAAATTTCAATGGTATTAAGATTTAACGGAGAAGCCGATCCGGCGGTTTATACATAAAATCTATATTTTCGCGCATGCAGGAGTGCGTTTCCACGGATAATGCCTAAGAGATTTAATCTTTGGAACGAATCGAAGTGAAAGCGGGTATACAGTCGAACGCTCGTACTGCTATCGATTTTATTCTCGAGAACGCGGCGAACCAGAGATAAGGATCTCTCTCTCTCTCTCTCTCTCTCTCGCTCTCTCTCTCTCTCTCTCTCGATGGCATCTCGTAGGGGATCCCTTGGGAGCCGATCGGGAACGCGCAGAGCAGCAGGTTGGAGAAAGGACCGCGTAATACGTGGCGATCGATCGCGTCAACGTATCTTTCGCGAGAGAAAAAGGCCATTTCTTCTTTGGCGCGGGTGTAGTAGGTAGGTCTCGAGTCGAGTCTGGTAGGAAACGCGTGTCACGGACACGTCGATAGAGCGATCAATCGATCGGAATGCGATCTGACACGCGTGTGTACGGTCCTTAACGGCGGCCTCGCGAAACAAAGTGACTGGCGAGGAGAGTGGGAGGGGGGTTGGTCTCTGGATTCGCAGCGTTGCTCTCTCCTCTCGCGATGGTGGCAACTCTCTTTGCCGGGCAAAGCGAAGCTGATCGGGGCCGCTACCATGGTAGCGCGCGTTGACCTAATACGCTTCCCGGCTATCAATCATAGCCGCGTGTCCGCCACCACCGCCAAAGACTTTCTTGTATAACGAGACCGCGTCTTACGTCGAATGTGGGAAAGCTCGCAAGTACGACCGTAAAGACGAATGGCCGCCATTAGTTTCAAAGATCACGGATGTCGAAATTATTTTCACCGACGACAATAATCGCGATCCATATACTACAACGTCCAGCGAGATAAAATTTCTTTCCATAACGAGACACGTCCTTTTCGATATTCAACGGGGCAATTAGATAAAACGATAATGTCAGTCACAGTGGCCGTGCCAAGGAGGTTACAGGTAAAACAGTTTTACGATGTCGGAAGTAAAAGTCGAGAGAAGGAAATCGGCTCGCTAACGCGTTTATTAATTTATTATCTAACACAGTCTTAAACGTACCTTACGATTTATCCACTCGTTTTTTCTTGCCGTCTGGTAACAACTTGTACGGACGTTAAAGCAAACGATACTTATGTAAGGAACCGTCGAGTCCGGTGTAATGCATGCTGACCCAAAATTCTACTTCGTGGCTATTAATCATATCTATGGGAGTGGACGACTTTCTCGCGTAACACGACGAAGCCATCTAAGCCTGGGAGCCAAGGAGTCGTACGATTCGATCGGAATAAATAGAAGGTAGGAATAGGACGATCGCCAACGGAAATCTCGGTTTCCTTGCACCGACCCCCGTGAAGCCGTGATCACAAAAGGTGGTTAGAGCCGAGCGGTGTAAGGCGAAGGTGATTACAAATCTTCTTGCGTGCCGCATTCTCGAGTGCCCAGGTGCAGGAAGAACAATAATGAGTCCGGCTTATATGCGCATGGACGTTGATGTAGATACTTTAGAGTTCCGGAGCTGAGTTTGTGCGTACGTACATACGGGCTGCATTTCTCTTTTCTTCCTCTCTTCTTCTTCTTCTTCTTCTTCTTCTTCTTCTTGTCCTTCTTCTTCTTCTTCTTCCTCTTTTAAATTCGTCCTCGTCGGCTCGAAGGAAACGAAGGAACGCCCTCTCCCTTTTACCCCCGTACTTCCGAGGAAGAATCAAAGTACTCACGCCAATCAAGCTGGGTGCTAATAGAAACGAATATGCCCGCTTTCGTGCTTACCTGTCGTCGTTGGTTTCGTCGTTAGATCGAATTAGGGCCGAAGAAAAGGGTGGAACGGAGAGAAAGAGTCTCGCTTAGTTCCCCGAAGAAGGCCACTTCAGGTTCTCCTCTTTGGAGAACAAGCGGGCCCGCTCGTGAGAATCGAGCCGTCGAGTGCCGTCCTTCTCTCAGCGATTACTACTCTTGCCAGGCTACTTCCCGTTCGATCGACCAATTCCTTATTAACTACCACTCTTAACAGTGTGTACTACTTTAGAAACGAGCATATATTATTCTTTGCTTTGCGTCGATGAATAGACTCCGAACGCACGATGGACGACGTCAGTCTTCCTTTCGAAGGATAACTTTTAACGGACTTTTAAAGTTTCGAATTTCCGGTAAGGCTCATTGTTAATTATTCATCGCCAATTAGCGGAATAGCGAACGCATAATGCGTCTGTAAAACTTGTTTTCTTTTTATTTTTTTTTCTTTTTTTTTTCCCCGTGTTCAACGCGTACACGAATATAGGTAGGTACGAACGTATGCGGGGCAGCCCTTGAGAAATACCGCTTGCATGGAAGAGAATCACAAAACGATTTTAACCGTTAGAGTCCGACGCATTCGGCATCGTTGGGGAGATCATCGAGAGATTCCACCATCGAGGGGGTAACCGTTTAGTCGGAGGGGAGAGTTTTAGCACCGTGCCGATACACGGACAGATGCGCGTATATACCTCTTGCATCCATTGGCACTTTTGATCGCACATGTTCTCTACCACGCGCATATGTATTCGCCATATTGGTAATGCGAGCTACACCTTGCTCCGTATTGTACGAGCGAAAAGAAAGATTGTTAGATGTTAGATCGTGATCAACGAAATTAATTTCTTCGACGACTCGAATAATATCCGAGAAGAGGACGGAACTTGGCGAAAAGCGCAACACGTAGGGCGAACGTATATCGTAATTCGCAAATTCCCTAAATAACGTCGCGTTAAAGGTTACGTCGGCGACTACAAAACCGTTAAAAGCATCGAGGGAGATCGAGAATATCACATCGAAGGCCGAGTATCAATGGGGAGGTCTTTGGACAGGCTGTGGCCTTCGAGAAGGGGCGGAGAGGATTGGGTGGCGATGCACGTAAAACGCGGACAGATGCCATTGCACCTTTTAGGTCCATCGACGCACGCGCTCTCTCTCTCTCTCTTTCACACACGCACACACATGCTCGGTCGGTGTGGTTGTCGGTTCTGGCACAATACCAATCTATCGCCCTCGCGGCATCCCTCTCTCTCTTTCGCAGATTCCAGCAGATGCTGGCACGGTGTACGGGGCTAAAGGGACGAAAAGAAGAGAAGAGAAGAGAAGAGAAGAGAGAAGGGGAGAAGAGGGCTTTGCTAGTTTTGTCTAGGAGGGGTTGAGTTTCGTGCTTACAATGAGTCGCACGGGCAGGTGTGGATTCCCCTTCGGCCGTTCGTGACGGGCGCGTGCCCCACACGAGCGGGGGCGGGCTCGAAGGACTCTCCCTCTCCTTTTCTTTCGTCTTCTCTTCGTAGCTCTTCCTCGAGAGGAGAGAACCCTACGAGCGTCTTCGAAGGGATGCTCTTTCGTCTTAGGGTGGGAGGAGACTGCCGCTGCCGCCGTTGCTGTTGCTGTTGCTGTTGCTGTTCCTGCCGCTGCTTCTGCTGACGACCGGAAGACCTTGGCGGAAAGACGTCACGTGCGGCCCTTGCATCCGATTACCGTTTTGAAAGAACACGACGAGGAGACTTCTTGCTTCGAAGAGGGTTAGAAGTAGAACCGTATGTAGGTACGATCGCGTACACCCTTCTACGTATGCGTGTAGGAAAAGAGAAACGCGACCTCCTGTCGATCGATCGTCGTTTCACTACCGTCGTCGCTGGCTTTGGAACTTCTTGAAGGGCGCCGTTAGACGCACGCCAAGCCCCTTTCTTTTTATCTTTCTCTATCGTTTAGGGCCCTCCTCGAGAAGCAGTACCGGATATACCGGGGGAGTTGTTTCGCACGGCGTTGCGCGTTACTCTCGTTAGAAATGTCCTTTTGTCGGGCAAAAGGCGTACCTACCACGTGTCACTTTACCTTCTTTCATCTTTCTTTCTTTTTTTTTTTTATTTCTTTCTTTTCTCTTGGCAGCTTCTTCCATTTCATTCGAAACTCCAGGTTCGATCGAAGGAACGCGCACCCCTTCTCGAATATCTCAACGGTCATCTCGCACTTGGAGAGTTCGAAGGATATATGTCCGGGGTGGAGGCATGTGTGCGCGAAGAATAATAAGGGTAGAGAAGAGAAAACCGTCCGTGTGCTCTTTCGCGGAACGCTTACGTTCCCCTTTCGTTTGGGATTTCAAAACGGACGCGTGCCATCGGTGAAAGTCGTTCCGGGAGGAGACAGAAGGGCGAGCTTAGGATGAAAATAGATCGAGTGGCGCGGGAGGATTCTACCTCTTCTACGAAAGAGAGAAACATTAAGGTTTCCCTTGAAAAATGCTTCTTTCCCTTTCGATTAACTTTCAAGATTTATACAGGGAAGAAGATTTCCTAGGTAGAACGTTCTACGTTTCTTTTCGGACATCTTTCTACGATTTTCTTGAACGCGCGTTACGTATCGATAATGTCGGTTACGAAGAAAACTTGTACGTCCAGCGGAAAGAAACGAAAGATCGCCGTTTCCTGCGGTCAAGTGCAGCAGCCGCCTTCGTTTTAGAGTAGAAGTAGTTCGCTAATAAGGGCCGGCAAAAATGGAACAGCCGGTGCTCGGGATCGTATTACAGGATCGTACCGAAATTCAAAAGTGCTTCTCTCCTCTACAAACAGAGAAACCTCTCCTTCTCCCTTTTTCCCTTCTTCACCGTGATACGCTTCGTAGGAAACGTTTCTTTGGGAAGAAATTTGTTTTACGACTTTTCTACGAATTTTCGACGACGATACTCGGACGATACGACGAAACTGTACGAGTGATAGCAGAAACGTTTTTACCGAACGTTTCTTTTTTCTCGCTTTTTCTTCTTTTTTTTTTCTTTTTTTTTTTCCGTAGATCCGAACGATCGAGAAGATCCGTCGAAGAGTTAAGATTCGCCATAACGAGAAAAGATTTCTCGGCAAGAGCAGATGTAGCTTTATCGAAAGGTACATCTCTCTACGTGACAACCCTCTCCTTTTCGAAGAGCCACCCTCTCGAGAAGACGGAACGGAGATCGGTATTGTAATCCGCAAGAACAAAACCAACTGGAGGCATGTACGTTCGAGGAGAAAAAGAATAGGCATCTCGGATGTCTGCATCCGGTTGGTCATTTCCGGCACGCGCGGAGACACGTGGCCTTATTGCCCCCTGCCGTCGTACTATTAGCGACTAGCCCCTTCCTCGATGATCCATCAGAGGGGAGAAAAGTATTTTCTTTTAAGGACCTACAAAAATTAGGAACCGTCCTAAGAGCCCTGTCACTAAACACGATCCGAAGAAATCCTCTCGGATCTCGGCCACTCCAAGATGAGATCTGCGAGCGTGACTCTGACCGCCCTCGTCCGAACTAAAATATTATTCGAAACGTCGCTATCCAGTCCTTTTTATAAATAGTCCCCAAGAAATAATCGCGTGAGCTTCTTGGTAGGGGCTCTCGTTTGGAAATTGTTACTAGTAGGATAGGGAAGAGAATTGAGAAAAGGAAAGAAAATAAGAGAAAGAAAAAGTCTTTGGAGGTAAAAATCGATTAAACGTCGGAGATGAACCAAGAGAAGGAAGAAGGGATGAGAGACTTTTAAAGGTCCTTCTTTCGAGGAATCCGTGTTCGATTCGGTAGGTACACTTGTGCTTGCCGTTTGCGCAAGGCATTCCGCACTTGCCGCGTTCTCCTTCGTCCTTATACGGTACGCGTAGCATGAATGGCCGACGGACTTGAATAGAGAAGATTTCACAAAGAAGCGGCCAAAGAAACCGACAAAGGAGCCTGGTACTTCTTTTGTCGCGGAGGGTCTCGCAGTCGAGGTGACACACAGAGAGCAGAGATAGAAAGAGTCGGTGGTGAGTCTGCCAGGATTCCTCTGCCGCGCTGAAGATCGAGAGACGGAATCTCGTTCTCCCTGGAACGATCATCGAGCGGCCACAAAATACCGTCCCGCTGCTCTCCGCGTACCATTTTCTTCGACGAACCAGCGAGAGAGAGAGAGAGAGCGAGAGAGAGAGAGAGAGAGAGAGAGAGAGAGAGAGAGAGAAGGAACGACGTTCTTCGAATAGAAGCGGAAGAAATGTGTGGACAGGTGAGGAGATGACAGCCCATTGATTCGCCTACGAATTTTTGCATCTGTCCCCCGTGGTTTGATCTTCGGACCTAGTTTCCGAGAAGCGTGCCACGAGATTCAATCCCCCGTATTTTAAAGAATCTTCGATCTTTCAAAGAGGCATTTTCTATATCCTATACCTCGGCATTGGGACGAAAGCCGAGGGTAGTAGAATGACGTTCTTTCCGCAAGGAGGATGGAAAGAAAAAAGTTTATTAATCTTGTAGCAATTATACGAGAGGTCGTAATAATGACGTACTCTACTTCTCGACGCTTCGAGACCGACGGACGAGATTCGGTAGCAATGCGATGCGAATGAACGAGGCTTGAATGAATAATTTCCGGAAGAGGCCGATGCCTCCGGTCTTCGACCACGACTCCTTTCTTCCGGTCGGAGGCAAGGCCATGAATGAAGTTTCACGACAATGCAAATTCACCCCCAAGAAAAGGGTTGCAATTAGAGCGCACGCGCATTGGCCCTTCGAGTGTCGCGCGCGTGCATCTGCTCCGCATCTGCGGACAGATGCGTCGTTCTCTCTCTCTCCGTCTCTCTCGCTCTCTTCCGAACGAAAGGACACGCACGAGAGAGACGATAGACGAGTCGAGAAGAGAGAGAGAGAGAGAGAGAGAGAGAGAGAGAAAGAAGGTCGACTCGTTCGGGAGACCGCCTCGACGAATGCCCGGAAATGAAATTCTAAACACCCTCTCCTAAACCTTCATCTTCCTTCTCTTTCTTTCTCGCTCTCTCTTCTTTCATATTTCGAACAATACTCGAAAAGAAATTGACCGTACAACGCGCGAGCTCATGGGCGGTGGAACGATCGTGCTTTTCACGGGTACGAAGTTGCCACATAGTCTCTCTCTCTCTCTCTTTTTGATTACTTTTTATTTCCATCGTAGGAGATACGCGAGGAGTGCATCGACAAGAGCTTGAGCTTCTCAAATTCGCAGGAGGCAGCGATCTTCGGCAGCTGAGAGACGTGGAATCGCACCTTTTATCGACGCTCCTGGCGAACGCAAAAAGCTTTTCTTACAAATAACCCCGTTGGGTGAACATCTGCGATAGACACACGCTAGACCGATTTACGCATCCCTTGTATTATTTATACGAGAGAAGAAAAGGGAGTATAAAATGAGGTTTTTCGATAAATTTAAAAAAGATGGGTATTTTATTCGTCGATATGAGAGTCTAAGACGTTAATAATTGCCTTCTACGAGCCCTCTCGTGAATGACGCGCGAGGAGCTTAATGACAGGCGTGAAAACGTTAAGTGCCCGGTTGAAAGGATCGAATGACCGACTAATTAAAGTGAATCTATGTAGTATATCAACGGGTTTAGTGGAACCGACGCTGTAAAAGCGATACCTTAAATACAGCCCTCTAACATCTTCTCTCGCGATAGAGTCGTTGGTACGGCGTTAAGACGAAACTGCCGTTTGCCGGGGTGTGTAATTAGACGTCGTAAGTCAACGATTCGAATACTCGAAGAGTATTCCTCTCGTCGTTTCTTATTTCAATGTTCGATCGGTTCCACTCGAGATCTATTCGTGGTGACGAAAGTTTCGAAATAATTTAGAGTTTCTAGTATTATTTTTAGAAAAAGGGACACTCCATCTCGAAGAATTGGAGAAGGGTGTGCGACGTGAACTCCCACTTTCGCCGACGAACTCGAGATTTTTCGACAAAACATCAACACGCCCGCCTCTTCCTCGAATTTTCTTTGAGCCGCCGACGACGGCGACGTTTACGTTCGCGAAGAAAGTAATTCTTCCGCCGTACAGAAATAGAGTCTTCCGATATGGAAAGTGTTTTTCCTGTTTTCTTCCTTCGCTTTCAGATAAAAGGCCGAGAAAAACCAAATAAGCTTTACGAACATTCTTCGACCGCTATGGATACCGATCGAGACGGCAGATACTTCCTTTCAGATATTTTTTCTATTGGAAATTAAAGATCAAGATATTACGCGTTAATCGACAGATTCGAAAGCAAAGCCAAACTTTAATTAGCTTGGGTATTATCGAGATCGGATCTGGTCGAAATTAAAACGGTATCAAAGGGTCATTTAATTTCACGGCAATAATTCTTGGAGCGTGTAGGCACTTACTAGTTAAGTATTTTTCGTGGCGTAGTAATAGGCAATAGGTCGAAAACTTTGTAAGGCAGATGGTACGAAAGTACCTACTCACTCCAAAAAACACATGCTCTCGGGCCACGTGGTCCGCGGTTACACCCATGGGTGACGGTCCAACCCCCGTCTTACGTATGCTTACATGACGCGGATAAACATGCTCTCTCTCTCTCTCTCTCTCTCTCTCCCTCTCTCTCTCTCTCTCCTTATCGTTCCCCGCACGAGGCGAACCGATTCAATCTTCCTAATGGCATCGTGTTCCTTGCCACGGGCTAATACGATGTATCATGCACTCTAATGGCCAATGGACTGGTACCTGATTATTTTGACCGAGACGATGCGTGGGCCGGCAGGTGGTGAACTCTATCTTCCCTTCTCTCTCTCTCTCTCTCTCTCTCTCTCTCTCTCTCTCTCTCTCTCTCTCTCTCTCTCTCTCTCCCTGTTTCTTCGACGTCGCAGTAGGCGAGAACTTTTTAATAAAAACGTTTTGTTTGCCGAATAATCGATAGCCAACGAGATATTTTGTTTCACGGCTTTCCGCTTGAAAAAATACAAGCGAGGTATTTAGTACGGATGAATAGGGAAAAGGTAAAAAGGGTTGTTCATTTTTGGTAGACAAAGAATCGGTCAAAAAAGAGACGTAGAATCAATAAGATTTGATTTACAAGATCCAACAAAGTGATGGCGGTCTTTTTTACGGTCGATCACGCCCCCGAGCGTCGAGCCTAATTGACACCGACGTAACTGGCACCTTGACTGCCCCGAAGGGCTTCTCCATCACGGCCCTCTCGACGTTCCAACGTTTCGCTCGCGGTGTCGAGCTACGATTGTGAGACTAAAGACCGGTTTCGTAATCGGTTTTAAAGGCGCTTCGACCCTCCTCTTTCTCCTCCTTCTCCACACCTTATGCCCTTAGTCACGAATCACTCGCATTTCCTGCGAAAAGTCCTAACTCCGATACAACCGTCTATATGAGCCAATCATCGTTAAAGTCAATTACGATCAAAATGCGTATTGGAAAATAAACGTGTGTTTTCTACGAGAATTAAAAAAAAAAAAAAAAGAAAAAAAGAAAGGTAGGCGAAACGAGGCTGAAAAATGTGTCACGCGTATATTGTAAACACGCGTAACGCAGATAAGAGCGGACGGTGTCCTTCGAAAATTCTTTGAGATGGTATAACGACAGGAGGAGAAAGGAAGAAAGAAAAAACCGACCTGCGCTCTCGAATCTTTATCCCGAGATCTCGCTCGTATCGTCTCTAAACAAGGACTAATCCGAAAGCACGACAAACGAATACGATAAAAATATCATGGATGGTTTTACGTAGAAGGCACGTCCCGTCGTCCGTGCTCGAGGGTGAAAGCCGTGATAACGAAGGAACAAAACCGGTTCGTGATAAACAGCTCGTCGTACAACAGGTCGGAGGAGGACGACTCATTGACAAATACGACGGCCGAAAAACGTGTTTCGTCGAGCGCGACAGAGATTGACGCGCTCAAGAACAAAAGTCAAGTACGAAGTGCAAAAAGTTAACGAGTATCGGAGACAATCGTATTTTCCTTTTTGCCCGTTGACAAAAAATAATGAAGAAAAATCAAAAAAAAAAAAAACCAATCGTTATAGTCGTGATAGAAGCGGCATTATTGTCGAATATTAGAGACGGACGTATCGTCGAACGGTAACGGTGCTTCTACGTTGCCGTCGATACGATCGGAGATAGCGTTATTTGCCAATTTGGCAGGTGACAGTCGGTGACACGTCGATGACGATCGCGCATATAGCGACAGCACACCTTGTGGCATTTGTAAATATAGAGCGGATCCCACGAGAATCGGCATAGATAATGCGAGGGATACTTTGTGCATACACGTAACGTGCGTCGGAATCTTTATCTCTTAGCGATATCGAACAAGCATCGTTCGGATATCGGTGAACGTGAGATAAGCCGAAGGAAGGGAGTTTCCGTAAACCTGCGAACGCTTCGTCCAATGCGACGGCCTCCTCTTTCGATACCCTCCCCCTACTCTCTCATTTCTCATAAGAATAATTACGAATATCAATTTTCAAACGTATTGAAAAACTAAATTTACGATCAGGGTCGAGACAAATTAGTCACAGTCGCGTCGATAACGATCTTAATCCGCGGTATAAAATTAAAAGAAAAAAGGAAGAAAAAAACGTGCACACGCAGACAGAAAAAAGTAGAGTATCGATGAACGTTTAACACGTTTTATACTACGGCTTATTTACGAGCTTGGTGACGCGGCAATAGGGAACCGTCTCGCGACCGTGGCGAGAAGAGGGGGGGGGGGGGAAGGGAGGGGGCATCGAATATCGTTAGAAACCAATGCCTGGGAATTTTAACGTCAAGCAGATTAAACGCGATAATACGGACTATTATTACGCGCGGACCTCGTATGATGTATATTGCGGTTTCGTCATTGAAAAAATATCTATAATCCTCGCCTCGCGCTAGACGCCCGGTGTAAAGATATGCCACTGTGTATAATAGCTCAATGTTTCTAATAACCGGTTTTGACCATTTAACTAATGCGTGTATTAAACGATCGGACTTTCGATAGCACTGTCTCTGGGAGGTACTCGCAAGCTATCCGATCGCGGAACGAACCTGACTTACCGATTCCAATTTTCAAAGACCCCATTTTATCGAACGCCTTTCTGTCTCACTTCGTCCATTGTTTCCTCGAGACAATATGCTCCACAGCGAGAAATGATTTTTTCGTATCGATCTCTCGCGAGATAAAAATTCGCATCGTTTAGATGAATATCGATTTGTTACTTTTATGCATAACGTCTATTCATTCCAACTGACAGTTCCGTAAGGTGAAACAATTCCACTTATATCGCTGATAAATCGATCGCAATCGAATGTCTTTTGTCTTGTTCATTGAAACTCGTTTAATGGTTGGGTATTAAAAATTAAAAAAAAAAGAAAAAAGAAAAAAGAAAAAAGAAAGAAAAAAAGGAAAAAAAAAGAAAGAAGGAAAAATAAAGAAAAACAAGAGGAAGCAGTAAGAACTTTCGAATCGATCGATTTCAGCGTCATCGATGCGTACATCCAAAGATGCTAGCTAAAACCGCAAGGTTTACTACCCTCCTCTTTGTGATTTCAACCGCAACCAGCTATCTTCTCACCTTTCCTCTCGCTGTTTGTTCTCTAACCGCAAGATTGAGCGCATTAATCCCGGCTCATCGTTGGTCTCTCTACCGGTTGGCAAACGCGTACCTCGTTTGGCAAGAAACAGGATAAAGCGTTTAAGAGATGAGAGAGATAGAGATAGAGATAGAGACAGAGACAGACATAGAGATAAAGATAGAGAGTGAGAGAGTGAGAGAGAGAGAGAGAGAGAGAGAGAGAGTGAGAGGGGGGAAGGGAGGGAAACGCGGTACGATGTTTCGTCGTCGATGGTTCCAAAAATGCCGATCCTAATCTCCGTCTGGTACGGATAAAATACACGTGCGCTCGTGCTAACATTGGCATTAACCGTAAAACCGCAGACTTAATATTTACTTCGGTCCATTTTATGACCCACCATCGTATATTTAAGTTCTCTAATGACCCTGCCCGGACAGAGGGCTCTTCATCGACGTGGTTTTCTTCGGTGGCGCGTTAGAATCCAAATCGAGAAACATATATATATATATATATATATATATATATATATATATATATATATATATATAAATTCCAAGATCGTTAGAATTCGCGAAGCTGTGTGATTCCAGCCGCGAAATTTTCGGAATCCTCGCAAATTAGACGGTTCCTCTATGTAGAACCTTTAAAAGCTCAAATTATCGAGCAATTTACATTAGTTTTTCGGCCCTTGCGAAATGGTACAATTCTCAAACGCCCGTTGAAGATAATCGAATCTTGTTAGAAAAGTATTCATTAAAAATGGATGTCGGGGATCGTTTTGAATCATTAACGTTTCGATATTTTTGAGTGCACCGGTGCACGACCGTACGCTAAGAGCGAATAATTCACAGGAGTGACAGCTTCGGTATTTATCGATCGGGTTCGATAACGCACAGTCGCGTTTGATGCTCGTCAGACTTTTATCGCTAGGCATGTGCTCGAAACCTCGACAAAAATACTACTGTTCTGCAGCCCTATCGACGAAGAAAGGTATAAAGGCATCACTGTAAAACGACGAAACGTGCACGAACGAGAACGATCGTCGATCGGAGATTCCAATAAACGAGCCTTGTTTGCGCTGGTTTAGTCCTTTACGACGGCCCAATTTTTCTACAACTGCTTCCTCGATCACGCTCTCTTTGTCACGATTCTAACTCCCGGAACTCGATGCTTTCGGAGGACGTTGAACCCACTTTTACGATATTTTTTCATACCTCGTGATATTCTCGTTTAACGCGTGCACGCGCGAAGGAGGATTTGAAAAATGAATTATCGCCCCAACTTCTCTCTCTCTCTCTCTCTCTCTCTCTCTCTCTCTCTGTCCAAGTATTCGATCCATCAAAGAGGATCAATTTCGTAAAATATATTTTATCTTTATTTCTTTGTAATATAATGAGAGAAAAAGATGGTGGATTTAGATCAGGTAAAAGCATTTCATCTGTTATATCGTTCGGATAGTTCACGATAATAGATTCGATCTATCGAAAACAGAGCGGCGATCGTCCGGATTAATTAAGCTCCGTTTGTTCGCGATCACGTCCGATCTCGTTTGCGAAGAATCACGAAGGAAACGGCATTACGTTATTCAGAACGGTCTCTCGGCATGGCCGAGGTCGGTACCAGGAGCGCTCCGCCAAAGGAAGATGATGGATCGTTGGCATTAGATAGGACGTTGGTCTTTCATGAGAAACGTCGGTCAACCGGACTGATACACGAGGCGCGTCTTAATAATGCCATTGAGAATTTGACGAGTACGTAATATGTTTCGCGAGTAAATCGAAGAAATTGAGGAAATTTTTTCAATCTCCACGGTATCGTTTTAAATAAATGAGAAATAAAAATAGCAGAAACATTCGATAGATCAAAGCCGTACCTCCCAAGCACGTCGCGCCTTTAGATTCTTTTTAATAATACATTTTACTCCTCTTCGTATTAATCAGCCTGGAAACATAAATCAAAGGAAGGACCGAGCTGGAGGAGCGTAAACGCGGAAATATGCTAATACTTGATAGAAGAATCGCGAGGCAAACAAAGATTTCACACGAGGAGAACGAGGCTCGGGGAGAACTCGACAGCTCTTTCTTGTTTTTACGTCGCGGCTCTCTCTCTCTCTCTCTCTCTCTCTCTCTCTCGTCGACGCGCAACTCGGTTGCATATCGTCGTACAAAGAACTGGTTGGTTGCTTCGTAGAGACGGGAGGAAGACTGGTCTGGCTCCAGGACTAGACGCAACGGTTGCCGCTATGCCGACTTCTTCTTCTTCTTCTTCTTCTTCTTCATCTTCTTCTTCTACTTCTTTTACTTCTTCTGCTTCTTCTTCTACTTCGGCCGGATCTCTGCATATCCGACTAGTGACAAAATGAAGTTGGTCCCGTGACTGGGTGGTGCAACGTTGGTTCTCGCCTCTCGCAGACCTTCCCTTCTTTTCCATCTATTCTTTTCCCTACTTTGTTGACGTTCCTACCGACACAGTCATCTTCGTTTTTAGCTTTCACCATCCCTCGGAAGAG
The DNA here is from genome assembly GCA_911387685.1 of Dolichovespula media. Taxonomy (NCBI): domain Eukaryota; kingdom Metazoa; phylum Arthropoda; class Insecta; order Hymenoptera; family Vespidae; genus Dolichovespula; species Dolichovespula media. Next base: position 447,392 of record OU426859.1, read on the forward strand.
AACGTGTCACTGTTCCCTTTTACCCTTTTGAAATTTACATTTCAAGCTCGACAACGACGGCCACGACCGCGGGACACTTCTTTGTCTTCCGCGAGCGAGGCGTCGCAGCGAGATGAGAGGTATCATCGTCGTCGTCGCTCTTAAGCCAAAGGAGGAAGAGAGACGAACGAAGGAAAGGGTGGTGGTAGAAGGCTAGGACGAGAGAAGGACCGGTAGGAAACGCAAAGCGGAAAAAGGTGAGAGACTGGGAGAAAAGTTGAAGGGATAACGCGCATTAGGGGTCGTTATAATGGGCCAGTGAGTGTCTTCGCAGGCACAGGTGACTGTGGGAATGACCGTTGAGGCTTAGACAGGTTGAGGCTGGTCTTTCCGAAAGACCGTTAGACGTGTGAAAAACGTCGTATACGATAATCCGTATACGCATTACACTTTCGCCAAGGAACACTTACCCTCAAACTGTTTTACTTTTTTATCTCCGATTTTTAAACGATAAAACAAATTTATTCTTAGAGGAGAAAGGATATCGATCGAATACCTTTCCATTTACTTAATACTTTTCCATATCGTTCCTGATGTATAAAGGCCGGTAAAATCACAATAAAGAAGGAAGGAGTGCATCTGCTCGCGGTATAGCTGTGGGTGTTGCTGGCCAGGTGTCTCGGAACTTTTCCAAACGATCATCGTCTTATACGTTTCAATGGCGCGTTAATTGATCGGTCGCGCCGTCGATCGTCGTGCTGCCCAGAAGGGACGGCGCCTATTCTCTCTCTCTCTCTCTCTCTCTCTCTTTCTCTGCTCTGCATTAGAACGAGAAAAAGGGACGGATGTGACTGGAAGAATCGGCGATTTGACTCGCGAGCAGAATTTGTTTGGCCTCGTTAAATGAGCGTGCACCGGAAAGCCAGCGTTGTTTTTGATTTCACGGTTTAAAATATCGTTCTCCTTCACGATTTATCCACCGCAAAGAAGGCTCGTCGAACGTTCTCGTAAAGCGAGATCGACGAAAAAAGAAGAAGAAGAAGAAGAAGAAGAAGAAGTAAGAAGGACACGTGAGAAGCAGAAAACGGAACTCGAAGTCTATCGCGTTTACGATCTTCCAAGAAGCTTTCGTAAGAGAGCCTAAGCAAGATCTAAGGAGTTTAAAAGCCACGGAGAACGGGAGCGTTATCGTTGGCAGTAGCATTTCGGAAGGCGATCGCGATTTTACTACGACACGTTACGTTGTTATCCTTTAAGTCTCTCGTTCGGCCCCTTTAAAAACGATTTAACAGATTGGCCGATTTGCGTCTGGCCGATAGTTTACGCGAGCGTGCGGTGTGTGTTTTCGAGATAGCTACCGTGACAGCTGAACGAGACCACGAGAGAGAGAGAGAGAGAGAGAGAGAGAGAGAGAGAGAGAGGAGGAGGAGAGTACGTAAGTACGTACGTACACGTAAATTTCACGTTCTCTCGCGTGACACAGTGCCATAGTTTGGCGTGTCAGCGAGCAGCATAAGCTAACCGAAGTTAGAGCGAGAGAGTGTCCAGGCAATTAGGAGCGCCGGGTACCACGGAATTCAAAAAAGCCTTGCCTCTCTCGAATAGACTCGAGGCGAGTAACAACGGGACAATCCAAAGAGTGGACACTCGTTGGCGTGAGCACGTGTGTGCGCGCGCAAGAGAGAGAGAGAGAGAGAGAGAGGGAGATAAGGAGGCGATTAGAGGTTGAGCGCTCGGCTCGCGCTTCAATGAGGTGGAACCGGGCGCATTGTCGCCCGTAAATTACGTGAATTTTCTTGCAATATCGCCGTAGGCCAACGATACGAGGCGCCGGCTCGTCCAGGCTCCGCCAAGTCTCTTTCTCTCTTTCCCTCTTTCTTTTCCGCGCGTGCGCACGTGCGGCGTAACTTCACCTGATCGCGAGTGCTCGTAATTAAACGACGAAACTGGACCCTCCGAGATTTCACTCTCTTTCAACGCTTCGTTGAGTTTATTAAATAAATCATCGATTAAGAGCCGGCCTCGGCTCTCCGAGGAAAACGATAGAAACCTAGCCGTGAAATATCGTACGATATCGTTATCTTTTTAATTAAGCGATTTTTGAAGTCTATCTAATCTGAAAGAAAAAAACGCTTCGATAATTACACAATTACTTGTCGATATATTTAACGTAACACGTCGCAAATGCGAAGCGTTATCGAGGAGTCGTTGAATAATTTCTCCTATTCGATCCGCCGTTACGTTGGGTGCGGAAACGCGTGGTCGTCGATGGGTCTCCACGTAACGTAGAAAATATTCGTCGACTTTGTGATCAGCCTGTGGAACGATCAAAGACAACAGGTTTAACGCTATACGTTTCGGCGAAACATAATTTTCGCCGTCTGATGCAACGTCGGTCACTGGCAATAATCGTGCGAGATTTATCTCGACTGCACGCGCACCGCCAATAACAACGAGTCAATAATAACTCGTACTACGACTAATCGGCCGACCGATATCCTTCCATTTCTCTTCTCTCCTTGATTGGTAGATACACAGACGTATGAGTATCGATAAGGAGAATATAATTGTAGGCTCGCACCTCGATCGACCTGAAACTCAGTTCGCGAATCGATCGATAGATCGATCGGTCTTTCGTACAAATCATTCGTGATACTTTCGTTTCCTATCCGACATCCCTTCCTTGCTACGTTTCTCCGTAGACGCAACAAAGCGATAACGGTATCGTAGAAATCGCTTAGAAATTCTTTATCGACTAAACTATTTATGTAAGTTTGATCCTTGTAATCAACGTTACTCACAAGCATATACGAGTTCAACGAGAAATATCGAGGCGAGGGATTTGGAAAGTGAAATCAAAACAAACTGTCCGTCTTTCGATCGTCCTAGTACGGTTTATATCGAGCATTGGATATACAATCGTCGTGTCATAGCGTTAACTCGAGAAGAATATAAACACGAACGAACGAACGAACGAACGAACGAACGAACGAACGAACGATATAAAGCGTCGCAGATCGTGGGACCAAATTGCATCGGGCCGATTAATAATCCCAAGAGAGAAAGGACGGGGAAGGGCGGTCGATGACAAAGAGAAGCACGAGTAAGTAAACGATCAAGGCGACAGTCCCACGAGCATTGTGTACACACGGTGTCGCGCTAGTTGGCAAGTGGCAGACATGGTGGGTTCATTAAGAACGCATTCCAGGGTGTCCCCGAGTCTCTCTCTCTCTCTCTCTCTCTCTCTCTCACACACTCTCTCTGTCCTAGCACTTATGTCGCTATAACCACTCACTTACGGCGCCGCACTGTCCCGAGCGGCGAAGAGAGCGGGTCAGACTCCTTCCTCCTCCTTCGAACGCTTCTCCGCTCTCCTACGCACGTGTGTTTACGCTCGCGACTAGAACTTTGAACGGTCGAGCGCGACGCCAAATCGATAGATCGATCACGATCTCGGTGAAAGAAATTACGTAACTCGGAGTAACTCGTATTATGTACGTACATTCATTTTTGTAGATATCGTTTCTACAGATTCGAATCTACTGGATATATTGTATATGTATATATATGTATGTATATACATATATACACGCATACGTATAAATTTAATAATTTGAAAGATATTTTTCTTTTACAAGATCAAGCACGCAATCGTGACGTAACGCTCAAGAATCTTTTGTATCTCGTGGACCCTTTCCCTTTTTTCAATCCACCTATTAATTTGCCTTTCTCTCTTTCCGATTCGAATCTCCGCGATGGCGGGACCCGTTAGTCACTACTCTTGGGCCTTCTCGACGATTTGTTTTATTTTTTTATTTCTTCTTTTTTTTTTTTCATCGTCCGATTTTCGCAATAACAATTTCACCCGTGGTCGCACGCACGTACGCAACTCGCGCGCACTCGCATGATCGAACTCCCGGCCATTGTCTCTCGTGCGCTTGGAGAAAGTGTGACCCTAATAGCTGAGGGAATGATTAGAGGAATCGCGCTGCTCCAATCGCCATGCGCCATCGCACCCACTCGCCCAAACACGAGCTCGAGACTTTTCTTTTATCGCGGCCGACCACCGTGTTCACTATTCATCGACATTCTTCCGAAGCACCCTTCGCGAACGATATCTTAGCCGCTAACGACTAATATATCGCATCATTTTCGAATTTCTTCGGACCATTGCTAAGATACTATAATTCATTAACACCTTGTTATATTTTCGAGTTCGAACTAATCGTAACTCGCTTTACTTATCGGGACTGCACGCGATTAAAAATTCGTAAAATCGTATACTAGTCTTACTTTAAAATTACGAATCGTTTCCGATCGTAAGTCGAACGTGTTTGTACGTCGAAAGAAGGGAGAGAGCAAAGTTTAAACGAGTCTCTCCATGCGCGCCGAATGCATAAACGTATTAACATATGAATTTCCGATAAGTATTCCAGGATATAAAGCAGGCGAGATACGCGTAGCGTATAACTAATGTCCGTGTCTAGTAGTAGCATACGCTACTCGAGCATGCACACGAAAGTCGTCTCGGATAATCTGAACGTGAGAGAGGCATAGGAAGGCGGCGGTGGCGGCAGCGGAGGATGAAGAGGAGGAGGAGGAGGAGAGGGAGAAGAAGAAGAAGTAGAAGAAGAAGAAGAAGAAGAAGGAAGGAGCGGATGATGGGACTCGTCTTTTAAACCGTGATGCTAATTAATTAAAACGAGCGGCCGACAGTTGCGTAAGGAGGAGGTCCGGTAGTAGCTTCTCGCCGGTGTTCTAAGCAGTCACGTTATATCGGTAGAGGAGGATCGAGATTATTTATTTAATGTATTCCCGGCAGGGACCACCGACCGGCAGAGAGCAGTAGGGTGCACCAGCTACCCATCCGCGAGCTCACGCACTAATTTCGTTTTCGGACGTATCGCTGAGAGAGAGAGAGAGAGAGAGAGAGAGAGAGAGAGAGAGAGAGAGCGCAAAGACGCTCCAGGTAATAAAGCGTAACACGTTTTCCCTTCATTTTTTCCCTAACGTTTCTTCTCTCAAACAGCTTCTAATATCTCCCTGTGAATTTGCATCGAGCGTGATATCCATTTGAAATGAAAAATCTCGCGACAATTATTTATCCCTCTCTTTCTCGAAATGTCGCGAAGCCATATATTTCAAAGTTGAGAAGTTGAATCGATTTCAAAGCGAATAACATTAAGAAGAAAAGAGAACGAAAGATATCGGACATCGTGCGCACAGGAGTGTCTCGGCGCATCGTCGAGCTTATTTTAAACCCAAACTACTCTCCTCGCTCGAAACAAGCTCGCGGCGTGGTTGTTCGCGAACGTTCGAACGTCGAAGAACAGCCTCACATCGTCATATCGTACGATCCTCTGCGTGTCGTTTGATAAGAAGCCAATAACTCCGATGGTACCAAGGGAGAAACAGAGAGAGAGAGAGAGAGAATAAGAAGTGCAGCGCGTTTTGCTACCTGTCGAGGGCGCCCCTTTGGGGCCGTTGGGCTATCTCTCTCTCTCTCTCTCTCTCTCTCTCTCTCTCTCTCTCTCTCTCTCTCTCTCTCTCTTGAAGAGAGCAGGAAACGGAGGTGGAGGAAGAGAAGGTGAATAGATAGATGCACTGAGGGTATGAGGAGGACGACACACGCACGAGGAAAGATAGAAGCGAGAAAAGGGAAAATAAGAAAGAAGAAAGTGCAACGTTGGAGAGCAAGCGAGATAGATGGATAGATAGGGAATGAGAGAGAATAAGAGAGAGAGAGAGAGAGAGAGAGAGAGAGAGAGAGAGAGAGAGAGATGGCCCATAAACGGTGCGGAACGGCGACGGACGATCCGCGGAGAGAGTATGGGTAGCACGGTAGTTGGCGGGCCGCGTTGACGGCAGCATTTTTTAAAGCAGATGATATCGGCCCCCGGGGGACCAAAGACTAATGCGTCGAGATGGCGGCAGTAAATCAAACGAGAATTCCAGGTCGTATACGTAAGGATGTTTATGCTCGCTAGCGAGCGCGAGCGGGGCCCTTCGTCGTCGTCGTCGTCGTACTCTTCTTCGTCTTCTTCGTCTTCTTCGTCTTCTTCTCCTCCTCCTCCTCCTCATCCTTCTTCTTCTTCTCTTTCTTCTCCGTTTCCATTTCTTCTTATTCTTCATCATGCTCCCTCTTTCCTCTTCGAGGTACGGACCGACCCGTCGGAGATTTACTTTCTACCGAGGCCGCGCTCGAATCGAGGAGATAAGTGTTGCTTCGCCTCGCGCGATAAAATATTAACCGCGGCATGGGTACGCCCGATGCTCCATTTTGTTGGGCAGGCTGAAGAGGTAGATAGATTCGTGGATACGGGATCGGCCGGTTTGGGATCGAGTGTTTTTTTTTTTGTCTCTTTTTGTTTTTTTTTTTTTTTTTTATTATTATTATTTCTCGAAGGAAGCTCGCACATCTTTATTATCGATGAAAGAAAGCTCGGAGATTTCTCTTCCCGTTAATCTTATGGAATTATAATCGCAATATACATACATATATATATGTGTATATATATATATATATATATATATATATATTAATCGTTAAATATTTATATTGCAAATTATTTATATTGCATTAATCTTAAAGAAAAAGATATGGATTTCTAAAGGGAGATTCTTTTTCTATTTCGAAAAGGATTTGTTCGTTGAAGAAGAAGGAATACGCGGCGTCGTCAAAGCGCGAGGAACCATACGAATTTCTTTTCAGTAGGGCTTTTAGAGGAACTAAAATCTGTTTTCCTTACAAACAATCGAAACGATACTCGCGTCGTCGGTAGCACGTCCGGCACTTCCTTTGTACGTATGTATGTAGGTAGTACGTGGTCTCGTGCGATCGTCTCGTGGATAGAGACAGGAAAGAGTTTAAAACCCGGTTTCTCTCCTCCTTTACCTCTCCCTCTCTCGCTCTCGCTCTCGCCCTCTCCGCCCCCCTTTTATCTCGAAATTTTTCTCGGTGAACAACGACGAGCGAGCTGAATCGGTCCCGAACGTGCTCGACCGGTCAGAGATCGTCTTAGAGCCGCGATCATGTGAGAAAATGGTTTCCTCGTGCTCTCTGATTCTTCTTATTCTTCTACTTCTTCTACTTCTTCTTCTTCTTCTACTTCTTCTACTTCTTCTTCTTCTTCTTCTACTTCTTTAAGAAACGGATTCGTAAGGGAGCGAAGAGTGAGAGAAAGAAAAGGAGAGGAGATTCCGTCGTCCTTTCTTTTCTCGACATTAGTCGAGACTTCCAACGCCGTGAAGACGTCCCTGAATCGGCAACAGGTCCGGTTTCCTTCTTCTCTACCATCTCTCTTCCTCTCCTTCGCTCGAAGAGGAACGACTCATTGTACCGCCGACGAGATGCGTGTACGCCTTGTCGACGCTGATTATGAACGCACCCGTAAGCTTCGTCGGCATCGTGCTAACACGACGACGAGCGAAAGACGCGCTGCTGCCCGGGGTCGTTCAACCCTAAACGGCCTGCTCGAGGACTTTTTTCTTCCATCCCTTTCTCTCTCTTCTCTCTCTCTCTCTCTCTCTCTCGCTCGCTCGCTCGCTCGCTCTCTCTTGCTCTCTTTATTCATCCTTTTCCTCTTTCCTTCTTGGGGGTAGAACACGAGCATACCTCGCGATCGAGCGAGCAAGCTCGCAGGTTCGACGCGAGCGAGCGATCGCAAAGATGAAACGAAATTCGCTCGGTCATCGGCACGTCTCGATAGACGCGAAGAGATATTATCGCGAGTTATCGTGGCACGTCGTCTCTTTTTCGACGATTCGACGAAGCGCTTTGATATTTCCATTCCAATTATAATCCTTGCCGTAATCTTAGAAGAAAACGACAATGGTATAGGAAATGGTATAGGACTTTGGAGGTGAAAAAGTAAACCGACGCGTTCTCGTTCGCTGCAACGGAGATCTCATTTCGCGTAACAAATCATCCCGACAGAAAAATGAACGATAAGAAATTACCGGCGGACCAACGGGTGGCGTATTAGTCTCGTTCCAATTCCCAACCGATAAATCGTTGAAATTTCGAAGCGCGACGCGTAACGGAGTTAGTTGGCTAGTGGTATACGAATGTAGATATACTTATACATGGTACGTACGAGCGTGTTCACGCGGGACGAAAAGTTTTTCTGGCTCGGACACAGCCGCAAAATGGCCCCAGGGCGTCTTCGGCATTGTTATCAAGTAGTGCGCCGTGCTCTGGTCCGGACCTGTATCGGATTGAGATAGCCGCTCGGTCTGTCTGTCGCAAGAGTGAAAGTCTATCGACTCGATACAAGAGCTCAATTGAAATTAATTTAATTAAGCAAGCTCCCTCGTTCATCGAACGACATCGACGACGACGACGACGACGACGACGACGACGACGACGACGACGTAGTTGGAAAGAAATCGAGGTAACGACGCAGGTCTCGGGACAACGGAAAGATTGTTCGAGCATGGACGCTACACCGAGCGACAATAAGCGATAGGGTTGGTGGAATCACAGGCATTCGCTTCGTCTATTCGGTCAGATAAGGATATTATCGCTCGAATTTCGTTTACTTGTAAAATCGAGAGTAGATAAACGTCTCGTTAGTTTTCTATAATCGTTCGTTCGATATATACATATACATATATATCGTAATACGTAAGAATTCGGAAAGAATTCTATAGCAATCGTAAATGCTTCGAAACAATTTGTGGCGTACGTTGTTTAACTTTAAGAGTACGGAAGAACGCGTGAGGTCTCGTAGAAATTGCCTCGAATCGGCAGGGGCTCCTGGTTTTCGTTTGTTTTCGTTCGTGACCGAAAAAGAAACGAAGCCACATCCCGAAAATATAAAAGTCAGAGGGGTTGTGATTCATAGGGCGCGCATAGCGTCTCCCCGTAATGGCCGATCAGATAAGAGCTTCTTGTCCGGTGGTCGTCCTGAGAGATCTTATCGCGTTCGCACGCTCTCGCGCCCGGTGACACGTCTCGTGATGTCATTATAACGCCGAACCGATTCTGTAAACGGGGCCCCGTGCTCGTATAACGTAAACGTCGAAACTCGAAATCGTCCGAACGAGAACGCGAACTTTGGCCGTGACGCTTCCTCCTCGATGAAGGACGGTATACACACTCGAGCGGACAAGTTTACGATGGGGCGGACGTTGCTTTATCTCCGTAATCGCCAACGCCAAATAAAGCGAGAGAAAACGATAAATGAGTCTTTCTTCGAGCGTATCTATATTCCATTCTTCTCGCGTAATCAATTTTACAAGTTTTCCATTATATTCTTTCAAAGGTGGAGAGTCATGGTTCTGAAGGATTACAATGGTCGGAGATAGGACGTCCTCGTCGAGATAGGTTTCGGCAGACTCGTCAAACTTAAAATTAAGAAAAGACAGAAAACAAAAGAAAAGAAGAGAAAAAGAGAAACGACGCGAACCTTTGGCACCGTAGAGAAGTATGCTGGAAGGTAGGGATATTTGGAGGATCGAAATTTAGTAGAGCATCGGTCATCTGGTCCATCTCGTCACCTGCCCGCCTCTAAAAAGCAACCCCCTGTTGGGCACGCGTCATACCACGGTAGGAAAATCGTTCGACGAACTGACCATATGCTCTCGTTTTCTCGGAAATAGGAACGAACTGCGGTATCCTTATCCGTGTTTATATAAAGATTTTTCAATGGACTAGAAATTCTCAAAGATTCCATCGTATCTCGCAAAGGGAATAAACAAAGATAATAAAAACTATGTAAGAAAAGTAAGGCGAAGGAATATAAAAAGGAAGATCCGAGTTGACAGGTCATTTCTATTCGTTATGGAATAAATGCTTTGCTTACCCTCGAGGATCGCCGTCGCGCGATCGAGCAAAGGTAAGAGAAGCGAAACATTTGATTTTCCGGTTTAATAATACACCTATGATCCTATCGAAACGTTCGTTCGAAACTAAATTCGAGAATGAAGGGAGAGCACAGGGGACGTTTTCTCGAAAAATGAAAAGTTGCTGGAGGCACGAGGCGTCGTTAGGGAGAAAGGAGGGAGTATCAGCTGTCGTCGATCCCAGACAGATGTTACCGTCCTCCGCTAGGAGGTGTATTAGCGTTCGATGCTTCTCGAAATCGTACCCTCTTCCTATCCCTCGAGATACTTTTTCAACGATTTTT